>JAYESA010000020.1:44118905-44224089 GCA_036927795.1 Iris macrosiphon
TCGCATAAAATTTTGGTTCCAAAGACATGTGCCGCCTACATGTTGTACTGCACAGAGCAGACAATGCCTCCTGCGTCGAAAGTAGGCACAGAAAACCATGCGCCGAAAGCAGTCTACAGCTCAGTCAGAACTATGAGGCGCATGCAACCGCGTATGCGCCCGCGCATACAGACCCACGCATGCCGCCCCACGCATATAGCCCTCCGCATACGCCTCGCAAATATGGACCTGCGCATGCATCCCCCTCGTATACGCCTTGCACAGACGCTCTGGCATAACTCTCAATGCATAATGCATTATGCGTATTATCATGCGCATAAGGCCATGCATATATGGCCACTTGCATACACCCGTATAGTGCCCGCGCATGCACTCGAGCTAGCAACCGTGTATCCAACCGCTCATGCAACTCGCACATAAAACCAGCGCATGAGCGCAACATATACGCACAAGAGTCGTGCATCGATGCTGACGTGTTAAGTGCAAAGTATGCCATCAATCGCTAAGACCATTCGAAACTTAGCTCCGAAGAAAATTTTCCTAAAGGTGGTAAAAAAATAAAGGTTGTTCCTTTGAGGTTCAAACTTAACCCCTCTAGGAAAATTATCCCACATGGGCCACCACCACATGAGCATATGCAAATACAAAAGGAAAGCTATATATTAGGATATACACTTTGGTGGTTTTTATGGGACTAAATTTTCCAAAGCTAAGTTGAAAAAAAATTACAACAATCCCCCACATATATCACAATATATGATTGAGTGTTCCCCACAGTAACTGTCCATCATGCATTAGGATAGATGTCGCTGACGACTTGAATATTCATGTTTGTATCAAACAACAGTATGATACAAGAATGGACTAAGCCTTAGATTATGCACCATAGCTGTTATTCTTTTCACTCACACAATGACATCGGTTGTGCCTGTGGTTGCACATTAAATGCCATGTTCTGACTTGGTCTCCGTGTATATATCTTGGGTGTCTACACTTAGGTGAGTTCTTCTTAGAGAGTTTAACCTTATCCAGCATGAAGCCTTGTACTTCTGTGCAGGGCTACGCCGCTGTGACATGGTTTGCAGCTGAGGTCTGCAACCTCTTGGTGGTGTCACCTACTGAGCATGAGGTAACAGTCCTCTTAGTAGTGTTTTACTATATCCCAGCATGAAGCATTGCACTTCCGTGCGATGCTAGGCCCCTGTGACATGGCTCACTGCCGAAGTTCGCAACCTCTTGTAGTGTCACCCAATTGTTTGGACATGGATCACTATAATGTACCATATTTACCATAACCAATTGTTTAGACAAATTAAAGTCCATCTTCAATTGTCCTTGGCTTCACCTTCAATGTGAAACCAGTGGAAAAGATCCTCGAGCAGGATTTACATCTTCTTGCAGTACATGTCTGTTTTGAACTTGATCCACCCTGGAGAAATCTTAGTGATGATAGCCCCCGCCATGAACTTGTCTTGCTGGTTCATCCCTACTTCCTCATGTTTCTGTTGCATCTTTAAAAGTTCTTTAACTAGTGGCAGCATCACCTTCTCATCTTCAAATTGCAAAGTGAAGAACTTTTTGACGAGATATATTTTTGATATTTTTTCGTCAGTCTTGTAATGCTTCTCAAGAGATTTCTAGAAATCTCTTGCTTTCTCCTTCTTGCTTTAAAATACTGTCATAGAATAGTCCATAGGATTCAAGATTAACAAACTATAGAGGTCATTGTCTTTCTTCCACTTGGAGAATGCATCATTTGTAATGCCAACTATAAGCTCACCTCCATCTTCGGTAATGGTAGGTTAATGAACGAACAACACAAATGCAATATTGACAAGTTAAAGATTCAGAGATATCTTCCTCTTCCAAAGGTTGTAGTGTTCATTGTTAAACTCAACTTTGTCAAAACTTGTATCGAGAAGGTTTGAGCGATTCTCCATCTTACTCAGATCTTGCTTTAAGATTGTTAGTCCCGAAGTACGAGCAAAGAAGAAGTGATCCTAGCCAGGAGTAGAGATTCACGCAAGACTAGAAAGTCTGCTATTTACTTGATCCTAAAGTTGTTGTCGATGTACTGAGATACAAGCAAAACTAGTTTACTCTCAAATGACACTCAACTCCAACGAAGCATAAAGAAAGGAACAAACTACAAACTAAATTTTAAGAAAATGAAACTACAACAAGAAACTCAAATGTTCTTCTTTTTGCATTCGCAGATGCTACAATGAGATAGAACAGAATAAAAAGAAAAATACACAAGTAAATATCCTAGCTGGGGTGATTAAAATTACCGTTGCTCAAAGCAAGATTCTTCCTACACAACGATCGGCTCCAAGGATCCAGCAAGTTCACAAAAAACTTCTGAAATTTCCACGCCCCAGTCCCAAAATACGTAGGACTAGGAATACGTAATATACCAGCTACGCATTCGACCAGACTCTGATCCGACTCGAATACGTATAAGCTGTATTATATTGGTCACTATCTAAATAATCAAGTAAATATAAATATCTATGCCTCAATCCACAATGAACAGAATACACAAGAATGAGCTACATGTGCTAAAGTCGGCCGTCCAATAACACACAAACTCGAATAGACTCGAGAAAGAAATATGAGTATATAAAACTATGCTACATCAGCAGATAAATAAACAATATGAATAAATAACCATAACTCCGGTAGAATGATATAAGTACCTGGTACCAATGCCTGCAAGACAAGCAACTACATCAGCAACTCCAAAGGCTCCATAACCGTCTATGCTGCAAAAACTGGCAGGGGTCCAGGTCCTTAGAGGGACGTAACAAGGTACAAGAAACAGCATGCCAAAAGTAAAATAGTATAATGCAACATACTCAAGGGTAAACTACTGTAACCATCTAAGTGATATACACGTGAGAGCATCACTCATACTCAGGCTGAAACCACTAGGGGAGCCCATAGCAGCAAGTAGTATCACGACTCCAGTATGTGTGCCAAAGCAAGTAGTATCACGACTCCAATATATGTGCCAAAGCACCTCCAGTAGTATCACGACTCCAGTATATGTGCCAAAGCACCTCCAGTAGTATAGTATATATATCAATAATCAGCCTGTAGTATAGTGTGTCTCTCCCCACCCAATGTAACCTCCTGTCTCATGTCCACAATGTTCATGTCCATAACACGCAAGATCATGACCTCCAGCTAGTGCAACGAGTCATAATAATATCCATAAAATACGCAAGTCTCGTATCACGAATCCTGTAAGCCTATATAGAATCACCATGAATAACACAAGAAAAATTATGTTACATGAAATAGTGTCAAGTGTCCTAGGGTATGGCATACGTGGTAAAGTAAGCACGTAAAAATAGGATCGTGGAATCAACTCTCTAAGTGATGTTACTCGACCCCGCGTACGGCGTCGACACTCAAATCTTGTTCGGATGCTAAGCAACGTCTCACGGTCCTAGAGTAAACATACACATCACACATATTAAATAACTATAATAACTAAATAAGATAATAAAGGTAAGGAACTGTGATACATCATGGCAAGGTACACTTGTCTGGGTTCTGAACTCCGTTAATTGCTCCTGGGAAAGTGGAATATGCACGTACACCTCCGGATGCTGAAACAAACATCACCAATATTCTCAGAATACTTGAAATAGCTATGATTGACTATCCATAAGTCCAATTTGGACACAGGAGCAAAATTGACAGTTTTGGATCAAAGGGGGGTCCACATGTGGTCAACTTTGCACCAAAAAATGTGCCAAAGACAAAGTTTTCCAAATTTGTCAAACTTAGTGTCTACAAGTCCAGAACGACAATACGAATCCAATGGAACATCCAAAACTGAATTCCGATGAGCCGATCATAAAATTGTCCGTCATGTGGAACCGTAGGGCCCACGAAATGACGTTTCGTCAATGATCTCAGAATTGAATCAAACTTGGGTCACAGGACCAGCGTAACGCTACGAATCCAATGGCACAAGTTTCGTTACAAATCGACAAGCACACACGAAATTATGACGAGTGTCAGAACATGTCGATAAGGTATTTTTTGACGGATACGCGTTGATTCCGGTGTGCACGCACATCCAAATCAACTTCCATAAAATCTCACATATCTGTGTTGACGATACGCGTCTTTCGGTATAATTTGCACAGGACGAAGTCGCCTCGTTTGGCGAAACGTACCCCATATCGTGAGATTTGGGGTATTTTAAAAATAAGTTTTTGGTCGTTTTGGAACCAGAATAATTTAACCATTATAGCAAACTAATAAAAATTAAAAGAACAGTAAAAATCTTGATTATATTGTGAATAAGTTCCTTCAATTATATTTTGAAAATAATTAACGAGATGGTAAAAAATTGAACATGAACATGGGTACTTGGACTGAATTTTTGAACTGTTTTCGAACTATTTTTTGGCCAACTTTCGGTCAATTTTTCGATCAAATTCGGGCGCCTAAATTCGTTCCACTTGAAGGGAATCCTAGAGGGTTAGGTTGTGAACATACCAGCGAAGGCGGGGCATGAAACGGATGAACGAGGAAGGTGAAATCTCTGCACGAAAGGGGGGCGCACGGCTGTGCGCTGTGCGTGCGGGGGGGTGCACGGCGCTGCTTCGGCGAGGCGGGCGGCGATGCGGGTGGCAGTCGTCAGGGCTGCAACGATGGTCGGGGTCCGACGTGGGTGATGGAGGTGGTGTGGGATTAGGGTTAGGGTTTGTTACCTATACATGTATATATAGGAGAGGGGGGTTTGTTGTACGTGGGTTGGGTAGATTAGGTTTTGGGTTAAAGGCTTAATGGGTTAATGGGTTTAGGGTTTAGGATTTCGGTTTATTTTTTTTTATTCTTTTCTCTCTCTCTCTCTCTCTCTCTCTCTATATATATATATATATATATATATATATATATATATATATATATATATATATATATGGCCATTAAAATAGTTTTAGATCTCAATAAATTCCAGAAAAATTATACAATACACTAAAAATAGTCGTACACCCAAAAATATATTTTGTGTACAATATTAATAATTAATTAAATACACATAATTATAAATTCATGAATATTATATATTATAATTAGCTAAAAAGAAATAGAAAATTTTCCTTAATCACAATAATTTCATAATACCAATATTAATAAATTTAAAATTTTGTCCTCGAAATTAAAAGTAAACATAGCAGAAAAAAATTTAGTTAAGAAGGTTGCACTAAATATGGGGACGCAGTTACCAAATGGAGTCCTAGTTTGATATCACATTCTAAGAATAAGGGTACGCTTAGTCAAGGCTCTACCCAACTTATAAGAATGAAGTTGGCCGCAGGAACTATAGTCATGATCATATTTCTAAGAATTTTTAAAAAGTCTAACTTCAAGGAGGGATTCGAGATGGTAAGAATTTTGTGACCATTGTCACGGCCTATTAAAGGAAATCTATGTACTACCATGGCGTTAATGAGTCAATAACTCTATAAAGTAAGTTTTACCAGTTCTCCTTGCTTCTAATTAGGTCATGAGTCTACAAGAGAACAGAAAATATCATAGCCAAATACAACTAGGGTGAGATGGTACTGAGAAGTTGTTCATAGCATATCATGGATGCCAGTGAATGGTTCAGCAATAAGGGTCAAAAGGTGATATAACTCATCAAGGTGTTTAGTATTGTGTAAAGAGTACAAGGGGTTCAATTTAATGTAACACAAGTATCACGGACGTAGGTTGGCATGAATGGGATACGGGTATATCAGTGGTTGGGATATTTGGGTTGCCTATGTATAATTTAATTCAATTACAACGGAGTTGGATATATGATTTAGAAGGAGATAGCCATGAATGTTGTGGGGTCTATATGGAGGATGGGTGTGTATATTTGGAAGTAACAGTTGTATCATCAGTGAGTAGGTTCCAGTTAGGCTCGTGAATGTCAAGGTTGCCGGAAGAATTGAGTCTGTATTGAGTATTAAAATAGTCCACAACGAAAAAAGGATATCTTTGTGTCATTTGTGTGTACAATTACATCACGAATGTCGTGCGACTAAAACAAAACATGAGAAGGCCAGTTTTTGAGTAATAGTCATGTCATAGGTGTAGATTGACTAGTCTAGGTCATAAGGGGGAAGTTGTTGGAAAGAAAAAGATAGTGTTTTGCTACAAATATCCGAGCCACAACAAAGGGTATCAAGGATATAAAAATTAAATAGGTAATTTAATCTGTTTGAGATTAACCTAATTAATACCAAAATAAATTCAAATTTACCCTAAATTTTTAGAAATAACCCTACACTAAAACCAGGGGCTACGATCTACCCAACTTATAAAAATTAAGTTGGTATTAAAACTAAGGTCATGGTCCTGCTAACAAGATTTCTGGAAGGGCCTATTTTCTAAATAAGATTACAAGAATTCTAGGATTTACTAGCCGTAATCAAGGATTTTCTAAAGAAATCTAAAAACTATCATGGTGCTACTGATCAACAACTTTATAAGGGAAATTACTACCCATCCATTACTGCTCTTGTATAGGTCAAGCTTCTACAAGGCAGAAGAAATGACTGAGTCAGATCTAACTAAGGCAATGTGGTAAAGAGACTTCGATCATTGATTGGCATTGATGACGAAGAGACCAAAATTCAGGCCACGACAAGAAGAATTTCTGATAAGTCTACATGGTTGAATAAGGCACGATTAGGCAAGTATTTGGAGAATCGAGTCATGGTGACTAGATCAAGGGGATTAGAGTAGAAAAGAACTGATACCTATGGTGATATGGATATTAACACAAGGAGTGGTACCAACTAAGGGATTGATTTTGTAATTAAGGCACAACTAGGAAAAGAGGAAGGATCTACTCATTGTTATAATTAGAAAGGTCATTTTTGCAAAAGCACGAGGCCAGATATGCAACACAAGATAAGAATTTGATAGGAAGGAGGGATGCAGTCGAGGGGGTAATACAACTAATCCTTAAACTCAATATTATATTCAATTCTCTTGCTAACAATCTATACTAGTTCTAGCATATAGAAATAACCTATCTATCTACCCTACTAAGGGTAACTATCTTCTCAAAACTTTATATCCAGCATATCTTCTTCCGCCTTGACAAGGATCTGCTTCTGGAGGAAACATCGCGCACGAACGTTCATCTCTCTGAAATAGGGAGAGATGATAAATAATAATAAAGATGTCGAGGGAATGAACGAGTACAATTATGAAGTCCAAGGGCGATAATCAATTGCTAAGAAATTGTCAAATCAGTTGTGGATTGAGATACTAATACTGCTAATCCTGATTATAGGCTCGCTCGGTACCGAAAAGTAACCGAAATAATTTAATCAGGACCTGCATGGACCACTACAAAAAATATGTCACACCCCAGTCCCAAAATACGTAGGACTAGGAATACGTAATATGCCAGCTACGCATTCGACCAGACTCTGGTCTAACTCGAATACGTATAAACTGTATTATAATGGTCACTATCTAAATAATCAAGTAAATATAAATATCTATGCCTCAATCCACAATGAACAGAATATACAAGAATGAGCTACATGTGCTAAAGTCGACCGCCCAGTAACACACAAACTCGAATAGACTCGAGAAAAAAATATGAGTCTATAAAACTATGCTACATCAGCAGATAAATAAACAATATGAATAAATAATCATAACTCCGGTAGAATGATATAAGTACCTGGTACCAATGCCTGCAAGACAAGCAACTACATCAGCAACTCCAAAGGCTCCATAACCGTCCATGCTGCAAAAACTGGCAGGGGTCCAGGTCCTCAGAGGGACGTAACAAGGTACAAGAAACAGCATGCGAAAAGTAAAACAGTATAACGCCACATACTCAAGGGTAAACTACTGTAACCATCTAAGTGATATACACGTGAGAGCATCACTCATACTCTGGCTGAAACCACTATAGGCTCTGTGTAGGAGAGTCCATAGCAGCAAGTAGTATCACGACTCCAGTATGTGTGCCAAAGCAAGTAGTATCACGACTCCAGTATATGTGCCAAAGCACCTCCAGTAGTATCACGACTCCAGTATATGTGCCAAAGTACCTCCAGTAGTATAGTATATATATCAATAATCATCCTGTAGTATGGTGTGTCTCCCCACCCAATATAACCTCCTGTCTCATGTCCACAATGTTCATGTCCATAATACGCAAGATCATGACCTCTAGCTACTGCAACGAGTCATAATAATATCCATATAATATGCAAGTCTCATATCATGAATCATGTAAGCTTATACAAAATTACCATGAATAACTCAAGAAAGATTATGTTACATGAAATAGTGTCAAATGTCTTAGGGTATGGCGTACTTGGTAAAGCAAACACGTAAAAATAGGATCGTGGAATCAACTCTCTAAGTGACGTTACTCAACCCCGCGTACGGCGTCGACACCCGAATCTTGTTCGGATGCTAAGCAACGTCTCATAGTCCTAGGATAAACACACACATCACACATATCAAATAACTATAATAACTAACTAAGATAATAAAGGCAAGGAACTGTGATACATCATGGCAAGGTACACTTGCCTGGGTTTTGAACTCCGTCAACTGCTTATGGGAAAGTGAAATATGCACGTATACCTCCGGATGCTGAAACAAACATCATCAATATTCTCAGAATACTTAAAATATCTAGGATTGACTACCCATAAGTCCAATTTGGACACAAGGGCAAAATTGAGTTTTGGGCAAAGCGGGGTCCATATGTGGCTCACTTCGTACCGAAAAATGTGTCGGAGATAAAGTTCTCCAAATTCGTCAAACTTAGTGTCTACGAGTCCAGAACAATGATACAAACCCAACTGAACATCCATAACTGGATTTCGATGAGCCGATCCCGAAATCGCCCGTCATGTGGAACCATGGGGCCCACGAAACGACGTTTCGTCAACTTTCTCAGAATTGAACCAAACTTAGGTCACAAGACCAGCATAACGCTACGGATCCAATGGCATAAGTTTTGTTACGAATCGACAAGCGCATACGAAATTATGACTAGTGTTAGAATAGGCTGATACGGTATTTTTTGACGGATACGCATTGATTCCGGTGTGCACGCACATCCAAATCAACTTCCACAAAATTCTACATGTCCGTGTTGATGATACGCGTCTTTCGGTATAATTCGCACACGATAAAGTCGCCTTATTTGGCGGAACGTACCCCATATCGTGAGATTTTTGGTGTTTTAAAAACAAGTTTTTGGTCGTTTTGGAACCATAATAATTAACTATTATAGCAAACTAATAAAAACTAAAAGAACAGTAAAAATCTTGGTTATATTGTGAAGAAGTTCCTTCAATTATATTTTGAAAATAATTAACGAGATGGTAGAAATTGGACATTAACAGGGGTACTTGGACTGAATTTCTGAACTATTTCCGAACCGTTTTTCAACCAACTTCCCAGGTGCCTAAATTTGTTCCACTTGAAGGAAATCCTAGAGGGTTAGGTTGTGAACATACCAGCGAAGACAGGGCATAAAACGGATGAGCGAGGAAGGCAAAATCTCTGTGCGAAGGGGGGGTCGCATGGCTATGCGTTGTGCATGCGGGGGAGCGGACGACGTTGCTTCGACGCGGCGGGTTAGGGTTTGTTACATATACATGTATATATAGGAGAGAGGGGGTTTATTGTACGTGGGTTAGGTAGATTAGGTTTTGGGTTAAAGGGTTAATGGGTTTAGGGTTTTGGTTTATTTCTTTTTTTTATTCTTTTCTCTCTCCCCTCCCCCTCTCTCTCTCTCTCTCTCTCTCTCTATATATATATATATATATATATGTGTGTGTGTGTGTGTGTGTGTGTGTGTGTGTGTGTGTGTGGCCATTACAATAGTTTTAGATCTCAATAAATTCCAAAAAAATTATACAATATACTAATAATAGTTGTATACCCAAAAATATTATAAATTCATGAATACTATATATTATAATTAGCTAAAAATAAATAAATAAATTTCCTTAATCACAATAATTTCAGAATACCAATATTAATAAATTTAAAATTTTAATTCTAAAAATTAGGGTGGTTACAGGAATGCTCTAAGTCACCATCGAAAATACTTGGAAACTCGAACATAAGAGGGGGTACTTTCGGTCGCGCATAGGATTCTATGCACACATAAAATCTCTATGGTTGTTGTGGCTCTAAATCCTTTTCTCTCTCCAATTTTCCAACCAAAAATAAATGGAGATGGATGATCTTTATTTATAGAGAAAAATCAACTATAGCACCCATGCGCGCATAAGAAATATGTGCGCGCATGCTCGCTAATAAATTGACCAAATCCTATAAAATCAGGATTCCAGAGTCCTATGCGCCGCCTGCGTACTGTACTGTATAGAGCAGACAATGTTGCTTGCACCGAAAGTAGGCACAGACAATCTTGTTCCGAAAGCATTCTGCAGCTTAGTCAGAACTATGCAGTGCATGTAACGCTCTGATCCCACAAGGGCCGATCATCCTCGCTTTGGGCCTTGCGGAACCGATCGTCCTCGCTTTGGGCATGATGTCTTGAAAGCCTAAGTTGGCTTGCACAAGGCCAAGACTTGAACAATAACAACATAAGCTTTTCAGAGATAGAAGCAGTGGCACAATAATGCAAAAAAGTAAATGAACAAAATGGTATAAGAAATAATCTCTTTATTGATATCTGAAATGATTACAAGCTTGCCAATTAGCTTACATATTTAGAACAATATAGATTACAATGACATTGTTCCATACATTATATCCCTTTATACAGAAAATAACTCAAAACATCTCAATGTGTCTTAAGGCATCGACTCCTGATCTTCGGCTCCTGAGGATGAGGATCTGCTATTGCTTCTTCGGACAATCCAGCACCTACAAATAAGCTGGTGGGGAGTCAGCACTTTGGGGAAAGAATTGGTAAGGGAACAAAAGCAACATACTCTAAAACAAATACCAAGTAATCATGTGGTAAAATATTACATTACTAGTGATCTTGTAACTTTTACTTAGGTTCATTTCATGCAGTACAAGATCAGAGTCAGTTTACTTCTTTTGAAAATGTCTTTGGAGTCATAGTTTATATTCAATTAAATCAAGCATCCAGTAGGAACAGTGTCAAAGCAGGATATTAATTTATTTTATCGTGAAGTGTGCAGCATGCATCGTGAGTCATATTCATTTACTATAGGGAACATAAGCACCATCATAGTGGAACATTCATCTCAATTCCATGTAGCAGTAGTTCATGCAAAACAGATAAATCTCAGGAGCAGTTACAATAAAGAACATAAGAAATATAAATTATCACTTATTTAGTGATTTTTACCGATGGTCGAACGGTTATCCCTACAACAGACACACAAGTTAGCAAAAATTTACATAAACATATAGGTACTATTTTATGTTCGTCTCTGCATCAAACGGTTAGGTATGTAAGAAGGCTAAATCCTAGCATGCGTCCTAACTACATGATAGTCTCTGAGTGATAACGCCCTTGTGCACAAATTTTTCCAGACGGATGCATGAATGCACTTCTATCAGATAAAACATTTCGATGCAAGCAGACAATGAACAAGTAACTCTTCTATATTATCTCTACTTTGATCAGTATATATTGATGTACGGGGCACGTAACCATCGATGTAAGGGGGTAGTAACCATCAATTTTATTCTATATGAACTCTTTTTCGTTCAGTCTATATTGATGTACAGGAGATTTAACCATCGATGTATGGGACACGTAACCATCGATGTACAGGGGTCGTAACCATCGATTCTAAAATATGCAAGCAATCTCTATTTCAAGATACATGACAACAGTTATTTTATCTCTTTAATTAAGCATGCAGTTCTATTCTTGTTTAGCATATGATGAAGGAACATATTCAAGCATTCTTTTACTCTACTTTATTATAATACGATAAATGACATATAATATTCTCTTACTCTTGTTTATTAACATGGCAACAGTTCATTCAATGGCAGCGACCGTGTAACTTGACATGCAACATTCTTTTATATACTCTGCATAGCACGGGTTCGTTCATTAGACATGCAATACGAGTTCTCTTGTTAAGCATGCAGGTTCATGTTATATCACTCTTCTTATGAACACTATCTTCTTAGCACAAGCAGTTATAAAACTACATTCTTTAAGGCGTGAAAGAATCAGAGAAAGAAGTTATGTCTACTCACCAAGATCAATCATTTTATGTTTCGACATGGAAACTCTTCAGGAAGGCTTCTACTTTGAGCCAGCAAACCAATCTCTTTTGTATATAGTGTCAATGCGGAGTGGGGTACTACATACTTATCCACCGTGAAAATGTTTTGTCCTCGAAACTCAAGGAGAAAATTTTGATATCCAAAGCAGCGATAGTCCTCATCCCTCGCCATCCTCAATCAAAAAACTCTAACAATCTGAAATCACATCTCTGAAGCAATAAAATTGTAAACACCCGGATTTTTTAGAAATTAAAAATATTTTTTAGGATTTTTTTGCTATTTTTAAATAATTAAAATAAATGTTTTTCTGGACATAAATTAATTTTATGATTTTATTAAATTTTAAAATATTTTTTAGTGTAAAATAAATAATTAGACATATTGTAATTTTTGGAATTTATTGGAGCCAAAAACTATTTTTAAAGACCTAAAAACAAGTTTTTAGTTAAACCAAAACAAAACAACCTGAACCGAATTAAACCAAGCCCTAAATAAACTGAACCAACCCAACTAAACCCAACCAAAACAGTAACGGGTCGGATTTGGAATTGAACCAGACCTGCAACTAAAACCTGACCCGACCCGAATATTACTGCTACAGTAATCTTCAAACCCCCGATTCCCCCGAGTCCCTCCGACTTCCCCCTCTGCCCGTTCACGTCGCAGCCACGGCCGACCCGCCGACTTCCGTAACCCCCACCGTCACCTTTTCTCCTCCCCGCCCGCTCGCCTCTTGTAACCGGCCGGCCCTCTACTATAAAACCACCGCTACCACCGCCCTCACCAAACCACAGCCACCGAGCTCCTCCGGTCGACCCTGCCTCCGCCGCCTCTCCACACTGAGTTCCCCGGCCACCTCTCCTCCGGCCACCACAGACTCCGTCAGGACTCCATCAGACCACGACGCCTCTGCCACCTTCTCCCTTCGACAACTCGCCGCCGGCCTCCTCCTATAAAACCCTAGACCCACGATCTCAGCCCTGTCGAGCAGCCGCCGCCATCCTCGGTGCCACCCCGCAAGCCGACGAGCTGCTACCGCCTCCTCCGTGAGCCCGACACTCCGGCGACTCCTCCGGCGAAGAAGCCCGGTGACCTCGAAGACCAGCAGCCGCAGCAATGCCACCACCCGCCGCCGACGTGCGCCGTGCCACCTCGCGTCCTGTTCCGGTGAGCCTTTCTCTCTCCTCGTCGCATCATTTTTTGAACAGACTATTGCGACATGTTTGCTTTGTTACCCCCTCGAACCCCGTACAAATAGTTCGGGGTATCGCGTCTGTACCGATCGCAAACCACGACACAAAAATAGAAAAATAAACCCCTATTTCTGAAAATCAAAAATTAGTCTCAAACTCACAAGTTCACGACCGTTTTGCGTGTAACCTGTTAATTAATTCTAAAATTTACCTAAACAGTAATTTGGACCATAAAACCAAGTTTTAAACCCTGTAAATAGTTTATTTTATTTTGTTGTAGTTTGTAATTATTTTGCGGGTGAAAATAACAAAAAACTTGGTTATTTAAAAACTAAATTTTTCCCAGAACTAGGTGCGCCCCGCTAAACGAGGCGACTTGGTCATGTACGAACTTCACCAAAAGGTGCGTATCGTCAATACGGACGTGTGAGATTTCGCGAAAGTTGATTTGGATGTGCGTGCACACCGAAATCAACGCGTATCCGTCGATAAACGTCCCGTATCGGCCATGTTCTGAAACTCGTTGTAACTTCGTGTGTGCTATTCGTTGTAACTTCGTATTGTGCCTTCGGACTCGTAGCATTACGCTGGTCTTGTGACCTAAGTTAGATTCAATTCTCAGAATGTTGACAAAATCTTGTATCGTGGGCCCCACGGCTCCACTTGACGGGCGATTTTGTGATCGACTCATCAAAATCCAGTTCTGGATATTCCGTTGGGTTTGTATCATCATTCTGGACTTGTAGACACTAAGTTTGATGAATTTGGAGAATTTTGTCTCTAGCACATTTTTCGGTGCGAAGTGGGCCACATGTGGACCCCGCTTTGACCAGAAACTATCAATTTTGCCCCTGTGTCCAAATTGAACTTATGGATAGGCAATTCTAGCTATTTTATATCTTCTGAACATGATGGTAATATTTATTTCAGCATTCGGAGAAGTACTTGAAGATCCCTTTAATACCAGAGCAATTATTGGAAACCAAATCCCAGGCAAGTGTACCTTGCCAATCTTGTAGTACTTGCTTTATATTATTCCCTTGATCTATTTATATGATATATCTGTTTAACCTAGAACTATGTGACATTTCTTAGTATCCAAATAATATTTGGGTGTTGATGCCGTACACGGAGTCGTGTAACGTCACTAGAGATTGATATCACAACCCTATATATTTTCGTGCTTACATTATCAAGTACGCCATACCATAGGACACTTGACACTGTTCATGATACAAAATCTTCCTGAGATATTCATGGTGATTCTATATAGGTTACAGGATTCGTGACATAGACTTTATACATATGCTTAGCTATCATTATGACTCACTGCATCAGTTAGAGGTCATGATCTTGCGTGTCATGGACATGAGACATGTGATTACATTTTGTGGAGAGAGACACACAGAATACAGGCTAATTTTATATATATTTATTTATTTATTATTATGAGGCTCTGGACTATACATCAGAGCTAGGCACTCTACTAGTGATATCATTGCTACCGGCTCCCCTACACAGAGCTTGTAGTGGTCTCAGCCTGAGTTCTAGTGATGCTCTCAACTTACATATCACTTAGCTGGTTACTTAGTTTACCCTATTGATTCATTTATTATTGTACTGCATTTATTTTGGCTTGAGTTATTCTTATACCTTGCTATGTCCCCTGAGGACCTGGAATCCGGATTATGTCCCTAGGTTTAGCAGAGGAGATCTACCCCGAGGTATACGGGACAGAAGCAGGCACTGGACAGTACTAGAACCAGAGGACGAGGTGTTCGTCAAGGATTTCTCCTGAGTATCTGGTTTATTATACTCAGTTATTTCTATTGTTAGACTCTTATTTTCTGTCTATTGAACTCTGTATCAAACTCTTTATCGGGTTATTCTCCGAGATATTTATTGAGACTTGTTGATTATTATTTTATCTTAATGAATCTAATATTGATTATATTTATCTGTTGTGGATGAGATTAGTATCATAGACCTTTATAGTTGTTTTACAGCTTAAGTACACCCTGATGGGTCCACTAAATTGGGTTTGCCCATCGGTGTGTGTTGCTGGCCATTGCCACGTGTCTAGTCCCTCAGTATTTTGGGACTGGGGCATGACATAGATTTTTTTGGTGGCCCGTGCAGGTCTCCGACTAAATTGTTTCGGTTTTAACTAAGGTACCGAGCAAGCCTGCGAAAAGGATAGGATTAGTTATAGGATCTCATCCACCTGATTGAATCGCTCTTGATCTCTATATCGGATTCGAATTTCTTGACTTGCATCCTACCTTGATTCCCCTGTGCACCTCTTATAGTTTATTTTTGATGCAGAGTAATGGATCCACCAGCAAGAGATAAGACTCCTGCAGGAACACCACAAGGTGCTGTGATCACCTACGAAGATGAAGTGACACCAGTGGGTGGAGGTCAATCAGCACAACAAAACAGTCAAGCAAATCAGCATGCCTCAAGATTTTGGCGAGAGGATATTCCACCACCACCGTAGTTTACTCCACCAATACCCGTATTCCCACAAGGGCAGGCTATGGACGGACATCAGATATTTCAAATGATCTACGCAATGATGCAAGCCCAACAGTAGGTTCAACAAGAGGCTCAGCGTCACGAGGCAAAGAATTTGCAAAACAATATAGTAACTGCACTAGAGCAAGCAAATCCATCAGCTCGACAGCCATCGACGAAATCTATCACCGATTTTCGCCAACTGAAGCCCGTACATTTTTAGGCAAGGAGGAGCCCACTGAAGTTCATGAGTGGCTCACAAACACTCAACACCAATTAGAAGCAGCTGAGCTTCCAAGGGAACGTTGGATGACTGCCATCAGGATACAGTTGACGGGCAATGTACATCACTGGTGGCTATCTGAGGAGACACAGCTCGGACCAGACCGAGACACTTCGAAAGAGTTCTCTAGACTCTTTCAGGAGATGTACATTCCATCTATTGCTCGATCAGAACTTCGAGACAAGTTTAATCGCCTCACTCAAGATATATGACAGTGGAAGAGTACAATACGGAGTTCATCCGTTTGAGTCGCTTCGCCCCTACCTTGATCCCGACAGAAGTGGAGAAGGCTGAGAAGTTCTTCGATGGACTAAACTTTGAGCTACAGATATTGATCGGATCCGTTGCACCTACTTCATACTCGGACGTTCTTGCTGCAGCCCGACGCGTGGAGCGCGTCACCAGGAGAGAGTCCAGCCTGAAACGGCCATTTTTACCAGCACTAATCAGAGCATTACACGGGGAGTCTACAAAGTGACCCCAGATAAATCCACCACAGAGAGCAGCACCAAGAGCCTTATTCCTTCCTACTTGTCACTACTGTGGCAAGGTAGGCCATATTGAGAGGGAGTGCAGACGTAAGTTGGGAATGTGCTTGATTTGCGGATCCAACCAACATTTAGCCAGAGATTGCACGAAGTATCGAGGAGAAACACCGATGATTAACCGAGAAGCCTTACCAGCATATGGAGGATATCAGCCGAGGCCACCCTTGGCACCCCAAGCAGCACTCTTCCAGCAGGCCCAGCAATAGCAGAGGACACAACCACAAGGACACGGACAAGCTTTTGCGATGACAATGGAGGACGCGCAGACTCGTGGAGTAGCGAATACGCGTAAGATTTAAGTTAGTCATAGCTATATATTCCTAGTAACGCTTTAGCATGTACCTGTTAATTCATTTCCTTAGCCTTAAACCTAGTATTTTGAACTTGTTAGTAATTGATACCTAAGTTTTCCTAAGCTGTAGTTTTCCTTGCTCTATCCATATTTCTTTACTCTTGAATTACCTAACTTTCATTGTCTAGGAAAATTCTTTATTCCTTCCCTATGTGTTCTACTTAACCCTCTTCCTTCGATTTTTCCTTGATCATGATTCTTTGGTTGTGTCGTGCTTCGAACATGTCTTACAACTGTGTCATCTTCTCTGACTGGTTATGTTTCGTTTTCTTAATTGCGAGGTCGCAATTCTTTTAAGGAGGATAGATTGAAAACACCCAAATTTTTCAGAAATTAAAAATAAATTTTCGGGATATTTCTCCTATTTTTAAATAATTAAAATAAATATTTTTCTGGAATTAAATTAATTTTATGATTTTATTAAATTTTAAAATATTATGAAAATAATATTTTTGAGTGTAAAATAAATAAATAGACATACTGTAATTTTTTTGGAATTTATTGAACCCAAAAACTATTTTTAAAGACCAAAAAATAAAGTTTTTAGTTAAACCCAAATAAACCAACCTGAACCGGATTAAACCAAGCCCTAAATAAACCGAACCAACCCAACTAAACCCAACCCAAACAGTAACGGGTCAGATTCGGATCTGAACCCGATCCGCAACTAAAACCCGACCCGACCCGAATATTACTGCTACAGTAATCTTCAAACCCCCGATTCCCCCGAGTCCCTCCGACTTCCCCCTCGGCCCGTTAACGCCACAGCCGCGGCCGACCCGCCGACTTCCGTAACCCCCGACGTCACCTCTTCTCCTCCCCGCCCGCTCACCTCTTGTAACCGGTCGGCCCACTACTATAAAACCACCGCTACCACCGCCCTCACCAAACCACAGCCAACGAGCTCCTCCGGTCGACCCTGCCTCCGCCTCCTCTCCACGCCGAGTTCCCCGGCCACCTCTCCTTCGGCCGCCACAGACTACGTCACGACTCCACCCGACCACGACGCCTCTGCCACCTTCTCCTTTCGACGACCCGTCGTCGGCCTCCTCCTATAAAACCCTAGACCCACGATCTCAGCCCCGTCGAGCAGCAGCCGCCATCCTCGGCGCCACCCCACAGGCCGACGAGCTGCCACCGCCTCCTCCGCGAGCCCGACACTACGGCAAAGAACCCCAGGGACCTCGAAGACCAGCAGCTGCAGCAGCGCCGCCACCCGCCGCCGACGTGCGCCACGCCACCTCGCGTACGCAAAATACGGACGTTTTCGGCCTCCTGTTCCGGTGAGCCTTTCTCTCTCCTCGCCGCGTCATTTTTTGAATAGACTGTTGCGACATGTTTGCTATGTGACCCCCTCGAATCCCGTACAAATAGTTTGGGATATCGCGTCCTGTGTCGATCGCAAACAGCGACGCAAAAACAGAAAAATAAACCCCTATTTCTAAAAATCAGAAATTGGTCCCGAACTCACAAGTTCACGACCATTTTGCATGCAACCTGTTAATTAATTCTAAAATTTACCTAAACAGTAATTTAGACCATATAACCAAGTTTAAACCCTGTAAATAGTTTATTTTATTTTGCTGTAGTTTGTAATTATTTTGCGGGCAAAAATAACCAAAAACTTGGTTATTTAAAAACCTATTTTTTTTGGGAACTAGGTGTGCCCCGCTAAACGAGGCAACTTGGTCGTGTGCGAACTTCACCGAAAGGTGCACACCCTCAATACAGACGTATATGATTTCACGAAAGTTGATTTGGATGTGCGTGCACACCGGAATCAACGCGTATCCGTCGACAAACGTCCCGTATCGGCCATATTCTGAAACTTGTTGTAACTTCGTGTGTTCTCGTCGTTTCGAAATGAAACTTATGCTATTTGACTCATAGCATTACGCTGATCTTGTGACCCAAGTTTGGTTCAATTCTGAGAACGTTGACAAAATCCCGTATCGTGGGCCCCACGACTCCACTTGACAGGAAATTTAGTGATCGGCTCATCGAAATCCAGTTCTGGATATTTCTTTGGGTTCGTATCATTGTTCTGGACTTGTAGACACTAAGTTTGATGAATTTGGAGAACTTTATCTCTGGCACATTTTTTGGTTCGAAGTGGGCCACATGTGGACCCTACTTTGACCAGAAACTGTCAATTTTGTCCCTGTATCCAAATTGGAGTTATGGATAGGCAATTCTAGCTATTTAATATCTTTTGAACATGATGGTAATATTTATTTCAGCATTCGGAGAAGTACTTGAAGATCCCACTAATACCAGAGCAACTGTTGGAAACCAAACCCCACGCAAGTGTACCTTGCCAAACTTGTAGTACCTGATTTATATTATTCCCTTGATCTATTTGTATAATGTATTTGTTCAACCTAGAACCGTGTGACGTTACTTAGCGTCCGAATAATATTCAGGTGTCGACACCATATGCGGAGTCGTGTAACGTCACTAGAGAATGATATCGCGACCCTATATATTTTTGTGCTTGCATTATCAAGTACGTCATACCATAGGACACTTGACACTGTTCATGATATAGAATCTTCCTGAGATATTCATGGTGATTCTGTATAGGTTACAGGATTCGTGACATAGACTTTATACATATGCTTAGCTATCACTATGACTCACTGCATCAGTTAGAGGTCATGATCGTGCGTGTCATGGACATGAGACGTGTGATTACATTGGATGGAGAGAGACACACAGGCTACAGGCTAATTTTATATATATATATATATATATTTATTTATTTATTATTGTGAGGCTCTAGACTCTACATAAGAGCTAGGCACTCTACTAGTGATATCACTGCTACCGGCTCCCCGACACAAAGCTTGTAGTGGTCTCAGCCTGAGTTCTAGTGATGCTCTCAACTTGCATATCACTTAGCTGGTTACTTAGTTTACCCTATTGATTCATTTATTATTGTACTGCATTTATTTTGGCTTCAGTTATTCTTGTACCTTGCTATGTCCCCTGAGGACCTAGAATCCGGATTATGTTCCCAGGTTTAGCAGAGGAGATCTACCCTGAGGTATACGGGACAAAAGCAGGCATTGGAGCAGTACCAGAACCAGAGGACGAGGTGATCGCCGAGGATTCCTCCTGAGTATCTGGTTTATTATACTCAGTTATTTCTATTGTTAGACTCTTATTTCATGTCTATTGAACTACTGTATCAAACTCTTTATCGGGTTGTTCCCCGAGATATTTATTGAGACTTTTTTATTATTATTTCATCTTGATGAATCTGATATTGATTGTATTTATCTGCTGTGGATGAGATTAGTAACATAGACCTTTATAGTTGTTTTACAGCTTAAGTACACCCTGATGGATCCATTAAATTGGATTTGTCCATCGATGTGTGCTGCTGGCCATTGCCACGTGTCTAGTCCCTCGGTATTTTGGGACTAGGGCGTGACAAAAACAATCAAAAAAAACTTTTGTCAGCATCTTTGAGAATATTTATGAATTTATTGTATGGAACGCTCATCGCAGCAACAATATCAAGTAGCAAAAAAATATCTTGAGTTGAAGCGAAGCAACGGAATGGCAAAAGGATCGAGTTGCTATGATACCACTATGCCATGCCCCGATCCCATAAGGGCCGATCGTCATCGCTTTGGGCCTTGCAGAATCAATCATCCTCGCTTAGGGCGTGATCTCGTGCAAGCCTAAGTTGCACTTGCACAAGGCTAAGGCTTGAACAATAACAACATAATCTATTCAGAGATAGAAGCAGCGGCACAATAATACAGAAAAGTAAATGGGCACAATGGTATAAGAAAACAATCTCTTTATTGATAACTGAAATAATTACAAGATTGCCAATTGTCTTACATCTCTAGAAAAATACAGATTATAATGACATCATTCCATACATTACACCCCTTTATACAGAAAATAGCTCTAAATATCGCAATACATCTCAAGGCATTGACTCCTGAGGATAAGGATCTGATATCACTTCTTCGGACAATCCAGCACCAACAAACAAGCTAGTGGGGGTCAACACTTTGGGGAAAGCACTGGTGAGGAAACAAAAGAAACACACTCTAAAACCAACACTAAGTAATCATGTGGTAAGACATTAAATAATTAGTGATCATGCTACTTATACCTAGGTTTATTTCATGTAGTAGATGATCAGATTCAGTTTACTTCATTTGAAAAAGTATTTGAAATCAGAGTGCATATTCAATTCAATCAAACATCCAGTAGGAACAGTGTCAAGTAGGATATTAATTTATTCTTTCGTGAAGTGCGCAACAGGTATCTTGAGCTATATTCATTTACTCTAGGGAACATAAGCAACATCTTAGTAGAACATTCATCTCAATTCAATACAGCAGTACTTCATGCAAAAAAGATAAATCTTAGGAGCAGTTACAATAAGGAACATAAGAAATATGAATTATCACTTATTCAGTGATTCTTACCCAAGGCCGAACGGTTATCCCTGCAACAAGCACATAAGTTAACAACAATTTGCATAAACATATAGGTATTATTTCTTGTTTCTCTCTGCATCAAATGGTTAGGTATACAAGAAGGCTAAATTCTAGCATGCGTCCTAACTACATAATGGTCCCCGAGTGATAATATCCTTGTGTACAAGTTTGTCCAGACCGATGCATGAAAGCACTTCTATCAGATAAAATATTTTGATGCAAGCAGACAATGAACAAACAACTCTTCTATATTATCTCTACTTTGATCAGTCTATATTGATATACGGGCACGTAACCATCGATGTACTGGACTCGTAACCATCGATGTACGGGACACATAACCATCAATGTATGGGTCGTAACCATCAATTCTAAAACAAGTAAGCAATCTCTATTTTAACAGACATGACAATAGTTCTTCTACCTCTTTAACTAAGCATGCAGTTATATTCTTGTTTAGCATATGATGAAGGAACATATTCAAGCATTCTTTTTCTCTACTCTATTAGCATGCAATAAAGGACATACAGTATTCTTTTACTCTTGTTTATTAATATGGCAGCAGTTCATTGAATGGCAGTGACTGTGTAACTTAACATGCAATATTTTTTTCTATACTCTGCATAGCACGAGTTCGTTCATTAGACAAGCAATACGAGTTCTCTTGTTAAGCATGCAGGTTCATGTTCTATCACTCTTCTTATGAACACTATCTTCTTATCACAAGCAATTATAAAACCATATTCTTTATTAGGCGTGAAAGAATCAAAGAATGAAGTTTTGTTCACTCACCAAGATCAATCGTCTTCTATTTCGACAGGAGAACTCTTCAAGAAAGCTTCCTCTTCGAGCCAGCGAACTAATCTCTCTTGTACATAGTGCCAATGCGGAGCGGGGCACTACAGTGTATGCAACCGCGTATACATCCGCGCTTATAGACCAACGCATACAGCCCTTCACATACGCCTCGTGCATACGGACCTGCGCACGCAGCCCCGCGCGTACACCTCGCACATAACGCATCGCGGATAAGGTCGCATGCATATGGCCACACACGTACACCCGTGCAGCGCCCGCGCATAAAACGAGTGCCATACTGACATGTTAAGTGCAAAGTGTGACATCAAAGTGCCACTTTGCGCTCTTCGTCCGAGTCTGAGTCGCTCATAAGGAAATTTTTCCAAAGGTGGTGACATAAACAAAGATTGTTCATTTGAGATTCAAACTTAATCGACTCTTTAGTCAAATCACTTCACATGGAGCCACCACCTCATGTGCATATGCCAATATAAAACATAGCTATATATTATGATATACACTTTGGTGGTATTTCAATGTGTGAGTAAAGTTTCCAAAGCTAAGTTGGAAAAAAAATCCAACACAAATTGATCCAAAATTCAAAAACGGAACTACACAACGGACTGTAGTCCCGTCCAAAATTTTGGAGAGAAAAATAACTACTTTTAAAAATATTTTTTAGTGATATTTTATTCTATTATTTGAATTTAAAATATATAACAATTAAATAAAAAATTAATATTTTAGACGATACGATATTAATATTACAACAATTAAATAATAATAATAATTTAATATTTTAAACGGTACGATTCTAGTATCGTTCAAACTATACTTAAACTTGAGCTCTTCAAATTTTGGTTGCTAGTTCCGCACGTTTCCACATGTATTCTGTGAAGTCATAAAGAAATAGCTAGCAGTTCTAATAAGCAACTTGCATGTTACTTTTGTAGCTTTCTTCTACACCACTCTGTCTTGATGCATGGAATAGGATTGGTCAGGGATTTGATTACTCGATCAACTTTGAGCCTAGAGTTGCCAAAGATTGAATTCTCAGAGTCGTGAGCTTAATTCCATCCAAAACGTCCATATCAAGCACTTGCTAAGAGAAAGTTGGTAGTTTTATGATTCTGATAAGAAAATGTGATAGAAGAAAAAAAAAAGACAAATTTTGAGTTTGTATACCATTTTATTTATCATTATTCAAAGCATTCCATTATTTTACCATAATGTATAACATTTTTTTATTTTTGACAGAAATCGTCTCACACTCATAGTCAACTCCTTTAACGGAACTTTTTTCGATCAAAATACTCCCGTCTTCCTCGCTACCTCTACCCCCTTCCTCCCTGCGGCGCACACCCCCTGCTGCCCCGCTCCCCGCTGCGCTCTCTGTAAACCCCCTAAAATTTAGATAAGATTATTTTAGTAATATTTTATTTTATTAAATAAATTATTTATTTAAATAATATATTCAATAAACAATTTCTTGAATTAAGAAATCCTTTGTTATAGTTTTTTTTCTTTCAAACTAACTTGTCTAACTCATCCCCTCACATTCATTACTACCTATAACTATTACTCCTAAGAAAGTGTAACCCCCCATTCGGCCAACTCCATACCTTCCCCAACCGAACCTCCATCTCCCTCTTCTCTTCCTCCCCCACTCGGACATCTCTTTCTCCACCTCATTGGAGATCCGACCGACCCCTCCTTAAACCCGAGAGCACCTCCACCTCCACCTCCACCCGGAGCCACACGACCGACCACCACCCACACAAGACCACGGCAGCAGCCTCTTCCCTTTGTTCAGATGTGAAGAGCTCCTCAATCACCCTTGGACCGCCTCCCTCAAGCCTAGGCCGGCCACAGAGGAGGTGCAACCACCCGGAGGTCGGAAACATCGTCGGAGTTCAAACAAACATCACCAACATCAAGTTCTTGGTAACTTTTTCCATTCTCTCCTTCTTTCATGTTATTTGGATTGAATATGAACCATGAAATCATCCATGTACACTCCATGAATCACCCTTCCCTTGTGGTTTAACCATGCACAAACCTAGTTAATAACTACAATATTTGCATATGTTTGTATTGAAGATGTAATGTAGATAATGAGATGTTGCACTCTAGTTAAATAAATTTCAAAATTATTAATAATAATAATCATAATTATATATGTATTAATATGTGTATTTAGTGGATCAATTGATACAAAAATGAAGGATAGATTGCATGCATGGTAATGATGACTAGGTATAGTTTTATTGCATGCAAACATATAAACTTATGTATATAGAGTTTGCATGAATAAATATTAATAATTAAAATAAATTTTAGAATATTAAACTTATTTATTTTCAAATTTTAAGATGTTAATTAGTGAAATAAAATAATTTCATGCATGCTTAATTAACCAGTTAGTGTTGTATAGCGTTTTGCGACATTGAACACTACCTATGTACGTGTAAGAATATGTTGGTTAACCACACGTAAAGGCATATACATACACGTAGTATAAAAATGTATGAGACCCTCACAAAGTTATAAACTAAAGTATGGTACGTGGTTGTTGGCACGTTAACTAAAGCCATGCGACTGTTAGAATATTGGCACGAACATTGCGACTTTGTTGATGTGCGTGTAGCGACTCTATATTTTTTTACATAAAGTAGATAATGGTAGAATTAGAATTAATTTAAGTGATGTTGGCAGGGCACGTGGGTGTCGCAGCACCAACGGACGTAAAATTTGGATCTGCTACAGGGTGGCAGCAGACAGCAGGCAAGTGTACATTGCCTTGGTCTCAGTAAATTATGCTAAAATTTTAGTTTCAGATTTTAGTTTATATTTTATTACATGTACTTATCTATGACCCTAGGACCGTAACATTACTTAGCGTCTGAATCGTATTCCGGTGTCGACTTTCGTATGCAAAAATCGGGTATCGTGAGATTGTATTGTCGACATATACCTTATATGTGCAACTCTTGCACGATTTACCTTAGGACACTGAACACCACTCTCATGTACAGAAGCCTCACTTGAGATATTCGAAGATTCCGGGTTCTGTGTTAGGACAGGACTTGAAGTATGTACTAGAATGACATGATGTTATGTACACCTTGGCGTGAGACATAGATATGATTATCTTGCATGTTGTGGACATGAGACGTGAGATACATGGGGTTGGGGAGAACTTACCGTACCGTTGGGCTACCACACACTACTTGCTACCGATGCTTGTGCTTCAGGTGCTAGCGTGCTGCACGTACCTTGACGGGACTTTTATGTACCTACTACTACTAGCTATTGTTGTGTCTATGCAGACCTACAGGACCGGTGGTTTAGCGGACGAGTACGTTCTCACTGCATTCACTTAGATGGTTTATGTTAGATACCCTGAGCATACCTATTATTTATTTGATGTACTTTGGCTTGAGTTATTCTAGTACCTTGCTATGTCCCCTGAGGACCTGGATCCGGATTATGTCCCCAAGTGTAAGAGAGGAGAGTTACCCCGAGTTTTACGGGATAGGAGCTGACGTTGGAGCGACACTTGCACCAGAGGACGAGGTTGTGCCAGAGGACTTCTCCAGAGTACTCAGTTATCTATTTAGTTATGCTTAAGTTATTGTTATATTTGGACTTGGACTTCTGGAAATATATTTGGTGTTATTTATCTTTTCTTTATTTTGACAGGTTGTTCCCCGAGACACTACTTATCTTGGACTTGTTATTGGACACTTTATTTATTTATTATCTTGACCGGTCTATCATATTGTAATTATTGTCTGTGGATGAGATTAGAATTATATAATGTGCCAGATGATATAGACTTGTATTTATACTTATTATATCTTAAGTGCACTCTAATGGGTCCATTAAATTGGATTTGCCCATTGGAGCTGTGTTATTGGCCATTGCCACGTGGCTAGTCCCTTGGTTTTTGGGACTGGGGCGTGACACTCTCCCCTCCCCGCCGTACGCCACCCCGGTGATGGGGGACCGGGGAGCCTCCGCCTCCGGGTGTCGAGACTGGTGGCTTCAACGGCGGTTATCGAGGCTTGCGCAAGCGGAGGCTAGTGGCGCTGCATCGGAGTTGCAGCGGATGGCGTCCATGGCGGAGAGGCATCTGAGTACTGGGGATCGACAATGGAGATGCCCCTGTCATGCCCCAGAACCAGAATACTGGAGAGCGGGGACGGACAAAGCCAGATACGCATACCAAAGTACTCAATACCCCGAGATATATTGTCACGACTGTCTGGACATATGGGAGTTTACTATACAATTCAACAGTCATTCCTAGGTCAAGAATCCTATTATCTCAATCTCAAGCAAGAAACAAGTACAAGATATATGATCACCAAACATATAATAGTAAGGTGTCCCAAACTATACATACACAGATGACCATGAAGCTAGTTACAAAATGAAGAACTAGCAGGAGTACAATATTATATTATCAGCTCTAGTTATAGTCTAGAATATGCTTTACATGTAGGCTCGCGAGATAGAATATCAAGTTCTAAAATATGAGCTAAATACGTGCTCAGTGGCTAAACGCCTCAAAAGTATAAGTACAAGATCAAGTGGGTGATGAAGAAGAATTCCACTTATGTCCTCGGGTGCTCCTGGTGTTCACCATCTTGAGACGGAAAGTACGGGAGATCCTGTGGTCCTGCTCCAAAATTTGGTCATACAAAACCAGTGTGGTCAGACCCCAAAACAGCAAGTACAACAAGGGAGCCAACTTAGGAACTAAAACCAGCATACAGACAAATCAGTAAGAAATAGCACAGGGAACAGGTAAATAAATACAGCAGGTAAAATAACAGTTAAACAGTTCTGGAGTATTTAAATAAGGATATATGAATTCAGTACCAGGTTACAATTCTGGATCAGGTAATAAAATAAATCAGGACAGAACTAGACAAGACTGAAAATTAAACATTCACGACCAATTATGTCCTACGGCTTGCTATCATTAGCTAACTAGGGTTATAACAGTCCTAATTACTAACACATGCAGTTTGAGATTCCATACAGCCACATGTCCTGCAGACTATCCGGGTTATCCAGACGTAAGAATATATAGAATAGATTATATCAGGTATAGTAATTTATAGGTAAATGTAACACACGACGGCATGCTGGAAGTGTGTCCCTCATGAAGGAGAGCTCCAAATCTATTAGGTGTCGCTGGGATACCAGGATTGCATGTAGCCAGAAAATCTTTCTAGATGTTTCTAATTTATTATTCTAGTTGTTATCTTGGACAAGTTATCAAGAATTTCTGACCGTGGTGCTCAAAAATTTTCCTTAGACATGATGCAGGATAGGACAGTAGCTTAACAAGTACATTCAGGACAGGAGCAAGCAAATCAACCATGGAAATTTATCTTATCAGTTCAAGCATTTCAGTCCAAGAAATTCTAATATGTGAGGAGTATGCTTCGTCGAGCCACATCAGGAATATCAGTACATATCAGGTTAACTCGATACGAGGAGCTATTATTAGGAATATCAGTACAGGTCAGGTTAACTCGATACGACGAGCTTTTATCAGGAATATTAGTAAAAGTCTGGTATTGGGAGTTCAAGATTAACAGGGTCAATACAATCCATAAGCAGGGAATTCCAGGTTCTGGCAGGTTGTCACACATCGAGTTATACGCAATTTAGAGAAAGCTCGCATTTATATCAATTAAACAGAATAGGCTAAACAATGGAAACAGTTAAACCATAAGAGAACAAATCATAAGAAGTTAAGATACACTACCAGAAAAAGTCAAATTACCGACGTCAAAAAATGTCGCTAAATGACAAAAAAATGTCGCTAATCATGTTTAGCGACGTAATTAGCGACGTTTTACAGAAGTCGAAAATCAGCAAGTCGCTGAAAGGAAAAATGTTGCTAAACGTCGCTATACCGACATTTTTTAGCGACTTAATTGTGTCGCTAAATTAGCGACGTTTAGCGACGCAGCGTCACTAATTAGCGACGTAAACAAACGTCGCTAAACGTCGCTAATTAGCGACGTATATAGCGACATGGCAGCGACGTCTTTAATGACCTGGCAGTACTGCCATGTCAGCAATTTGCGACTTACAACGACGTATTTAGCGACATATTTAGCGACGTATTTAGCGATATTTATTAACGTCGCTAATTAGCGACGTAGTTAGCGACATAATTAAACGTCGCTAAACGTCGCTAAATACGTCGCTAAATTTACAAAAAAATAAAATAAATAAATAATGAATTATTTCCAAACTATTATTCCTGCAATTTATGAATTACTAATAAATTATCTTTATTCTTGGATGCAGTAAGTAAATGCCATAAGTAAATGAAGAAAAGCCAACTTGATTTGATAGTACAATGGAAACCTTAAAAAGTAGAATAAAAATTTAATTGGAATAGAGATTGTGAGAAATTTAGTTCCTATGCAAGAAGTAACATGATTTAGAAATTCCTACGCAAGAAGTAAAATGTTCCATTTTCCTATCAGTTTGAATTCCTAGGGGCCAATATTTTTCGGAACTCAGATTAATAAGATGTCCTAATAAAAAAAGGTTTGAAATCAAAACTATATTGATACTAGAGAATGGAATTGTAAGGCATTGAAGACATTACAGAAAATAAACAACGTTACCATATATAAAAGAAACTGATATTTTATCTTCCATAATTCTTAGAACTTCAGACATTTTATGTAACACTATACATCTAGTAAGTATGGACACTCTAAAAGTAGGTGTTGCCTCTATGCCATTGTGTCGAATACATATTGGAAACATACATAAACACTCCAAAATATGCATAATATCGTACCTCCACCATATCGTGTCGGTTTATTTGTGTCTGAGCAACATTAATAAGAAAATTCTCCTGTGACTTAACCCAATCCTTAGAATCTGTTGCCAGCAAACTAGAGTAACAAAGATTCTATTAAACCTGAAGACTTGATGATTAAAAATATGAAAATAAAGAAATGGATAAGTAACAAAGATTCTATTCAACCTGAAGAGTTGTTCTTTCCAATACCTCAAGCACTCTAGTAGAGAATCTATGGTGCTTTTATGTTGCTGGGTGCTCTGGACATGGTTAGTGACTGGATTTGCAAGGAACTTAAGCTCCATGCAGTACGATACCCTCACGATCTCCGCACCTTTGAAAGCGTAGTCAAGGCTCGGATTTCTGCCATCGAACAGATTCGAAGACAACCTATTGTTGTAGAAGCCGTTGACGGGATTTAAGAAATGAGCGAATATATGAACTGACAGTTTGCAAATGGGTTAAGTTATGGATTGCAAAAAAATCAGTAAATGAACTAACAAATTCCATGACTGGCTTTTAGCATAATATTACTGCTCCATATTGGTATCAACTTTCCTAGTGAATTCTATCAGCAAGAAACGACATTCCCATAAATTTTACAACATGGAAGTCCAAAATATTAGATCCAAAGCATAATTGGAGCAAACTCAGCCCAACAAATTATGTCCACACCAAATGAGCACATCATGACTTAAATAATTAAGTGATTCAATTTATGATGCCAATTCTAATAAAACATAAAGTTAATAGATTCTCAAAGAAATAGAGAACCCCCAAATTAGATTATGAACAGTATAAATTGAATAGATCATAACTCTAACAATTGGAAATAAAATTATCTCGAGAGTTCGAAACCCTCCCCAAAAATGTTTCAAGTTTTCACTACATAGCTCAAAATTTCAAACCGTCCCTCTGCTTCGGCTTCACCACTTCGGAGCCTAGCATCCCTTCCTTACCGGGCTCTGCACCGCCACCATGTGCACCGACAACACAATATAAAGAAACCCTAAATTTTCTAAAAATAAATAAATAAATAAAATATAGATCTGACTGGCAAAGTTTGTAGAGAGAGAGAGAGACAGATAATTTGTCGATCTTGGCAAGGCGGTAGATGAGGACTCCTCCACGAGCAAACTCAGCCCAAAAAATTATGTCCACACCAAATGAGAGAGAGAGAGAGAGAGAGAGAGTTAGGGTTTTCCTAGAGGAGGATGAGGAGGAGGGGGGAGGATGTTGCCGGAGGGGGGAGGACGCGGCGGAGGGGGGTCCCCGGGAGGGAGGAGGGGGCGCCGGAGGGGGAGGACGCGGCCGAGGGGGGTCGCCGGAGGGAGGAAGGAGGAGCCGGAGCGGAAGAAATCGAGAGCGCGCGTGCGGGTTTAAAATTTGGGAGAGGGAGAGGGAGAGATCGAAGGAAATAGGGGGAATCAGCCCTAAGTAAAAAATTTAGCGACGTTTTTTAGCAACGCCAATAATGACGTCGCTAATTTAGAATTTAGCGACGTTTTAGCGACGCCAATAATGACGTCGCTAATTTAGCGACGTCTTAAACGTCGCTAATGATGTCGCTAAATGTCCAAAAATATATACGTCGCTAAAAATATCTCTAAACGTCGCTAAATAAAATATATTAGCGACGTTTAGCGACCTAAATTGAACTTATAGCGACTAATCTTTTAAAAACTGAATAAAAGTCGCTAAACGTCGCTAAATGTCGCCAATTAGTGATGTCTAGCGACGTTTTTACTTGGAGTCGCTAAATTAGCGACGTTTTTACTTGGAGTCGCTAAAAAATATCGCTAATCCCGCTTATTCTAGTAGTGATACTATAAGAATCATAGGGGCGTGGGGTAAGCTGGCCGCATGCAAGAGTTGGCGCATGGAAGAGGTAACCGCATGCAAGAGATGGTTGCATAGAATAGCTGGTCGCATATAAGATGCAAAGTCCACTCCTCGGGACAAGAAGAGTGACAGCCAATAAATGCAAAGTCAGAAAAGTGACTGATGTGACTGGTCATGTCAGAGAAGTGACCGATGTGACTGATCAATAAAGGGAGTCAGAATAAAAAGATAAAATCATGGAAAGTAGTGCCAAGGAGGTGCTGAGCCATGTGCTGAAAAAGAGGAACGAATAGTTCGGGCCGCATGGAAGACTCAGTCGCATACTCCTCTGGGCCGCATGAAATCTTTTGAACTTAGAGAACTTTCATTCGTTCAAGTTTCATGCATTTGGCCAAGGGACGGATGTACAAATTTCAGTCATGCGTCCAACAAGATGGTTGTATACAGACTTGGAGCGAGAAGTCCAGACTGCATGCGCCAAGCGTGCCGCATGGAACACTTTCGTCCAAAAATAGCAAGTTTCAGCCATGAAAAAGCTCCAAGTCTGAAAACTTTTTTCTCCTTAAAATTCTTATTTCAAGTCCGAATCCAGCAAAGCAAAGTTCAAAACCACATGAAATCAAGTGCTCCTCAATATGGAACAACTAGTTTTTGAAAACAGCAAGTTTTAAGAGATCAAAACAAAGTAAACTCATAGAAGCTCCAAACTTGAAACTTAGATCTACTCCAACCAAGGCATCAAAATTAAAAATACCAAGAATTAAACATGTAGAAAAACTCATAGAGAACAATATAGAGCAATAAAATGCAAAAAAACTAAATAAATATAATATAGCAAGTTCTTCGTTATTGGCAAGATGTACTTGTGTAAACCTACTACTAAGCTACTACTACTACTACTACTACTACCACCAAGGGGAATGAAGAGGCCGGCCTCGGGCTGCTCTCGGCTAGGGAGCGGAGAAGGAAGAGGAAGAAGAAAATGAAGAAAGAGAAAAAAATAAAAAAAATGAGGAGGAGAGAGAAAGGAAAGGCTATATATCAAAGGATGACTAGCACTATTCATAATTCTAGAAATTAAATGAAAGCAGCTAAAAAAATCCATAAATTACACGGAAAACAATTATACAAATATAACACATATATACCAGATAAAATACAATAATACGAAAATAGTGAGACGGATCTTACATCTCTGGTCGAGGCGGCACAGTGGACGGGCCAGATCTGGGGTTCTCGCTGGACGTGCGACTCCGGCAAGGGTGGCAGACTGGATTAGATGTCGGGCTCGGGGCCGTATCGACGAGTCCGAGAGTTGCAGGTACAGCCGCCGAGGAGGGGCGGCAAGACGGTGGGAGCTTCAGCACGCCAACCGTGTATACAGGAAGACGGGTCATACTTGTACCCGTGGAGAAGGCCGCGGAAATGGGGCGAGGAGGATGCGGGCTGACCACCAAGCGCAGAGTGGCTCTTGGCGGACAAACTACGACGAACGGGTGGTTCAAGGTGGTTGGCTTGGAGCAGTAGAACCTAGCAGCCGCAGCAACACTGGTGGGACGCACGGAAGGGAGGGACGTAGCATGGGAGGGGGAGCGGGGTAGAAGACAAGGAAATGGTATTTTGGTCAAAAAAAAAGTTTGATCAGAAGGATTGACTGTGAGTGTGAGACAATTTTCTTCAAAAGTGGGAGATGTCATGCTTTATGGTAAAGCAGTATGGTACATCTTGAATTATGATAAATAAAGTAGGATCCAACTAAATTTTTCTGGAAAAAAAAATCTGCTTGTGATTTGGTGCGTCATTTCTTAAAAAATATGATAAAGTGACAGTAACTTGCAGTAGCAATTATGCATGAATTTTTGAACAGTAAATTGCAGGTCCCAGTAGTAATAATAGTTTTTTTAGATAAATTAGATTTATCGATTTAAAGTAACAGTGAATGCAACATTTAGCAGAGAAATGGATCAAGATGTGTAATGGGCCGGGCGGTCCAAAATTTGGTCCGGGTCCGGTCAGACTCGGCCCACAAAAAATTAGAGTCCGGACTGGGTCCAAGAAATTGGTCCGATAGTCCGGTCTGGACCGGCCCGAAAAAAACTCTGGTTCGAACCACTCTTTTTGCGGTAATTATGCCGAACCAGCCCAGTCCAGTGACCTGGTCTATGCCCGGTCATGAACCAAAATAAAATAAAAAAATTGTCCGTTTGAAGAATATTTTTACTAAATTACCCCCATTCTAATGGCCAATTTTTAGCCATTTTTGAAATATTTTGGTCACTTTACTAAAAATAACCAAAATATCCTTATAATAACTATATTTTAAGAATATTAGAGATAATTTTGCACCCAAATATTTTTATAAATAGAACATAAATCATAAAAAATAACCACAACAAATTTTCTTCTCTCTCTTGCAATATTTAGAAGCAAACAAATTTTTGAAGTTAAAATAGAGCGTGAATTTATAACTTTTTGGATACTGAAGTGCTATTTTCTGCAGTCTAAAGTACAATTTTTTAGAGGCTTCAAATTTTGAAGGCTTCAAGTTAACGTTTCAAGTAATTCTAATATTAAAAAATAGTTTTTTTCTTTTTTTATTCGTGAATTATAATGACATTAATAAAATCATTCTAATTTTTTTTCTTCTCAAAATTCTGTGTTTTTAAAAAAAATATCGTGCCAGCGCTGAATCGGTCCGGACCTAGCCCGGTTCAGCCCGCCCCCGACCAGTCCACATGTTGAGGCTGGGTTCCCCTTCTTCCTTCCGGTCCGGGCCGGCCCGACCTGTTTCCACTTTCGGGCTAAACCCGGCTTGGTCCGAACCCAGTCAAATCGGACTCCGGACCGACCTGATCCGGCCCGATAGACACCTTTAGGAATTGATACTTCAATTTTTTTTTTAGAAAAAAAGATTGGATATACGAGCTTCATACATAGTACAAACAAGTAAAAGAGAGCAATTTCTAAGCCATATAATAACTACATACAAAAAATGTTGAAGTTGAGAAAATAATGTTGGCCACAAAATGCTGCATAAACGATGCTAACTCATCTAAAGATAACAAATCTCCATCTTACGTAAGTACGAAGACAGATCAAACACAGTGTATGTTCGGTGACTATGTTACCTGAACAAATCATATTCTATATATCTTTCAACAATACAAGATTGATAGAAAATATATTCCTTTGTCCAAAATTGTAATCTCTCACTAAACTCAAGAAAAAATCAGAAGATTACAATAAAATCACTCATCCAACCATATGACGATCTCCTTAAACGAAGAAGATAACTCTCCGAACAAATCTACTCTCCGATTCAGCAATCGATGCTCCGTTGTCTTTACTGCAACTCCCTTTGACGCGATGCTTAGATTGTTTTTTCAAACACCTCAAATAGAACTTGGACCCCCAACCATATGACGATCTTCTTAAAAAATATTGTTTTTTTCAAATTGGCCTTCATATCTCAAAAGAAAAAACTGCCAACTAGTCAACAATATATTTTGGTGACGAAACCGAAATATTTATATCTATTCAAACATAACATACATAAGTTGGTTAATTAACAAGCACATAACTAAACCTATTAAGAAATTATCACTTCAGTTGAGAACGCAAATGTCAATTTCTCCAAAACCCTATTATCTTCTCTAAGTATTCATATTCGCTTTATCAATATCCATTTCTTTTTACATCTAATCTGTATTCATTCTTTTAATATAATATTAATTTTTATTTATGAACAATATTCTTATTCTTACTTGAAATTTATTATTAGAAAATAAATAAGAATATGGTATTAACCGTATATGCTCCGAATGTACCCCAATCTACAAACCAATTACATATACATTGCAATTTGGCTGAATATGGCATGTGATGAAGAAAAAGAATATAGTACATATATGTTCATGATAACTTACATGTCAAGTACTTTACCAAGTTATCGAACTCGAGTGATTTTTGTGGTTACCGAAAAGAGGTATAAGATTCTGATTGGGTGGCAGAAGATCAGTGGATCGAGTCACGGAAGCGTATTGTTTCTTCCATTTATAGATGATGAGAGTTGGAAGACAATGGACTCAAAGACATACAATACAGTGTTTAAAAGTCCCGAACGTTATATATACCGAAAAATAAAATAAAAAAATAAATAAATAAGGTTAGTTACTTTACCAAGTTGCCCACGTGCACTCAGTAGCAGAAGATCAGAGATGACATGGAAAGTTTCAGTTACATATGGAAAGTTGAAAGAGAATGTGCAAAATAATATTACCTATTCCTGTTGTTGTTCCTATCAGGTATAGTTTACTAAACACAACCTTTATTCCTGATCATGTTTGTTGGGATCTAAGTATCCCTTTTTCTCATGCATGCTTGTGATCATGACTCATTTGGACGTGGACAAATTCCGTTCTTGGTGAGATCGAGTCATCGATTATTCTTGCACACCAAAATGGACCCAAGTCTCATGGTAAAGTGATCAACTGAGCATCACGAACACCTTCTTGGTACCGACCAGGTAAGAAAGAAATGACCAACTACTCGATCGGTCTCTCTCTCTTTTTCACTTAACAAACACATGCATGTGGTGAGTGGTGGTTGCAACTTAAAGACCTGGACCGATGTAGCTAGTGAGACATCAGCCAGAGCCATGATGTTTGCCTCTTTCTGCTCTTTTTTCCTGATAAAAAAATACGTTACTCACATTCTTACGTGTTGCAGCGATCGAGTTTGTGCAATATCCTTCTTCTTTTTCCTAAAGTTCGTACTCTTTTGTGTCACCCCTTATGTATTGCACGAGAGTAACCTCTTTACTCAATTTAGAATCCCATCTCCATCTATGAATATATTATTCAAGATATATTGTAGGATCAATAAGAATGTTGTGTTGAAGGAAACAATATAATAATTAGATAAAAAAAAGGAAAAATATAATAACTAGGAAATAAAAGGTCAAAATTATCTTGATATATATAGCACATAGATAATTAAGAACCATCGGATCCACCTCCATAACACCACAAACACTACCACAATCTGTGTTATTAGCGACGATTTTTAGCGGTGTAAGTTATTGAAGTCGCTAATTTTTGTAATATTAGCGATTCCAGTAAAAAACTTGTCGCTAAACGTAGCTAGTTGCGACGTTTAGCGACATTCAGCGAAATTAAAAATATACGCCGGTACAGGTCGCTGAACGTCGCTAAATTTTCAATAAATAGCGACGTTTTTGCGATATGGATCGACGATATTTTCTATTGTAAAAATATATGCCGGCAAAGGTAGTTGAACGTCGCTAAATTTTTAATTTATAGCGACGTTTTACGACATTTCTTTCGTCACTATATTTTTATTTATCTGCGATTTTTAGCGACATTTACTTCGTCGCTAAGTTTATATTTATTTGCGATGTTTAGCGATTAATATAGGGTTGGCAGGTTCATTTCCCCCATTCTCACACAAATTTTTGAAACCCCACCCCCCCCTAAACCGGCTCCCCCCCCCCCCCCCCCCCGAGCGCCCACCGGAGGCACCCCCCTACCCCCCCCCCCCCATAGGAGCGCCCCCCTCCGGCACTGCTCCTCCCCTCGCGCGGCTCCTCCCCTCCGACGACCTCAGTCTTCTCCTCCTCCTCTCCACATATCCGGACACCTCTAGGTAAACCCTAACCCTCTCTCTCTCTCTCTCTCTCTCTCTCTCTCTCTTAGACACGGACACGACACAACACACACACTTACACGACATTGACACAGGCTCGACACACACATGTATAGGGTGGCCCGTGTCGTGGACTAGCGATCCAGAACGTCGAGCTTGATGAACCGGTCTAGGCCGGGGAGGGGGTGCTCGGGTCCGGCTGGCGGCGGGTTAGGACATACACGGCCCACGGTGCGCCGGATGCGCTCTGCCTCTTTAGTGCCTCCACGAGGCTTCAGCCGACCATGTCGGTGGCACCGACAACCAGAGCTACTGATCCATGCTCCATGTTTTATTAATTATGGTAATATAGCCAAAATAGTTTTCTGGTAATTTATACTAAGATGGGATGATATGTACACCCCCCAAATTTATGGACATGGGTTCTTACTGTGGTTTGGGTCAGGTAGTTCTAAGTATAAGCTAAACATAAAAATATTATTGTGTAGAACAAGCTTGTACCTTGTGTAATAAAATTTTTTTATTTAATAGAGATAATAACAGTACTATTAGGAACTATTTTGCCAAAAGGACTTTGTAGATCGCGATAATGCATGTTATAATAGTTGTTTTGGAGTCGATGGTATCTAATAAGTTTTTATGTCCATTTTTTTCTTTGTATAATCAGATTAGACTTGATTGTGTTCAAGTGACGGAGTCCAAATTATATATAATAAAGAACTTCTATCGAACTTTATATATATATATATATATATATATATATATATATATATATATATATGTATGTATGTATGTATAGTATGCTATGTATTTATATGCAACTTTTCATAGTTTGAATGACAATTCTTAATTAGTGGAGCAATTAATTTAGCTGACTAATTTTAATTGATTCAAATCTTGAGTAATTAATTTAACTTAATTGATAAATGATAGGTGTGACCATCCTAAATATGGTTTTTATATATGTATAGGAGAATCAAGTCGGAGGTTTTACTTATGCATTAATGTAGTGTAACGGTTATGCATTAGTCTAGGTTCTAATAGAATATATTAGAACGTCAAGGAGAAGTGTTACTAGTGGTTGGTGTTAGAAAGCATTACGACATGCAAGAGACACGTGATGACACCCATATCCTTCTTTATTTATGTCCATCTTTGATGAACATGCATGTGTATCCATCTTTGCATATATTTGAACGATATATACTAGAATAATATGTATCTATCTTACAGAAGTATCTAAAAATGGATATGAATTACTACCTACGGCATTGTTCATGAATGTACAACCGCCATCCTGATGACATGACATGTGCGGTGTGCGGAATAAATTCATAGAGGGTATACAGCAGTTCCTGTAGTTCGCCAAGACGTTCCCTCAATACATCGAGGGCACCAAAATTGCGTATCTGTGTGTGAGATATCGCAACTTGAAATATCATCCAGAAGTGGATATGACATATTATTTGTACTCGAGGTGTTTCACTTCGAATTACTATCAGTGGACCTCACACGGAGAACTTGTGCCTTTAGCATCGGAGCCGAAGCCTTATGTGGAGCCGTATATGGATTTCCACGACCACGTTGATTACGACGACGGGTGGATGAACATAGTTTTCGATGCTACGAGGCCTAGTTTCGATCCGGACAATCATGATGCAGCTGAGGAAGCATCGAATGTCGATGCTGCGAAGTTCATGGAGTTACTAGAGAATACAAGTACTCCATTATATCCTGGTTGTGAGAATCATTCACTGTTGGAGGTGCTTACAAGACTGTTGAGCATCAAGTCCAATTTTAATATACTGCAAGAATGCTACAACCGACTAATGGAGTTGATTATAGAGATCTTGCCGGCGGGTGCTAAGTTACCTAAAGACTTCTACCGGTTTAAGAGGATGGTGAGATCGCTCTAGATAGGATACGAAAAAATTGATGCATGTTGCAACGGGTGCATGTTGTACTACAAAGACGATAAGGATGAAGACGTGTGCAGATTTTGTGGTATTGATCGCTACAAGGCAACTGGTACAGGAAGGTCTGCTGGTACAAGGATGGCGACCGATTAGATACACTACTTGCCTTTGATGCCCCGGTTGCAGAGGTTGTTTATGGTGAAGGAGACTGCCAAAAATATGAGTTGGCACAGGCGAGAACAGATTGAAGGAGTATTGGATCACTCATCCGATGGAGAAGCATGGAAGCACTTCGATCGAGAGTATCTGATTTTGCTTCGGATCTGCGTAATGTAAGATTGGGGCTCTCCTTCGATGGTTTTACCCCATTCGGACTTTTGGCTTCCAGTATTCGTGTTGGCCTGTGACCGTTACTCCATACAACCTACCATCTTGGATGTGCATGAAGAATCCTTATATGTTCTTAACCGTCATCATCCCAGGTCCAAACAATCCGAAGAGGAACATCGATGTGTACTTGCAGCCGTTGATAGATGAGTTGAATCAGTTGTGGGAAGACCGTGCCAACACCTACGATGTTTCCAAAAAGAAGAATTTTCAGATGAGTGAAGCACTTATGTGGACCATCAACGACTTTCTGTCTTATGATATATTATCTGGATGGATCACTCATGGTCGTCTATCATGTCCATATTGCATGGACCGCACTAAAGCTTTTCACTTGAAATACAAAGGAAAATCGTGCTTCTTTGATTATCATCGACAATTTCTCCTGTCGAATCATCCGTTCCGGAGGAATATGAATGCTTTTCGTGTCGGTGTTGTAGAGAAGGCAATTCCACCTCCAAGGTGGCCCGGAGACACGATATGGAAAGAGGTTAAAGATTTACTAAGTGTTATCGAAGAGCCTACTAAGGGGTACAGTGTAATAGATTTGGTCGCACTCATAACTGGACGAAGAGGAGCATATTCTAGGACTTGCCATATTGGAGTACCAATCTTATCAGACATAACATTGATGTCATACATATCGAGAAGAATGTGTTTGACAACATAATTAATACTGTGATGGACATAAAGGGGAAGACGAAAGACAATCCTAAGGCCAGGTTGGACTTGGAAGAAATATGCAAACGTCTTGCATTGCATTTGATAGAGGAAGGGAATGGAAAGTATAAGCAGCCTAAGGCAATTTTCTCACTGGACAAGGAGGATAAATGGAGGCTTTGTAGGTGGATTCAGGGGCTAAAATTTCTAGACGGGTATGTGTCAAATCTGAGAAGATGCATCGACTTGAAGAAGAATAAACTGACGGGTATGAAGAGCCACGACTGTCATGTATTCATGGAGAGGTTAATTCTGATTGCATTTCAGAAATTCTTACCGCAGGTAGTTTGGGATCCATTGACAGATCTTAGCATATTCTTCAGAGATCTTTGTTCTACTAAATTGCTCGTCAATCATCTAGAAAAGCAAGAGAAGGACATTGCGATAATATTGTGCAAGCTCGAGAAGGTATTCCCTCCTGGATTCTTCGACTCCATAGAACATTTGCCAATTCATCTTTCCTATGAAGCCCATGTCGGTGGACTTATAGTTTATCGGTGGATGTATTTGTTTGAGCGGCATTTGAACCACCTAAAGAGAAAAGTAAAAAATAAGGCATGGGTCAAGGGTTCTATTTGTGAAGCATATGTTCTCGAGGAGATTACAAATTTTTGTTCAATGTATTTCAAGCCTCATGTTGCTACTAATCGAACGAGAGCCCTGAGAAATAACGACAGGTACCGGGAATCTAATGATGCAATACTGAAAGTATTCAATGCATTCGAAAAGCCTTCGGAAAAAATGAAGAAGAGATTTCTGAATGACGATGAGCTAAGGGCTGCTCAGTTGTATATATTACTCAACTACGATGAGGATGAAGTGGAAAAGCTCGAGGGGTAAGTAATTAATACGTCCACGTTCATGTCATCTCAATGTAATAGTATACGCTATTATTATTAAACTAATTAGCCGATATTTTGTTATTTTTTAGTACATTTAATGAAGAGCTCATGTCGAGTTGACCATACATAATAGATGAAGAAGTAGAACAGAAAATGAGACGTCATTTCCCTTCTTAGTTGAGTGCATATGTAAGAAGCTCGGTAATTACTTTTTGTATATGCATTTTATACAATAATTTACGAAACGTTGAACTTAATTTCTTATCTTGTGGTATTTAGGTCGATCGTCCAGACGCAACACTTGAGAATGAATCTATTAGAACTCTAGCTAGGGGTCAATTTATGCCGTCAAAATCTGGCCAATCTATTGTGTAAATGGGTTTAGGTTTAAGTCAACCGCCCCGATCAGAGATAACTTCCTAGATCTTGATTCCACAAAAAATAGTTGTTTGCGTATCAATTCTTCGAACTACAAAGATGTTGATATAGACAATAATTTATATGGCATATTATGGGAGATTGTGGAGATGACAAATAATTATGGAACAGAGCCTGCTAAGATCGTGTTATTCAAGTGTGAATAGTTCAATCCGATCCAAGATCAAGATTGAAAAATAGACAAGCATGGTCTTATGGATATAAACTACCAGCGTCAATATCAAGGCTACGAACCATTTTTTCTATCAAGTCAGACTCAGCTTGTGTACGTCACAACTTACCCTAAACGAAAAACAACGAGGTTGGACTGGTGGGCAGTATGCAAGACCAAAGCTAGAAGTACCTTTGACCTTGATAAAATAGCTTATCAGGAGGATGAGCTAACTCTTGTAACAAATATTGTAGATGTGGACTCAACGGAAGTTCCTCATTACACGGCTAATCGTGTAGAAGAGGTAAAATTATTCGAAGAGGAAGACGAAATAGATGAAAGGGAAGATGAGGAGGAGCAATTCCAGGCCGGAGCCTACTCCTCCGACCACTTGTATCTCCTCATGACAGTACTCCTGGGACGAGCAATTCCAGGCCGGAGCCTACTCCTCTGTCTATCGTTCCTACTGCTAACGGAACCATGGAGACCGAGGAGGACACAGACGAGGCCCAGCCCCCGTCGTCCCAGTATAAGAGAGATCCTCCATGCGCTCCTCCGGACGAGCATCAGATGGAGATTTGGGCCGACGGCACAAAGTAAGTTAATTAGTTAATATTTTATTACGCATATATATATATATATATATATATATATATATATATATATATATATATATATATATATATATATATATATATATATATATATATATATACTTTTTCATTAATATAATTATCTCAGTATAGATATCGTCCGTCGAGGGTACAGAGACGCCTGGGGCTCTTTTTGAAGTACGATTATGGTGGCCCTTGGATCAACTACTCCGATGCTCCAGATGAGAGAAAGGCGTTCTGGTTTGGCACTTTAAGGTAAAAATATATTTGGTTTTAATATCTATCATCTAATTTATTTATATTACATAACTTACTATATTACTTTTTGTAGGACGCATATTTCTACCCACCACACTGGGCCGAGGTGATCGAGAAAATATTTTCTTCCGTCGCTGCCAAGCTAGTCCGGGATGCGATCTATGATCAGACGAACCGTGATCATTTGGGAAAAATCAATCCAAGGTTGGATCACGATTGAGCAGTGGACTCATATGAGGGCTAGATTCGACGATCCCAGGTACAAGAAAAAGTCAGAGAGTCGATTCCGATGACGAAATATTTTCATCGCATGGTATGTATTTGAACGTATATATTATTTTAATCAAATTATGATAAAATAGTTAATTTTAGTAACAATATATATATATATATATATATATATATATATATATATATATTTGTCATTAACAGGTCCAGAGGGATGAGGACGCTAACATGGTGACTATCTTCCTCGCCACCCATCGGAAGGACGGACAGCTCATCGATGATAGGGCCATGTAGACTTACGTAACTATTACTTTACATTTTTTAATTTTAATATAACTTAGAAAATATGAAAATAAATATACATCTAGTTAGTAATAAGTTGCCTATAGTAACATATAAGTACGTTTATCGAGCGATTCATTTTTTTTTAGAATGAGTATCTATGGCTCCGTGAGCAGTCGACGTAAGATGCTGCTACTGCACCTCCCGAGGGAGAGGCCGGTACTTCCTCGCAGCCACCAGCCCACCCAGTTTCGTCGGCTGACGAGCTGTGGCAGACTACCACTGGTGGTCTTCAGAGGGGTATGTACTATGGTACGGGATCCTACGGAGTCTATGTTGCGACGCAGTGCTCTAGGATCCCCTCTGCCCTTGTGCATACTCCACAGCCTTCTCAGGAGTCAGTGCGAGTCCAGCATGAAAGAGTTGACCATCAGATTGCGTCTCTACGTGATGAGTTGATAGGAAAGATTTTGCATCAGTCCAAGTCCCAACCGCAGATGGACGATGCGAGGATCTTAGCACGTTTTGATACGCTCGAGAAAAATCTTTTGGAGCTCAAGACTATGACCGAGGCGACACAGCGGGACATTACGGATCTGGCATCATGACACAGCATTCCGTCACTCAAATTATAGATGTCATGGATTCATATAATGATCGACTGTCAGCATTGGAGCGGATACATCCTCTTGGTTCGTCGGCATCGACGCCGACTCCACCAACGACACTACCTCCTAGTTCGACATCGGTGGCGCTTTCACATGACCAGTTGGACTATATCGTATCTCAGTTGCGCGACGATTTTCCTCCTCCTCCTCCTGATCAGCATTAGTCCTAGGTTGGATAGATAGTTGTGAATTTGTGTGACATTGGCCCATTTTTGGATCTTTTGTATATATTCTTTTAGTAACATGAGGATATTTATTTCAGACTTTTATATATATTTGAATTTGTTTGACATTGGCCAATAGTGATAGTAGATTTAAATTTATCGGTGTTTAACAATCTGCTTATGTGTGACATTTTACCGTAGGGGTCAATTTTTATAAACTGTGAATATATTTGTATAAACTGCAGGTTGAATATTGTTATATAAACTATTATGTAACAATCTGCATATTTTTTTATTTTTTACAGCAATTTAGCGACGTATAAATACGTCGCTAATAGGTATCAAAACGTCGCTTCACCTGTACCATGACGTCGCAAATATGTCGCTAAACGTCGCTAATATGCTAACTTGACAATATCTGCCAAGTCATCAAGATGTAACTAAATACGTTGTTAAACGTCGCTACATTCACAAATATTAGCGACGTATCTACGTTGCTAAACGTCGCTAAGTGAGGAATGTCAGCGACGTTTTGTGACACAGTAAACGTCACTAAGTATAGAAATATCAGCGACGTTTTGCGACCAAGTTTGTGTCGCTCATATACCGACGTTGCAACGCAGAACGTCCCTAATTGGAGAAAAAGTGGCGACGTTCATACGTCACTAAGATACGTCGCTAGTTGTGATGTATAGCGACGTATTTTCTGTCAGCGACTAGCTAGATCGCGACATTTATAAAATATCGCTAATAACGTCGCTAATACGTTTTAACGACGTAAATTTACAATTTAGCGATTTTTTTTTGCGTCGCTAACCCCCACAATTTTTAGTAGTAAAATAAAGTTGTGGCAATCGTCGTAGTTTGAACCTCATTTCTTGGGTCAAGATTTGGATTTACACGATCATAGCACCTAGACTATTCAAGTCCATTCCAACTTGAATTTTTGGTTCCGTCCTTGTACACGATGGAATTTTTTTTTTTTTTTTCCCCCTTAATCCGCCAAGATTGTGAGCCAGACCTTTCCAGCAAACTGATCATGACTTGAATCCAGGTAAATTGTCAGGATTTAAGTTCGTATTCTCAAACTTGTTGCAGGCAGTTTACCAAGATATTGGTTGATCGAATGGAAGTTCAACTAAATATTACACAACAATGCATGTGATCTTTCAGGGATTTTAGGAATCCCACTAAATAACTAAGGATTAATACATTGTATTCACAATTATGTATGTTATCTTTCACTGAATAATATGTCATTTCTTCTTCTTCTTCTTTATCTTTTTGAAAGGATATGTATGTGCAAATCCAAATGCAAATGCCAAATGCAAATAGAATAAGTACTCGACACTATTATTGATAGATATTCTAAGAGTATATTTGAAAGATGGAACCAAGTTTAGCCATTGCATCATAAAGTTGGGATCCTACGTAAGTTCCATGATCTACATAGCTGTGCCTAAAACCAACCAAATATATTCCCCCGTCCTCTTGCCAAATACCCCCATAATATATACTTCTCCCTTCGCCTCATCCATCCTCACTTCCTTAACCTCTTCTTCTTCTACGTCCCCATCTTTCTCATACAACATAGATATGTTCAAGATTCATCCAACGGTGAGTAGTAAGCCGGAAGGCTTGGCGGGACTCACGAGCGTGGGTGATGGCGCGCCGTCGGTGTGGACTGTTTGGAAGAAGTCGAGCATGACCTTCCAAGGGACCGACGGTTTCTCAGTCTACGACGACGAAGGGAGGCTGGCGTTCCGGGTCGATAACTACTCGAGGAAGCACAAGGAGCTTCTCCTCATGGACGGACAGGGGAGGGCTCTGCTTGCTCTCCGGCCCCGGGTAGGAAAGATGCAGTAATAGTTAACTATTTTCTCTTAATTTCATCTCCATATCTCATCGTGTCCGTCCATATTGTCTGGCCAATGTAGAACCGTGTCCAGCATACTAATTAAACAACCTGACAAAAAAAAAATTTAGCTTATCAGAAACTCTTTTAAGCATAAATAAATTGGAACAGTTCCACGTAGTGCACTGAATCAAATATACGTTGCAATGATTGTAGATATTGGAAAAGAAAAATATCCTTTTTCTTGTAAGATCACACACATTAAATGTAAATATTGTCTAAATATCCAAAACCCAAGATTATATTCTTACATTTTAAAAGTGCAACAAATTCTAAAGGTGTGACAATGGACCTATATATATGACACTAGCTAAACCTTGTTTAATTAAACAGGTTTTAAGCATTCACGACCAATGGAATGGATTCAGAAGCGACGACAGCCTCCCGAAAACAAGCTCCGAGCCCCAGATATTCTCCATGAGACGGAGGCGGTCCTTCGTCAGCAGCAGCAACGGGCTGGAGATATTCATGACCGGCGGCGGCGGCGGCGGTGGCGCCTGCGGCAGCGCAGCCTCGCCCGACTTCCGAATAGAAGGCAGTTTCTGGCGGCGGTCCTGCAAGATACTGAGCAGGTCGGGGGGGCTTGCGGCGCAGATATCGCGCAAGGTGGTGAGCGAGTCGGTCGTGCTGGGCGAGGACGTGTTCCGCCTGGTCGTCCACCCGGGGGTCGACTGCGATGTGGTGATGGCGTTCGTAGTCATAATGGACCGCATCTGCCCGAAGCAATATGCGCCAGTGATGTGTTCTTTGATATAGGGGCGCAGAAGATTTGGATGTATCAACCTTTGTGCAGGCTTCCCTTAACCAGTGGAGAACTATTATACTGTACACCAAGTACAGATTAGAAGCTGTTAAACCAAACTGTCTCCAGATCAACAAAAGGATTAGTCTGTAATTTGGGAGGAAAATCATGATCTCTGTCCTCTCTCAAACTATACCAGTTTTACAATTAATTCTAGTGATGTACCTTTTTTTTATTTTAAACAAAATTTTCACGTAGCAAAAGTTGGGATTTTTTTTTTTTTTTTTTACCTTTGGGATTGTCCCCATTCTTTTAAATTCCTACGTCCGCTCCTGGTGATATCTATTATAAACCAATGTCAACAAAATTAGCTAGTTATGAAGAATATGTGTTTCTCAGTTCATAACCAAAATATAACTTAGTCGACTTAATTTTAGTTTTTCTGAGAAATAATTTGTAACTTCTGTCACGAAGGGGATTGGTCTAATGGTAACACTAGTAAGGAAAGAGAGGATTAGTCTTGGGCGACAAGACGGTCATTAATGACTGATATTATGTCAAAAAGAGCTTTTCCTCTGTAACATTCACGAAAAACTCATCATTTAAAAGGGCTACTTATATTCCTAATGACTCATTTAGATACTATCGTATGTCCGTCCTTCTTACCGGAATATTTATTTTTCTACGTTTTCTCTCATATAGTACTCAATATAGTACTCAATAGACACAACCTCTAACTTCTTACGAATACAATTATTTCTTATCGTATGTTTAAATGTAAAGCCTCATCCATACTAGAATTATCATTTATACTGCACTAATTTTATAGAAAAGTTGTTTTATTTCAACATTGATCTATAAAATATTGTTGGTCTTATAGTCGTTTTATAGACAAAGGTAATTTTCGATTACAAAGTGCTCTAGAAGCACTCATCTATTTGAATCATTATGGTTTAATCATACATGTCATCTTTCTCATTCTCTCTGTCGCAGTTTAAGATTTTTTTTTCTAATACAAGATCTCACTTCCTGTACTATCTCCTTCACTTATTGTACGATCGTCATGATTAGTGATTGAATCCATCGTGTATATCTTTAATAGTTCTCAATATAGCTACTATGAACCAGATTCTTCAAGTTTACCACATTTACATCCTAGAAGCTCTATTATAAGGTTTATCTAAGTTAATGAAACCTTATGCAAATCTCTCTTTTTCTTTCTAAATATTTGTATTAATATTCTCCTTAATAAATAAATAACTTCCATGGTAAATCGCATAAAATCAAATTGGTCATTTGAATTTCTGTACCTTTACTCAATTACTGTCCATAGCTTCATGGTATTGTTCATAAGTTTACTTTCTCCAAACTTTGTATATCTTTATGTATGGGTGATTCTCCATTCCTCAAATCTTTTTTTATAGTCAATTAGTATTTGGATAAATAAATTAGTAAGCCTTGGAACTCCATTTTCACCTAAAATATTTCCCAAATCTCATTAAGAATACCATCGTGTCCTCATGCTTTTGAGAAATAAATACCGACATTTATCTATTTTGGTTGCATTGCTCACTAGTTGTGAGGAGCACCGTAATGATCCGGTCGCTGTAGTTATGAAAATTTGGTTTACCAGGAAAAACAACTAAGAAAGGGATATAGATTAGTAGTCCTATATCCTAGGATCTGCTTGGTAACAGTATTTTTATCGGTTTTGGTGTATTTTTTAACCGATCGTTTATGAAAACCTTAGTTTGGTAATTTTTACGATACACTGATTTTGGTTGGCTCAAAAATTCTCCAAAACTGGTGTAATATAATTTTTGGTGGCTTTATAAACCTCCAAATCGGTGAGTTTGATGGGTTTTATTATTTTATTTCATTTATTTTTATAAAAAAAAAAAAAAAAATCATAATCGTTCGTTACAAAGTATGAATTGTATTGGTTTAAAAACCGCTACTTAAAACCACTCAAAATCGAATCCCTCATAACCGTTCATAATCGGTATTGTAAAAATATCTCATAACCGCTACTCCAACAGTTGCTAAGAATGGCTAGTGCTGATCATACTATTCTCATGACACAAACTGAGGCTCTCTTTGTGCCAATAATTTATGCTGTTATCGGGAGCTTCTATTCCGTGAATCCCACCAAATAAACCAATATAGATGACGAAGGAATAACACTACGCTGTAACTATGATCAGTAGGTACTTTCTTACCGCCAGGGGCAAAGAAACATTTTTTTGGATGAGATTCAATCTCAAAATGGAGAAAACTCCAACCTCTGTAAGGCTCAATTCCAATTTCTAGATTCAAAATATAGAAGCTCATTTTGTATAGTAACAAGATTCAATTTAAACCATGTGGATGGTTCTTCCCGACCATAGGAGCTATAGTCTGGCCCTGAAAATTTCTACAGCTTAGTTTGGAGCACCAATTTTGATATTCTAGATTTCACATTATTTTTTACCACGTATCATTTTATGTTGCTGGATCATTTTCTACTATTCCAATACAGACCCAATTTATAGAGTTATTTTTATTTTAAATTTGGAACTGAAGATGCATTATTCAGCTTCAGCTATTGTGTATGTTCTAACAAAGCATTAAGGATATATATGTAACTGTACGATCCTGCATCTGAATCTTCATTCTACTTTCAACCTCACAGCTTGACAATCTTATATTCATTAAATGCTAGGATTCCTTTCTTTCCTGTTACTGCAAACTAGCAGCTGAGATCTACTTAAAATCCCTATGCCATGTCCACCATTACAAGTGTCAGTTGATATATTGTGAACACTACTGCTGCTCGTAGGAACAGCTACACAGATATTCTGATACAATCATATTCAAATAACAAGAAGTTCCACATAAACCAAGCAAACTGTTTTTGCTGTTCAAATACAAATTTGTAATTCAATCAGATGTTTATATCATTCGACATAAATGATGTAATATTCTAATCAATCCTTCGAATCTCCAAATAAATATACAATCTAAACTGCTGGCACACCTGAACTAGACCTGGAAAAAAAAAATTGGGGGTTATGATTCAAGTTTAACCACCATAACTAAGAAAAATCAACGTAAAGACGGCTTATAAAACAGTACATAAGATATTACGTTTAGTTGTGATTACTACGGAAAAAAGAGCTCGGTATTGCTCAGACTCGCGAGCCAATTCGTCATAGCTCCTGTCTTTCCTTTCTATGTCGAGGTCAAGCTTCTTCTGCTCCTTTTCTTTCACATCAAACTATTACAAGATGAAAATGGACAAAACGTCAAACTTTATCAAATGCATAATACCCAAAATTAACTGGATCAATGTGATACTAACTGCATCATAAATTTCATCATTTTCCTCTGTGTCAACCTTTTTCCTTGGAAGAATATGTACGTGCACACGAGGAACTGACTGTCCAGCGTGCGGGCCATCCTGGAATACCAAAAGTAACAAGAACACTTCAGAAATTTATCATAGGGAATAAATATAAACAATTTAATCTTGAATGCCATCACATTACAGAGTAATAGATGTTGTAAGCTCTCCAGCAAGCAGCAAAATGACTTGGGTTTCATATCCTAGTCGACCATGCAAATATAGAATTCCAAGTTTAGTTTCATGCAACAATTTGGCGGTGAACATAGAATCAATAGAACTGTTAAGCTTTAATCTAATGCAAATGGGACTTCCATTAAATGTTGAAGAAAATAAGATCTGGAGATCATCTGACTGCTTTGAGAAAATAATAGAAAGGAATCTCAAAGAGAGAAAATCATAGAAAGGTTGAAAAATAGGATCCAAACTCCTTATTTTTTTACTAACAACTATTGCTGCACAGGTATTGAGTAGCACCAAGAAATACAAGGTGATGTCAATAACATGCCTACTTCAGCTTTATAAAAAACAAATAAGTGAACAGGCAAGAAATCTGGCCACAGAGTAAAAAACCCAGACCCCCACAACTCAGCAACAAATTTGTATGCACTAGAAATATCCTACCCTATGCAGTTAATAACGATTTTTTTATGATAACGGTCCAGAAGAGTTATAGATATATCACCGATATATCGATTTTATAACGATAAATATCTGTTTGTATTTTTAACACAATTTTTATATATGAACAATACACTTAATAGTTTTCTATTAAAAAATATGCATAAAGTATACATATCGTCGAGAAATCCAAGAGATCCAAGATAAAGGAGATCACTTGAGGAACTACATTATGATGCATGAAGATTTTGATGGCAGAAGATGTAATCTCCATTCTCCATTGATGTGAATGTCATATCATTCAACAGCAGATGTAATCTCCATTGATGTGAATGTCATATCGTTTGATGGCATAAGATGTAATCTCCATTGATGGCAGAAGCTTGTATTGTATTGTATCTTGACTTAACAGCAAATTTTTTCATAGAATATCGTCTGCAGGCTCAGGCCCATAAGATTTTTTTTGTAGCAAAACCAAAACCGTGAGAAATCGATTTTTTTGTAAACCGATATCAAATCGACCGATAATATCGGTTCCGATATTTTACCGATATTGTTGAAAAAAAAATATCGGTCCAGGACCGATACCATTATATATCGGTTATATAACCGATATATAACCGTTTTTGACTACTTAGATCCTACCTGAATGGAGCCATGGCGGATAAATGTTGCTAACTGAAATCATTTGGTACTAACGATCGGTTGGGTAACTATACTCAGTCAATCGAATGACACTTAGTAGCCATCATAGTCGTAATATTCGCAAATAATTTGCGAATGGTTTAGATACTGCACATGTGCGACTAATTCACCAGTTGGGGTAGAAATCGCCAAAAATCAACAAAATTTGAGAATAAAAATTAAAAAATCGACCAAATTATTAACGTTTAGTGCCATACATCACGCCATTCCGTTGGGCATGGGCTTCCAAAACGGGGCCTTTTTGCTTTCAACAATTCTTCGCTTAGTATTTAACATTAGAACACCCCCATACTATTTATAACTACTCTCCACCACTAGCTCACCGCTTCCAACTGATGTGGAACTAAAGTTATGTCCTTTTGGAAGAATTCTTTGCAAGATAACTTTGTAGTCTAAATTGGTGCTAGTTATGGTGACTACTAGTTGAAGTCTTTTAGACTACTTAATAGCCCATAAGCCCAAGATTCTATAAATTTGAACAGCCCTCTCTCTCTCTCTCTCTCTCTCTCTCTCTCTCTCTATATATATATATATATATATAGAGAGAGAGAGAGAGAGAGGGAGCGGAACTCCGCCGAAGCCCCCCCCCCCCCCCCCCCCCACCCCCCCCCCCCCCACACACACACCCCACCACCATCGGAGGGGGGGGGCCGCGATGGGAACTAAGTTTCCAAGGGAAGATACAAACCGTGCCTATCCCCATGGAAGTCCCCCACCATAACCAACATGCCACGACCCCACGGACAATATATATATATATATATATATATATATATATATATATATATATATATATATATTCCTCCATTAAGTGGAAGGAATAATACGCTTTCCCGTGGGATCAAACCCATCCTGACAGGAAGCTTATGCCTCCACCTCCTAAGTAACCACTTGAGCTAGGAGGCTTTGACACACACACACACACATATAGGAGAAAGGTAAATATATTATCCAAAAAGAGTACAAGTAGGATGCTCATAAACAATATTCGTTACATCCACAATTACATCCTTATCACATGATCTCAAACTCTAATTACTAAGGAGGTAATGATTGACCTCTTTAGTAACACTAGGACTAGCCCGAATGTAGAATATTTTGGAGTTCTATTTTTTTTATAATCTCTTGGCTATATATATATATATATATATATATATATATATATATATATATATATATATATACCTTACAACCCTCCATCTTACATAAAATCCCCTAATACATTCTAATATACCAACACTCCTCCTCAAGATAGACGAAAGATATTCACTAAGCCCATCTTGTCACATCCTCTAATCATATCTACAGAGCTAAGTCCCTTGGTCAGACTGTCTGCTACCTGATCCTTGGTTGGAACGTGGCCTAGCTCCAATAGTCCACTGTCCAACTTCTTCTTGATGAAGAACCTATCGATCTCGATGTGTTTGGTCATGTCATGTTGCACTGGATTGTTGGCGATACTGATGGCTGACTGGTTGTCACACCACAGCTTCATCTTGGCTCCTTGATCCAGCTTTAGTTCCACCAGCACACTCTTCAGCCATAGCACCTCTGCAACTCCCAAGGTCATAGTTTTGTACTCCGCTTCAGCTGTCGATCTGGCCACCACTGACTGTTTTTTACTCCTCCAAGAAACCAAGTTGCCTCCTACAAATATGCAATAGCCCGAGGTAGACCTCATGTCATCAGCACAGCTAGCCCAGTCAGAGTCACAGTAGCTCTCGATGCTCACGTGATCATTCTTCCTGAATATCAGCCCATTTCCGAGGGCACCCTTCAAGTATCTCAGAATCTGGTACACTGCGTCCATATAACCCTTCCTTGGGTCATGCATGAAGCGTCTCACCACACTCACTGCAAAGAAGATATCAGGACATATATGGCTCAAATAGATCAACTTGTCCACCAGTCTCTGGTATCTGTCTCGGTCAACTGGTTCTCCAGCCTCAGCACCAATCTTGAACCTCTGATTGATCGGCGTCGCTACAGGTTTGCATCCCAACATCCCTGCCTCTGTGAGAAGGTCCAGCGCATACTTTCTTTGAGAAAGAACAATCCCCTCTACTTCTCGAGCAATCTCAACCCCAAGGAAGTACCGAAGAAGCCCAAGGTCCTTCACCTCGAACTCCTTGCCAAGCTTCCCCTTGAGTCAGACAATCTCCTGCTCATCATCTCCTGTGATAATTATATCGTGTCACGTCTCAGTCCCAAAATACCAATGGACTAGCCACGTGGCAATGACCAGCAGCACAACTCCAATGGACAAATCCAATTTAATGGACCCGTTAGAGTGCACTTAAGCTGTAATACATATAAAATGGTCTACAAATACCTGTCACAGTTTATATATCTAATTTCATCCACAATAAGTAACGAAATCACAAAGAGACAAGTCCAGTCACAATAATATAAAGATGATTTGTCCAACCAAAGCAATATAAATAATGTCACGGGGAACAACCCGTCATCAAAATGGAAAAGAAAATAACTCCAAGTACAATATCCAGAAGTCACTACAAGATCAAATATCTAAGAACACTAAGCATAATAAATGAATAGTGAGAATACTGTGTGCTCAAGAGAAGTCCTCCGAAACAACCTCGTCATCTACAACATGTACGTCTCCAATAGCAGCACATGCCCCGTAAATCTCGGGATAGCTCTCCTCGTCTACACCTGGGAACATAATCCGGATTCAGGTCCTCAGGGGACATAGCAAGGTACAATAAACACTCAAGCCAAATAACAATTTTCTACGTTTTCTCGGGGAGAAGCGGATCCCCATATTTCCTATACATATAATGGGACCATAAAGTCTCTCCCTTGAGAAATGTCCATCATCTTTTTGGAAGGTTCAATGGCAAAAAGAAGGAGATTCGCTTGCTCGTTATTTAGTACGAATCAACGAAATGAGGGAATCTCTAAAATTTATTCAACGGGCTCTAGAAGGAATTCCTGGGGTCCTTATGAGAATTTAGAAATCAGACGCTTTAATATAGAAAAAAATTTCCCCTGTCCCTCCTTTTTTGGATGCGGGACAGGGGCCCTCACAGCGTCACTCCCTCCTCTTGTTAGCCGCTCGTGGGAACATGCATATTGTAGAATAGTAGATAAATATCACAAGACATACCACAGTATCTAACTCAAAATTATCTTGAGACATCATACAGATTATGCAAGAAGCAATCCATCTAACTCAAATCAAAGTGAGCATATATTTTCGCCCATGTATTGGCGAGCTTTAGTTTAATGTGTTAAAATCTCTGTTACAACACCAAAATTCTAAGAATGTTCGTGAGCAATGAAGGTTATATATTTATATTATTCAACATGCACCCACATGCAGAAAATCCATTTTATGGGTTCAGAAAGTTGGAACTTGGGTTGCTATGATGCATTGTTGAAATTCCTACCACTACACCAAAACTCTATAGAGTGTTGATGAGAGATGAGTGTTATATTATTCAACAAAATATCAATTTTTCTACGGAATTGCCATTTCTTTTCTATGGAATGCAATTCCCTATAGAAAATTATATCGTTTTACCTCTTCATCTAGACTCTTTATAGTCTATAGGAACTTGGAGGTGCTCCTCATTGCATGAGCTTAAATTGCATTACCAAAAGGTAAGTCTACCTACCCGCCAACTGGCCTCCTAGGTTTTACGGCATGACCCACATGATCATAGTTACCTTGGCTAGAAATTTGTCAAATTATTTATGAAGCTTTCTTATGTTCCATAACAAACCCCGTTCTTATGGGATAATACTTGGATAATGATGATGGTGAACTATATCAATTTGTCTAACTAATCAATATTCCATGCAACATCGCATTGTTAAACCCAGCTAAGAAACGTGTTCCCTAGAGCAATAAAAGGAGCAAGCAACTAAAATTGAACTTACCTTAACTATGGAGCTTATTACGTTTCAAACATCAAACAAGGGAGAGATCATTCATAACTAATGCTGCAAAATACAAATTAACAATCATGCAGAAAGACAAGTCTCTTTCGTGATAGAAGGATCTTATCTGATACAAGATGGCAGTATCAATATCATGATGCTATTCTACTTTAGTAGTGTATGGTTTGTTACAATGTACTTGAGCCTAGGTAGCACGAACACTCCAACAGCCGGTTCAGTGCCCATGTCGTGTCCTGTCATGTCGAACACCTATCAAACAGACACCCCAAATCACACTAGTTTTGTGTTGCACAGACATGAAATTGACACGGTAACATGGACACTGCACCATTTTTTGCAATCTAGATGCCGTGATTTATGAAAATTTGTATATCTATTTATATTGCATCAGATAACTTATCACACAACCCCTTACTAAGGGGGTATTTGTTTTTACCTTTAATTAAAGGTGACGCACTAACTGGATCTAATTAGAGGTGGACCCACAAAAAATGCCATTTGTTTTTTGCATCTAATAGATGCAATTATAGATCGAAAAATTTCAGTGAGAGCATAAAAGTTTAATATATTTATAAAAAAAGCATAAAAGTTTCTAAATTTACATCAAAAGCATTAAAACGCCCTTCCGAAGGACGTTTTACGCTTTTCCGTTAGCTTCCGTTAACGGTTGTAATTATATATATTTATTTTCTCTTTCTCAGCAAAGTAAAATATATATTTATATTTATATTTATATTTATATTTATATATATATATATATTCTGATTTTTCCCTTAAAGCGGGTATTGCAGCAATCTGTACCCGAAGGAGGAGCACTACCGGGTGTGCAACTGGTGCTTAAGAGAGGAAGGGGGCAGATCCTCGGCTCGTGAATCCGCCACCGGCAACAACAACATCTCCTCGACATCCGGTGGTGCTAACCGAGACGGCCTGGGAGGAGTCATGTTGCACCGGGGTTCCTTCTCGACGTCGGACATGAATAAGCCCATCAAGAAGCAAGCGGTGCCCAAGAGGTCGGCGTCGGACGTGACCAACGAGATGAGATCGACGGCGCTCTCTCCGGGGAGGAAAAGGCAGGCCTTCAGAGGAAAGGCTAGGAGGATATGAGACCGGAGAGGGAGAGGGGAGCGGAGAGAGAAGAGCGGTAGGGGAGCGGAGAGGGAGAGGGAGAGGGGGAGGGAGAGGGGAGAGAGGAGAGAGGAGAGAGGGGAGCCGAGCGGGAGTCTGAGAAGAGGGGAGAGAGAGAGAGAGAGAGAGCAGTCTGAGGAGGAGAGGAGAGAGAACTGCCTCGGGAAAAAAATATATATATTATTTAAAGGAAAAAAATTTTAATTTTTTTTGAAAAAAAATATTAAAAAAATGTAAAACGCCCTTCACAAGGGCGTTTTACATTTTTTTAAAAAAAATTTTAATTTTTTTTAATAAATTTTTAATAAATTTTTAAATTTTTATTATTTTTTATTAATTTTTTATTTTTTTTGCGGAAAAAAAAATATTAAAAAAATGTAAAACGCCCTTCACAATTTTTTATTATTTTTTTAATTTTTTTTAATTTTTTAATTTTTTTCCGGAAAAAAAAATATTACAAAAATATAAAAAGCCCTTCACAGGGGCGTTTTACATTTTTTTTTTAAATTTTTTTATTAAATTTTTATTAAATTTTTATTAATTTTTTAATTTTTTTCCGGAAAAAAAAATATTAAAAAAATGTAAAACGCCCTTCACAAGGGCTATTTACATTTTTTTTAAATTTTTTATTATTTTTTTATTAATTTTTTTTCGAAAAAAAAAATATAATAAAAAATATAAAACGCCCTTTTGAAGGGCGTTTTTTATTATTTTATTTATAAAAAATTCATCGACGGAAAAACGTAAAACGTCCTTCCGGAAGGACGTTTTAATGCTTTTGATGTAAATTTAGAAACTTTTATGCTTTTTTTATAAATATATTAAATTTTTATACTCTCACTGAAATTTTCCGATTATAGATTGACATTAATTAGAGGCTCCAAAAATAAAAGCAGTAGCATGCAGTTTTCTTTGCCACCCAACCTTTAACTGGAGTTTAAAAGACCACTATAACCTCTAGAAAATTCCGTATTTCTCCCTTATATCCTCTAGTGTGGTGATATAAAATCTAAAAAAAGAGAAACACAAGGAAAGAAGAAGATAACGTGGGAAGAACAAATAAGGGGAATAATACACACATTTTTGGAGATTGATATACTTTTATTGCTTTTGATGTTGTAGTTGTTGTCAGGAGCGGAGGCAAGATTTCGTTATAGGGTGGGCTAGCTAATAGTTACTTAAGGTTCTAAAAATTTATGTCAAAAATTCGACAAAGTTTTCTTTATAAATTCGATGATTCGAGATCTATCATAGACAATAAACTTAAGAAAGGGTGCCCCACTTAGAAACAACTTGCAAGTTTGACTGATAATTTTTATTGAACCATCTCATAACCACACATGTTAATTTTCTTGAACCAGTTAGGGGTGCATCAAGTGTCATAGACCGGTAGAAAAACTTTTAATAACAAAAGTGTTGGTTACCACATTTTTTACTTTCTAAATCTGTATCAGCTCTAAAGAAATTTGAGACTTATTATGACTTATACAGACTTGATATGCAACAAAGAACTCTTTAATTAGCAGGCACAATTAAAACAAAATTTTTGAAAGCCAGACCATATAATTAGTGTAGATCTAAATTCTTAGACATATTACACTATCAAGCAACACAAATATCTTTACAATAAGAAATTTTCAAACACAAACTAGATGTTGTCATATAAGAAAATATCTGTTAAAAGAACCCCAACAGAGATGACCAATATGATGCTTAAAAGTTTGACATATGGAGTCTCCAATCTATTAAAACGAACAAATATTTGTAAGATGCTGGAAAGCATAAGCGGATAAAAATCATACAATAGAAAGAAGATATTGCATATAAGAATACCATCTGATTATGGGAATGAAATGGATCTTTGCAACATACATTGACATATAACTATCATAATATATTATAAAGTCATCCAGGATGGAATTCTAACTACTAATGGGAACTGCTAACAGCAATACACAAGAAAAAATGATTTAAGATCAAAAAAATTAAACAACAAAAAATTAGGGTTATGATTTTTAAAAAAATTGGGGGTTAGTTAGGGTTTTACCAGAGGTCCAGAGGAGATGAAGAAGCTGAAGTCTGAAGAGCCAAGAGGGAGATTGGGAGAGGCTAGAGCCGAGATCGAGAGCAGGAGGAGCTGCGTTGCTGCAGCCTGCCGGTCGGGCTGGAAAAGGGAAGCACCAGCTGGCCCGCTGCTGCCCTACAGTCGAGATTCTGGAAGTTGGGACGACGGGACTCGATCACTCAGGGTCGGGATGTTGCCGTGTTGGAGAACACTGAAGAGAGAAGAGGGAGTCTGGAAAGAGAGGAAGAGAGATGGAATCTTGGATTGGAGAGGTCGGGTCCTAGTTGCTCACTTCAAAATTTTGTTTTGAACATACAGTTGCTATTTGCTAACTTGAACATCCGGTCGAATTTCTTTGTACAGTTGTACTGGACTGACTTCATTGCACTGGACTGACCACTTTACATTAAAAAAAATAAAAAATTATTAGCTTTCTTTTTTTCTTTTGCACTGGGTTGTAGCCCAGTGCACCTATAGTGTGCCTCCGCCCCTGGTTGTTGTTAGTTGTAAGAGATTTGTTTATGACATATTTTGTACTAGAGTAGCATGATATCACTTAAATTCTGATGAAGTTATTTTGATATAGATTTAGTTTGAGGTTGTCAATTATAATTTTTCAACGCAACATTAGCAAAATATTTTATTTTAGAATGCCTTAATAAGGGTACAGAAATAAATGATGTCTAATTACACATTAAAAAACATATATATAACTATTAATTAATAAAAAAAGCTTTCATAAATCACTAATTAGAGACTCTAATTAGTATAAAAAAAGGGACACCTACCCTCTAATTAGTGCCACAACTTTAAGGGTCTGCTTGGTAATGGTGTTTTCATCGGTTTTAGGGTATTTTTGAACCGACCATGAATGAAGTGTTTTAAAAATCTCTGCTTGTTAATTTTTTTAGGCACTGGTTTTGACCAGCCCGCCAAAACCGGTCTAATGTAACTTTGGGTGCCTTTATAAAAACTATAAATCGGTGGGTGTTGAGAGGTTTTATTATTTTATTATATTTATATTCTCACCAAAAATATATAATTATAACGATTAATATCCTATCTTATTTTTTCTTTCTCATTTGTGTTTCTCTCATATTTCTTCCAAACTACGACCAGGGTAGACCCTGGGTAAGCCTCACAAGACTTCGGGCTTGGACAACCCTCCATGTCAAACATGACCTGATAACCCTCCATGTCAAACATGACCTGCAAGAGGTCGGGTCGCAGATAACCCCCCACGACTAGCCCACAACAAGGATTAAGGGGCAACCGAAACAAGCTCTGGCTTAGGCAACCCAACTCTCCGGGCCGGTCCTGACTACGACTAATTTTTCCAGTATATTCTTAAAATCTTTTTCTCGTACTTTCATCCACGCGTTTCTATTATTTCATGTGTTTCTATTATTTTTTATCATAAATGGACTTTACTTTTTCCAAACTGCAGCTATTTTTTTCCGATAAGTTACTAAAATCATTCCCTGCTACTTTTATATAGATATTTTTATTATTTCATGTGTTTCTATTATTTTATTTATATATAGACATAGATAATTTTATTCGTATAAAAAAACCTTCAAACAGCTCATTAATGAATTACTATGCATCGTTTGAACTGGTTTAAAAGTCATTACGTAAAACAATCCAAAACCGGACCCTGATAAGTAACCGGTAATCTAAAAATACATCATAACCGCTCCCTCTACCATTGCAGAGCAGACCCTAATGAGAGAGAGAGAGAGAGAGAGAGAGAGAGAGAGCATGATACGACCCAATTCTAAGTGAAATTGCATTAGCTCAGTTTAACTTGTATCAGAGGCTCGTCTCACTCCAGATATGATACAAACCCGAATGGAGTAGCTCATTATAGTATCAGGTCTATACAAGCATCAGTTGTGCAAATGGCTCAATCTCAGGGTATTGGTCCAGTGAGGAGAAGTAGCAGAAGAAGGTCACAGAGCAAGCCAATGCTTAAATTCAATCTCCAGTTCTCTCCTGCTCCTATCAACTCCCCAACGGCCAGAGCATCTCAATTCAGTTGAACTCCAACTGCATTCGGTATCAGAAGGAGATGTATCAGAGGCATTTGACAGTTGACAAGCCAAGTCAGCCTCTCCTTGCATTGCCAGCTGTACTAATCCATTTGTAACCAAATGTAACTGCCTGTAAGAACAAGAAATGTATCACTAGAAGAATCTATAAATAAGAGAAAGCTGGGAGAGGAAGGGATGGAAAATGTATGATGTTTTACTTAGCTGTAGTCATTAGTTTCTTAGTTAGTCTTCTTCTTCTTCCTTTAGATGTCTGTAACTTCCTTTCTAGCAATTCAATGAAAACCCATTTCCGTTTTTCCCCAATTCTCCTATTTTGACCTAATTCTTCTTGAATTAATGTCAAGCTTCCATCAGATCTCTACAACGACTGGACAGTTAGGTCAGGGACCTAACAATTGGTATCAGAGCTACTCGCCGGTTCTTGAAACCAGTCAAGAAAGGAGCCGGAGCTTCCGACGGGGATCACCGGAGGATCGCCGGAGCGCCACCGAGGAGGAGCGTTTGATGGTTCTTGAAGCCGGTGGATGGCAAGCCTCGAGCAGCCATGACGGCCATGGTCCTCGACACAGAGCTTCTCCGGAACAGCCACCACAGCCGTTCGACGCCGTTCTTGGAGCACATGGAGATCCGAGCTCAAGCTACCATGGATCTCGGCAAGAAGTTCCACCGGAACCACCACCCCAGCCACCAATAGTGGCGGAAGAGACCCCGTTCCAATCTTGGGAAGGTAAAATTCATCAACTCAATGACAGATATGATCTATTCTTGGAGCAATTGGTTAGGGAAAGGAAAGAAAGAGAGTCTCAGCAATCTAGGAATGTTTCTCTTCCAAATTCTTGGGTTAATCAAAACCCTAGTTCCATGAATCCTCCAAATGTTATTGGCATGGGTTCTCCAATGACAGAGGTCAATCCCAACCCTAATTTCATGAATTTGCCAAATAGTATGGACACTATGGCACACTATGGCCAAATTTTGGGTTACATTCACCCTCAGCCTTTTCCATACACAGTCTTGACAGCAGGATCTACCTCAATTGGGAATGTACCCATGGGGAATACGTCATTTGGTAATATACCATCAGTCCCAGTTCTTGTTCAAAATCCTATGCCATTCTTGGAGCCAAATTCAAACCAACACCAATTTTATGCCAATATGAGGATAGATCATCACGTATCACATATGGGAATGTGTTCTATGGGTCTGCAGAACACTATGCCAAATTTTGAGCCAAATTGGAAACCACAACAGTTTGGAGCAGCAACACAGTTTCAAGGTTTTCCTGCAAACCCAGTTTCCAGTCAACAAACTGCTCCATACCCTTTCACTTCAACACCTGCATATTTTGGTACTCAATTTGGTACGCATATTGGAAGCCATCATGAATCCTGCGTTGCTAGAGATGATAGGTTCACATGTTCCCTGATGTCGGAAGGTCTGTCGAAGTGCCGGAATGATTATCATTTGAGGAATCAACATTTTCTTCATGAAGAAGCTCATATCCCTTTACCTGGACAAGGGCTTGGTTCCTCCAGTTCAGTAACCCAGGGTGATATGATGAATTCTAGGCCTTTGTCAAGAGATGAATTTTCTGCTAGTGCAAAGGATTTGCTTTATTCTCATCATCAGCAACAATATGGCCTGCAACACCTTGCCAACAATAGCTTTAATTTGAATTCAAGTCCAAGCGGTTTGGTCAATACCTCTTCCCAAAGATGCCCAGCAAGCTCCCCGGAGAAACCACCTCAATTATCTGATATTGGGTTGCCAAGCATGCCTGTTTCACATCACTACAATTCATTTGCTTCTACATTTGATAGGGCACCTACGAGCTTGAAGTTTGGTTCCAGTATTTCTCGAAGAGAGAATGATACACACCTCGGTAGATCTGACTCTTCCCTCATATCAGATCATGCTAAAGAACCAGAACATGTTGTTATCGTAGCAGGCAGTCCAACGAACTTTAGTAAGCCTGATGATGGTGATGAAGATAAACGGGGAACAAGTGTTGAACATAAGGCAGGAGTTGACGAGTTTGGGGAGGCGGCAGCAGATACAGAAGTGGGTACTGATGAAAATGCTAGCCCTCGGCCAGTAGATGAGAAAGATGGGAGCCTACTCCTTCCAATTGACTTGTTAGATGATGCTGCAGGCGAGACTGAGATTGATCAAGTGATTCAATCACCTGGAAAGAGCAAAGAGAGCAAGGATTCAAGGCCAATATGTCTTTTTAAGTTTGCCCTTGCAGATGTTGTGAAGGAAGAAGCTTCTTACCTAGCAGAGATTGATAATAAAGACCTGAGGCAAAAATCTCAGGACAATATCATCCAATTATGTGCCTTGACAAGTCACCATAAGAATGCATGGGAGAAGTTGGTGATAACCGTATGGGATCCAGGGATCAAAAGTATTCCTACATTGACCTTGGGACAAGGTCAATTTGAAGGGGTGAGTATTGATACGACCCAATTCTAAGTGAAATTGCATTAGCTCAGTTTAACTTGTATCAGAGGCTCGTCTCACTCCAGATATGATACAAACCCGAATGGAGTAGCTCATTATAGTATCAGGTCTATACAAGCATCAGTTGTGCAAATGGCTCAATCTCAGGGTATTGGTCCAGTAAGGAGAAGTAGCAGTAGAAGGTCACAGAGCAAGCCAATGCTTAAATTCAATCTCCAGTTCTCTCCTGCTCCTATCAACTCCCCAACGGCCAGAGCATCTCAATTCAGTTGAACTCCAACTGCATTCGGTATCAGAAGGAGATGTATCAGAGGCATTTGACAGTTGACAAGCCAAGTCAGCCTCTCCTTGCATTGCCAGCTGTACTAATCCATTTGTAACCAAATGTAACTGCCTGTAAGAACAAGAAATGTATCACTAGAAGAATCTATAAATAAGAGAGAGCTGGGAGAGGAAGGGATGGAAAATGTATGATGTTTTACTTAGCTGTAGTCATTAGTTTCTTAGTTAGTCTTCTTCTTCTTCCTTTAGATGTCTGTAACTTCCTTTCTAGCAATTCAATGAAAACCCATTTCCGTTTTTCCCCAATTCTCCTATTTTGACCTAATTCTTCTTGAATTAATGTCAAGCTTCCATCAGATCTCTACAACGACTGGACAGTTAGGTCAGGGACCTAACAGAGCACCCCCTAAACTAATATATCATTTTGCGAAAGAGAGCACGGACCGAGATGAAAAAAAAATATTACCAGGGGCTACGGGACGGAGGTTGACGAACGCGTAGGAGAGAGGGGTGGAGTGGAAGACCTCGCTGCTGGTGATTTTGTACGGACCGAACTTGTGCGACTCGGCGTCCATCTCGGATCTCGCGCTCGAGACGGATTGACGGCGGGGGAGGAGGGAATCGACGGCGGAGATGGGCTTGGTTCGGGGAATAGGTACCGGGAGTCGGAAACGGAGCGGACTAATCATTCACTCGCCGTTTGACTTTTAAGGAAGCAAAGGAAAGGAAAGGAGTCGCATGATGGACTGTAATGGGCCGGGTTTTTAGTCGGTAGTTTAGGTTTGGGCTGGGTTTATTCGTTTAGGGCCTCAGTTTGGGTTTGGCTTATGAGCCATATTAAATTTGGAAGCGCATGATCTGGGCTATCTATGGAGATGATCAGGGCTATCTATGGAACTATTTGTTTCAGGTGTGACGTGGCACCATCCCAGCCCTCCATCTCATATTTTAAAAAATAATGACAAATTGCACTTAACTCCCCTCACTCTCAAAATATGATATGGATGACTGGAATGGTGTCACGTCACCGCTACCCTCATTTTGAGAGTGAGGTGTCAGTTGTAGTCCGGAGACTTACAACCAATCCAGTCCGAAGGCATATATATACAATCACTAATCCGAAGGTCCTACCCAGTCCAAAGGCACCACCAACTCAACCCGAAAGCTCCACGTCAGAAGACACCACGTCGGAAGGCTCCATCCGTCCCGAAGGCCTCACGCAACCGTAGCCGCACCGCGCCGCACCAGATCCACCAGCACCGCACCTACACCCGCATCGCATCCGCGTACCGTCTGGGCCTCACCGCACTGCTCCACGCGCCCGCACCTCACCCAACCACCGCTCCACTATTAATTTCCTCAAAGGGGAATTAATTAGATCTGGGGGGTCTCGAACCCAGGACCTCTCCGTCCGGTTGCATCGGTCTTAACCATTAGATTAGACGTCATTTGCTATATATATATATATATATATATATATATTGGAAAGAAAATGGAAGAAGGTAATTGTATATTAATAAAAAATCAGATTACAAGTTGTCTCTGTCTCAACTTGTGGAGACGTTTTTATCCGCCATCATTGTCATTACATTAAATTCTATATTGTAAATCACTCCAGTGCAAGTAGTAGACAAGTCCTCAAAAATGCTTCTGTTACGTTCTTTCCAAATATGTCATACCATTGACGCCAGTCAAGTCCGAGCCTCTTTACCCCATCTTGTGGTTTTATAGCTTGAACTGGAAATCAACTCCACAATCCCCTCCAGGTCATCCAATCTTCCATGAATCATCTGATGCTTGGCCAACTGAACCTGTCAGACATGCCACGAGAACTCACAACAGAAAAATAGATGACCCTGAGTCTTCCGATGAGCATGACACAGGGTGCATCCTATGCCTCTTGTCTGTATCCCCAATCTCTCCAAACGGTCCAGGGTTAACAAGCACCCCTGGACAGCTCTATACATGCATAGTTGTATTTTTCGTGCAACCCCGCGGGCCCATACGAAATTCACCCTCGCCAGAGCTGGATAATGTTCTCTGATTACGTCATAAGCACTGCCAAACTCAAATTTTTCGCTAGGGAAGTCCCAGACCCATGTATCCGCCGGTAGTGTCTCATCAATTTGTGTCTGAGAAATAAGAACACCATGCCACCTGGTTCAAAAAAAAATGTGACTGAGATTGCTTGGTGCAATAATTATTGCAATAATCCTTGATGCAATATCCTCCCCCCCCCCCACACACACACACATATATATATATATATATAATTTACTGTACATATCGTCAACCGAGTTGGTAAAAATTAGGAGTGCTCGATTTTCGTCAACCTAGTTGGCAAAAATTTTGTTGCCCAAATTTTCGCCAACTGAGTTGGCAAAAATGTGCTCGGTTGGTTTTGTTTGGTTTATTTTTTGGTTTTATGTTTAGGATTTGATTTGGTTTGGTTTTTTGTGTTGGTTTGATATGTGTTTGTTTTTTGTGTTATTTTTCTGTTGGTTTATTTTCTAGGTATGTTCATATTGTAACATTCATATTTTTACAACGACTTTTTTTTCTCATATCTATAAATTTCCTTTATTCTTCTGCTATTCATTTCTCACTCAACCCACGTATAATTTCAAATTTTTTCTTCTATTCATTTCTCACTCAACAACTTACTCAACAGAAGCTATTTCAGCTCACTCACTGTATTTAGAAGCTCATTCTCTTATCATGGATCATAGTCTAACAATATTATCTTCGGTTGGAGGTGTGCTAAATGGGTTAGTTTATGAAGGAGGTTTAACTGAATTTTTTTAATTGATCAAAATATTTCGTTTGATAGTTTACGTAATCAAATTATTGAGCAATGTTCTATTGATTATACATTTTATATTGGTTCATGTTTATTTAACTAATTATATAAAGTTAGTTAGTGAACAAGAATGAAAATTTATTCTAGAAGTTAATGTACAAGCAACGTACATTAATATTTATGTAACTTCACCACTACCTAGAAATAATATTGTAAGTAGTATACGTGCTTCTAATCAAGTTAATGCTACTCTTAATTCTTCTCATCAAGTTATTTCATTTACTGAACAAGAACATATAGTAGATGATGGTAATAACGACGATAAAAACAGTGATGATTTAATTAAAAATTTAGATGATGAATTTGATGGCAATGTTGATAGTGTTAGCATTTCTGGATTATTCATTGGAAAAAATTTTGATAATCGTTCTGAATTTAGATATTTTATTAGTGATATATCAATTGTACATAATTTTACTTGTCATGCTACTTTAAACAATGCTAGTGAGATTGTATATAAATGTAACGATTCAAGTTGTAATTGGAGAGTATCCGCTAAAGCAAGTGGTAAAGGTGAAGGTTTTGTTATTACTACGCTAGAAAACGTACATTCTTGGACTTGGTTTTTAAACGGTTTGAGAACATCTTTTGAAAAATATGTTGATGCATCAAATACAATTTCTTTTATATCAGATAAACAAAAAAGGATTGATAATGGCTATACATGATATCTTTCCAGAATTGCCTCATTTTTTTGTATTCAACATTTTAAACAAATTTTGAAAAAAATCTTCAGATTTTCACATTTTCAACATAGTTTAGATTATCTTGCTATATGTTATAATGAAACAGATGCGAACTATTGTTTGAAAAAAATTAAAGCTGAAAACATAGATGTTTACAACTGGCTCTTGGAGTAAATGATAAAACTCGTATTTTTTCACACTGGATAACAACTTATTCTCCTTGTCTCAGTTAGGTATTCATACGTCGAATCTTGCTGAATGCTTCAATAACTGGGTAAATAATTTACGTGATAAACTAATAACGACACTACTTGATGGAATTCAAGCCAAAATTATAACACTTTAGGACAAGAACAGGCAAAAAGCTGAAAATATTTAAACTTATTATTGTCCGAAGATGTTACAACTATGGCGCTTATCATAAAAGAAAAACACTGGCTGCAAACGTTGAATATAGTTAGATATTTTTTTTAAAATATTAGATTGTAAAACAAATAGAACATATGTTGTAGACTTAGATAAAAAATCTTGTTCATGTTTAAAGTGGTATCATACTTTGCTTCCATGTGTACATGCATGTTATGCGTGTATGTCTAAAAATATTAGCATCGAGAGTTTTTATCCAGGTATTTTCTCTAAGGAAGCATTAATGAGCGTATATGAACCGCATTTGGAGCCAATTCCAGTCCCTTACAACCTCAAAAATACATTGGTTAGAGGTCACATTGGAGTACCAGATGTACGACGCAAGGCAGAAAAACCAAAGAAGAACCGGATCAAAGCGAATGATCAAGCTTCAAGAGATCTTCGATGTAGTAACTGCAATAGTTTAGGACACAATAGAAGAAGATGTACAAACTAACCAAGAGAATGAAGACATTGTCGTAGATTTTTAAATAGTTTTATTTTATGAGAATAATATGTAATTTCATTGAAATAAAAGAAAGTTACATTCAAATAAAGTTGATACTGATATAACAATTTCATTGACCTCTCTTGTCTAATTCACGATAGTTCGGATGATCAATCTCTCTTAGATTGAGTCGGTCCCTCTTTTCTCGTGTATTCTCTGAGACCGCATCATCACCACCTCCTTGACTGTCCTCCACTTGAGATGGCATCGGTGTTGATGGAGTTGTCAAGATATGCGTATAGCTGGTAACTCTAGGGGCAAATAGGCTATCCCACTGAGAATCTCCCTCTGGGGCCCACTGAGTAGTGCCCGCACCGGCCGTCGCCTGAGAAGTACCCCAGTCATGCCAATTTTTTTTTCTTCACCAATACGATCTAGGTGCATAAAGTTGTGACGAAGCCACGAAAGCGTCACGAAACTTTTACCATATATGGTAGGCGGCTCCACGCCTAAGTACTTCCTAATCACAGTTTTGGCGCTAAATGATTCATCATTTTTAAATATTATAGGTTCACCCGTAATGGGTAATCCTAAGATATTTGCCACAACTACTAGCAAAATGGTCATTTCTTCGAACGGTAATTGAAAGGTATTTCTTCCGAGCCACCACCGCTCAACTAAACTGAAGATCAAGTCTCTGTCGTGACGTAGAAAATGTATCTGATCAATATGATCAAAATAAAATACGTTCACCATACTATGTTATTCTTCAGTCAACATCCAGTACCCAACGTCGTCCTCATAATGCCATGCGACATGCTCTCGTGCTCGAAACGTATCAGGATAATCGTATTGCTATATATGAGATATATAAATGATATTATTATTAGACATGTAAAAAAATATAAATTATATTGACTAAAATAATTTAATTTTAATATACATGTAAATCTCCTCGACCAGATTTCAGCATTTTAGGATTATTTTTAGCAACTTAGGATTTATGGAAATATTTTAATTTATTTTGCTTACATATCCTATTGATTTGTGCACCTGTCCATCACCTAAATTATTAGAGCTTTACACTGACTGTTATCCCCAAACGAATTTCCCATACCTCTCCTAGACATGCTAGTCTATTTTCTTGCACTTTGTGCAACTCCCAGATACTCTGTTTTGAGCCTCGTTTTAGACGCACAAATATCGTTACAAACGTACGTATTTAAATTTCCAGACCTGTACCCATCTCTGTTCCAACAGACATTAGAGGCCCAACATGCACTTGTTTTGCCCAGACAAAATTACGTAAATTTTCTACTTTGAGTATACTACATTTAGTATATTGACACCGCACTAAAATTATAGCCCTACCTGGCTCTAAATAATTAGAGAACACCCTGCGCAGTATTTATTAATTAATAAATACGATGGCCCGTATCACCCAAGAAAACCAGGCCCAGTCCCTGCCTAGACTCACCCCCATCCCCCTCAGGGTCCTCACACAGCTTTTCCCTTCAATTCTGTGAATTTTAGCATTTTCAGGAATCGGATGTTTTTCCCAGACAATTTCGTAATTGCACAATTTCCCAAAATATGACCATATGCAATTTATGAAATTGTAGGGACTTTTCTGCAAAATTTTATGTGAGGTGTCAGCCTCCTATTGGCCGGTGAACCTGAACCGTCCATTTGAAAGCGGGACCCACCCGAAAATATCCACAAAATATCCTGTAAATATCTATAGATATTTTACTTAAAATATCTAATTTAATTTCTATAAAAGAAATAAAAAATAAAAAGAAAACCAAATCCCTAACCCTGACCCGGCCGTCAGTCGACCCCCCCGCCTCGCCGGAGCGGCGAGCCGACCCCCTCACCCTCGGCGAACCGATCTCCCCCCCATCCGAGCAGCTCAGCCCTTCATTCCTTCCCCCCCCCCGTCGCCTCCGCCACTCGCCACCACCACTATCATCGAGCACCACCACCGCCACCATCATCGAGCACCACCACCACCACCATCATCGAGCACCACCACCGCTATCATCATCGTCGCCACCCCCATCACAGCCACTCGCCACAACCGCCATCCCCGAGCTCCGGCCCGACGCCCCCTCAAGCGACCGGAGCAGCAGCAGCCTCCCCGAGCTCCGCGCCACCCTCGACCCATCTCTCTTCCTCCACCTCCCTCCTTCCCGACCTCCCCGCCTGGATCCGCCCTCGACGACAGGCCGCCCTCCCCCCCCCCCCCCCATGTCTCCACCTCCACCCTCACCCCTCTCCCAGCCCTCGAGCTCGACCTCCACCCGAGCTCCGGCCTGACTTCTCCCCTGCCAGACACAGCAGCTTCTCCTCCTCCTCCTCACCGTGAACCCCCCCATGGCCAGAGACTCCTCATCCTCCTCACCGTGAACCACCCCCCATGGCCAGAGACCCCTCCTCCTTCTCCCTCCCATGGCCAGAGACCGGATCTCTCTCCCAGCCCTCGTCGACTCCCAGCCGCCTCCCCGTGCCCTGCCCGGCCGTCCCGCTGATCGACGAGCTCCGCCTGAGTGCCTCCGACGAAGCCCCGGCGAGTCTCCACTGGACTCAGACCGGACACAGCAGCTGGACACAGCCCGGACACAGCAACCATGACATAACTCAGTGACCGAATACGGAAAATTCAGTTTCCACGGAGCCCTGTTCAGGTAACCCCGTTCTATCTCCTCGTAGTTCCGTTTTTAATTCCATCAGTTGTGACACGTAGGCTATGTAACCCTCTCGATGCCCGTACGACCCGCTCGGTGCATCGCGTCCTGTGGCGATCGCGAACCACGATCCAAAAACAGGAAAAACAATACCCCGTTTCACCCCGGAACTGAGTACGCCCCGCCAAACGGGATGACTTGGTCGCACGCGGTCTTCACCGAAACGTGCGCAGCCGTTGATACTGACGTGTAGGATTTCGCAGAAGTTGATTCGGATGTGCGTGCACACCGGAATCAACGCGTATCCGCCGACAACGTCCCGTATCCGCCTGTTCTGGAATACGCTGTAACTTTGTGTACACACGTCGGATCGAAACAAAACTTGTGCCATCAGACTCATAGCAATACGCTGGTCCTGTGATCCAAGTTTGGTTCGATTCCGAGAACGTTGACAAAATCCCGTATCGTGGGCCCCACAAGCTCCACTCGACGGGCTATTTTGTGATCGGCACATCGGAATCCAGTTCTGGATATTCCGTTGGGTTCGTATCGACGTTCTGGACTTGTTGACACTAAGTTTGGCAAATTTGGAGACCTTTGACCCTGACACGTTTTTCGGTGCAAAGTGGCCCACATGTGGACCCCGCTTTGACCAAAAACTGTCATTTTTGCCCCTGTGTCCAAATTGGACTTAAGGACAGGCGTTTCTAGCTATTTGATATTTTCTGAGACTGTTGGTGATGTTTATTTCAGCATCCGGAGACATTTATTCTGAGGCCATAGTTTCTGGGTTTTAGCATTTGACATCTGGACGTTATATTTTGCAGCTCTCTTGCCAGGCAAGTATACCTTGCCTTGTTGTACTGTTTAAATTCAGTTATTGTTAGTTACATGTTTATTTATTTTAAATATAAATGTGCGCGTCCGATGTAAACCCCCTGATTTTTCAAAAATTTTAAATTTAGAATTTCCTCAATTTTCTGGAATTTTCTGGTATTTTTCTGTAATTAAAAATAGGGTTTTAAATATTAAATAATTTTTAATTGATAATAAATGATATTAAAATATTATGAAAATAATAATTTTGGGTGTAAAATGAAAAACTGGACTTAGGATAATTTTTCTGGAATTTATTGGGCCTCAGACCTAATTTAATTTACCTAAAAACTATTTAAACTAATTAATTATTATTATTATTATTATTATTGTTATTATTATTGTTATTTATTATTTCCGGCCCGGCCCAGTGGGCCGAAGCCCAGCCCAGCCCCAGCTTAACGGGTCGGGCGGGTCCGCCCAACCCGGAACCCGCCGCCCGACCCGACCCGGAAACCCCATCTCCCTCCCCACGCCTCAGGACCCGAAACCCCCGCCGCGTTCTCCGGCCACGTCGCCGGAGAACCGCCCTCAGCACCGCCTTCTCCGCCACGACCCTCCCCCGAGCCTCCCTATAAAACTCTCCTACTCATCTTCCCTCTTCCCTCATCTCCCCCACACCGTGCCCTAGCTCCGCCGCGCCGGAACCCTACTCCGGCCGTCCCCTTCCACAGCGCCGGATCCCTTCCCCCTAGCTCTGCCTCCCCGAGAGTCTCCCAGCCGCCGAGAGCCGCCTCAATCCTCTCCTCCTTCCTCCCCTCTTCTTCTCAGACCCGACGCCGGCCTCCCCTAGCTCCGCCGACCTCCCCTCGGCACCGCTCGGCCTCGATCCGGCGACCCCCGCCCTAGCCGCAGCTCGCCCCGCCGTGTCCAGTCATCTCCGGTGACCCCCAGCCACTAGACACCAGGAGGACACAGAACTCGCTGTCGGACACGGACACAGCGGACACGGGACTCGTCGACACAGGACACTAGACGGACACGAAAACCCAGTTTCGAGGAGCCCGGTTCAGGTACTCGTATCTCACACCTCGTAGCCCTGATTTCGATTTCGTAAATTACAACGCGTAGCCTGTATGACCCTCTCGGTGTCCGGACAAACCGCTCGGGACATCGCGTCCTGTGGTGATCGCACACCGCGATCCAAAAACTAGAAAAACAACGCCCCGATTCACCCCGGAACTGGGTACGCCCCGCGAAACGGGACGACTTGGTCGCGCGCGGTCTTCACAGATACGTGCGCATCGTTGATACGGACGTGTGGGATTTTGCAGAAGCTGATTTGGATGTGCGTGCATACCGGAATCAACGCGTATTCGCGGACACCGTCCCGTATCCGATCCTTCTGAATCTCGCCCTAACTTTGTGTACACACGTGGATCAAAACGAAACTTGTGCCATCGGACTCGTAGCGATACGCTGGTCCTGTGACCCAAGTTTGGTTCGATTCTGAGAACGTTGACGAAATCGCGTGTCGTGGGCCCCACAGGCCCCGCTCGACGGGCGATCTTGTGATCGGCTCATCGGAATCCAATTCTGGAAGTTCCGTTGGGTTCATATCATCGTTTCTGACCTGTTGACACTAAGTTTGGTGAATTTAGAGACCTTTGACCCTGACACATTTTTTGGTGCAAAGCGGGCCCACATGTGGACCCCATTTTGACCCGAAATTGTCGTTTTTGTCCTTGTCTTCAAATTGGACTCAAGGACAGGCGTTTTTAGCTGATTGATATTTTCTGGATCTGATGGTGATGTTTGTTTCAGCAACCGGAGTACCTCCTGCTAATCCAGCTGAAGTCAGAGCCGCAACTGGAACCGGAACCACAGGCAAGTGTACCTTGCCAAACCCTGCAGCTTGCTACTTATTTCCTTGACTTGTTTATACAGCAGTGGGCAAGTAAAGCTTGCCAAATCACAGTAATTCCTGTTATAGAGCTTTGCCTGAATTCTTACTTAAAATACATATAATCTTGTTTAATTGTTCAACCCAGGACCGAGTGACTGTACTTAGCGTCCGATTGCCAGTCGGGTGCCAACTCCGTACGCGGAGTTGTGTAACGTCACATAGAGATGGATATCGAGACCCGATAATTCTCGTACTTGTCTTATCAAGTACATCAGAACCCAGGATACTTGACACTATTTCATGAGACAGAGTCTTCCTGAGACATTCAAGGTGATTCTGTATAGGATACATGTTTTATGACCTAGACATTACATTCATAGACATTTGATTCATAGCTATCAGACTGCTGCATTAGTTATAATCGTGCGTGACATGGACATGAGGCATCGTGGACATGAGACGTGGGATTACATTGGGTGGGGAGAGACACACAGGCTACAGGCTGATCTCATATATATAAAACATAGTATATTTCATAGTATAATTCATAGTTATTGCTGCTACCCGGCTCCCCGACACAGAGCTTGTAGTGGCTTCAACCTGAGTTCTAGTGATGCTCTCAACTTGCATATCACATAAGTTGGTTACATAGCTTACCCTCTTGTTTATTTATCTGCTGCACTGTATTTATTTTGGCTTGTATTTTCTGTACCTTGCTGTCCCCTGAGGACCTGGATCCGGATTATGTCCCCAGGAATAGCTGAAGAAAACTACCCCGAGGTGTACGGTACAGGAGCACTCCTTGGAGCAGAACCAGGAACCGAGGACGAGATAGTGGCAGAAGACTTCTCCTGAGTACCGGCTTCATCTACTCAGTATTTCTATTTCCAGTTGATTTATTTCCTGTCTATTTCCTTTAATGTAACAGACTGATTCTCGAATTGTTTCCCGAGACACTTATTTGATATTGCTTATTTATTTCCATTTGTATTATTTCTGACAATTAATCTGTGTTTATTCTGTGGATGAGATTAGAAATACCTGAGACTTGTAACATTTTCCTGTTAGACTACAGCTTAAGCATGCCCTGATGGATCCATTAAATTGGGTTGTCCATCGGTGCGTGCTGCTGGCCATTGCCACGTGTCCAGTCCCTCGATATTTTGGGACTGGGACGTGACATCCGAGAAAACTCGGGTGCAGTCAACGAAGGCGTTGACGTTAGGACTTGTGTCTGACCTAGTGTCTAGTAGACCCACCTAAAAGTTGTAAAGTTATTGATATAACTTCCCAGGCCTTGACACTTATCATTATATGTCACAGAGTGAGTTCATGTAGGGACGCGTGTCTCATGCGCGACTGGCCATCAGTGTGAGCAACACGTGTAACGGTATGTAGCTTAGTTATTTATTTTATTGAGACTTGCATCATAGTAGGAGGTGTCCACGTTGTTTTTACGTTGTTTTTACGACTTGTACATCTATATTGGGCGGGAAAGATACTAGTAGACGTATGGGACACCCCCTCCTTGAGTCTTTTATCTTTCGTACCATGCTCCTCGGAGATGGTCGATTGCAGAGCTACCCGTGTGTCCGGGGGCATATGACACATATACTAGCCAGTCATGACGATTGGTGAATTACGTCAGCATATGTCAAGCTTACACATTCTCATGCGTACTACAAGGTCTTTAAATTGCATTCACTTAGATGGTTAGCACACCCCATTTATTTATTCAGTATTTACATACATGGCATGTTATTTTTCTGTATCTTGTTATGTCCCTCTGAGGACCTGGTCCCTTTCCAGGTGTAGATGTTCATGAGTATTCCCAGGAGCGCAGATCCGGACATGTTACGTATATTCCGAGGAGGTCTTCTCTTCGAGGCTCGTGATTGTCAGATGCTGTTCTTATATGGTGTGTATCTGGTTCATTTTTTATTCTTTTTTGGCAGTGGATTTGTTTCCATCCGACTGTCATTCTTTATATACTTATTATTGAGATCTAGTTACATGGTTATTTGGTCATGTATATATGATTTCTGTGGATGAGATTTAGATATTACCCTATGACTTGTGATTAGTTATACCACTTGTGAATTATTGTTCATTATACAGCGTACGCTTGTATTATGGTTTTCATATATTGGAGTTGCCATATATACAGGCGGTTGGCATGCTTACGTGTCCTAGTCCTACGTATTTTGGGACTGGGGCGTGACATATTTTTAGTGGTGGCCCATGCAGGTCAGAGCATATTGTCTCGGTTAAGTTACTGTACCGAGCAAGCCTGCACCTAGGATTAGAGCATAGGATCTCATCCATAATTGACTGTGACTTATCTTCCTTCCAGTCTGTCCTACTTACAAAATTGCATCCTGTTTGATTCATGTGCTTCCCTGATAATTTCTCGAGTATAGCCCCTGCTAGAATATAGGAATTCATGTTGATAGGATGATAATTATAGTAGTATTCCTATTAAGAACACAACTAGGGCATTGACACATTATTAAGTTCAGACTACTTAATGAACCCTAGCCTTCCATATTACCTAATGAACCCTAGTCTTCCATACTACCTAATGAACCCTAGCATCACTACCTATAGATTAACTTACCATTATCCCTTGGCGTATTTATGTATGACTTGAGAGTAGTAAAAATACTACTAGGATTCGTTAGAGAATTGACCATAGTGTTGACCCAAGTCTTGAGGAACCCATAGAAATCTAAGGTTAAATATGTCACGCCCCGATCTCCCGCAGGCAATCGGCCGTTCCCGCTAGGCGGGAATCACCCTCGCCAGCGCTCCCGCGGAACGATCGCTTAACCCATCCGGGCGTGATGCCGCACGAGTGTGAGCCACGTCCGTACAAGGCCATGGTTCATTGGCTAGCGGTAAGAGTTCTAAGCCACAGAATCGCACAGATTGTCCGAGTGCAGCGGAGTCATAAACGCATAGCGATTTGGTAACAGGTTCACTGAGTCGACAATATAGCGGAAGCATTAAAACACAAGTTGAAGTAAAGTAATCTCTTTATTGATATGAACAAGTGTTACAGGCGGCGTATAGCCGAGATTACAAGTCACTCAAGCCTCTCTCTCTGAAACAGTAAAAGCGTGCCAAGTGGCTACAACTGTGGAATTGTCACGACCCGCACCCGGTTTAGGGGCACGAGAGCGTGGGTACGTCCAGCCTACGCCGCAGCATCGACGGTAGAACGCTGTCTAGGTCAAGTACTATCTAAATAATCTCACGCTAGTATCCAACTCCATAAGGAGACGTGGATAACATAAAATAAATCTAGAAATACTCAATCACAACTACAGCACGATAGGAAATGAAGAAATAAAAGAATACAATACAAGTCTAATGACACAATAATCATACCTGCAATCATTACTTCCAATCCCCAAGTATGTCAGAGCCAGTCTACTAAGGTCACAGTCTGGAAAAATATTTTCAGTCAGGAAGGAGCAAAGTACATCTCTAAATAGCAGTTCTATATAAATGACATAAACTATGTAGCAGTTCTAGATGGAAACATACCAGATGCATGTATAGGTACGAGAATGTACAAGAAAAGAAATATACTGGAAATACTGTAAGTAAATGCAGGAAGAAAAACAATATGTCAATGAGCAAGAAACCTATGACTAAGTGTGTGAGTACTAGCTTTAACATGTGATCGGCTTGGGACTAGTAAACTCATTACATGGGTTAGTAGGGCTAACCGATGTAACAGTGAGGAGGCATGTAAACTCATTACATGGGTTAGTAGGGCTAACCAATGTAACAGTGAGGAGACATGTAAACTCATTACATGGGTTAGTAGGGCTAACCGATGTAACAGTGAGGAGACATGTAAATGGTCAGGCCGCACCCGACGTGAGATGTGGGGTGAGCTATGGTGCATATAAAGTTGGGTATGATCACATATCTACACTAAAGTACTCCCCAAACCCCCCCGACTGGTATAGTAGATCCAATCATGGTACGCTATGGCACGGGATTCCCTAGGAAGGTAGCAAATCTCCCTGGGAATCAGTGTCTGTACATGCACAAGATAACAAGGAAAACAAGTCTTGTACAAGCTACACCATGAATAAGGAATAACATCTCATGACGAGATCCGTGTATACCAATCCGTGTAACCAATGTGTCAAGAACATGGATATTTACACTAGATACAGTGAACATAGGAGATATCATGAATTAGAAACTAATCAGAGAATGTACTCGCCTTGGGTCCTTAACTGGTAAAACCAATGTCCTGTCCCAGAGTATCGTCTGGAAGAACCAACAGTCCTAAAATATATCAAATACAACATTTGCATCAGGTGCTACACTAACACATCACAAATACATGAACTCATGGACTTTGCCAGGTATGGCACTAGTCAACTAGGGTCATCTAGTAGATAGACCAATATATATATCTATATATATATCACACACATTAATACTATTAAATTTTGATTAAAGGTACCCTTATAAATTTACACATATACATATCATTCATTTGGTATGAAAATAGATATGTATTTATAGGCCTAAATAAAGCTAACACTTGTATAAAATAATATTGTATGTTTAATTATATAAATCCACTAGGACTTACTTTACACAATGTATATATATATACGCATATGAATATAACCCAAAATAGAATTTACTGTATGTACTAAATTCCAAAAATGAAATTAATATATTCTAATATATTTACCATATATACTATCATATAATCTGTATACATATATACATACATATATACTGGTTTGAGGTTGTGAAATTACACATATACCAATTTAAAAGTATTTACAATATATATATGCCCTTTTAAAAATACATATTTGATTTATACTAGTTGAACATTACCTGAGTATACTTATACATAAAATACATTCTTAAAATATATATATTGTTAATGTATTTATTTAAATATATACTAATACTAATACCTCATATTGAATACCTATACCATACATATATGCCATTTAATTTCATGTATAATATATATATATTAGTTAAACAATATATGTGTACCATATATATATATATATATATATATATATATATATCAATTAAAAATATACCAGGTATATATATATACAAATAAATATATATACCTATACCAATCTTTTATATATAATGAAAATATATTAAGTGTATGCAAATATATATATATATATATATCCATATACCAATTTATTTACTTAAATACGTATTAAATATGTATATATATCAATTTAACCATTACATATACACTATGTATTTACATATATACTAATTTGAAAATACATTTTTTATATAGATATATACATATATAAAATATTAAGCATTACCTAAATAATTACTAGTATACACTTTACTAATTACATATTATAAGAAAATACCAATTTCATAATTATATAGATATGTGAATATACATATAGAAATAATTTATATACTATTTGAAAATAGAATAATATATGTACACATATCAATACACAATACACACACAAATACACGTATACGTAATTATATACATATATATATATATCTACCATTAATAATATACAATTTTGTGGAAATACTAGTGTACATACATATTTATATGAATACAATTAATATAATATGTACATGTATATACATATATATATATATATAAATACATATACTAATTTAATACAAATACCATCACATTTCATTGTTCACATAAGAAGGAAAGAGGAAAGAAGTTCTCACAGGGGATGATCGACGGAGGCTCGCGGGAGCTCAGGCGGCGGGGTCACGACAGGGAGGAGCAGCGGGATGACGCTGGCTTGATGGTGGTGGTGATTGGGAGCAGCGGGGTGACGCTGTCGACGCCGGAGGGGAGCTCGAGGACTGGGCTGCCGGAGCACCGTCGGACGCGTCGAGGCAGCGGGCCAGCGGGGTCGAGCAGCAGCGCCGCCGGACTTGGCCGCCGGAGAGGGCAGTAGCCGCCGGAGATGATGTGCAGTAGGGTGGGCTCGGGGGACTCGACCGGCTGGAGGATCGGCTCGGGGGACTCCGTGTGGTGGGGACGCAGCCCCACTGCTTGGGGTCGAACTCCGGCGGTCGGCCGGAGACTGGAGTGGTAACAGTGGCAGGCGGGAGGGGATCTCGCCGGGCCGGAGTGCAACAGCAGGCGGGAGGGGATCTCGCCGGGCCGGAGTGCAACAGCAGCAGCCGAAGTAGCAGTAGGGGGGAAATGCACAGTGTCCCCCCCCTTTGTCTACTATTTGAATTCAAAAAATAAGAATCAAAGAAGAAGGAGAAGGAAGAAGAAGAAGAAAAGGAGAAGAGAAAGGAAGAAGGAGAAGAAGAATGAATGAAAATGTAGAGAAAAAGGAGGAGGCTACGGTTGAGGCTTGGGGGGATTCCTAGGTTGAAATTTTTGGGGATTAGGGCTTGACAGGACATTAAATAGGGAGGGTGAGATGTGGATGTAGGGTGGTGATGTATCCACTTTAATTGAGTGGCTATGATGGTTCATGAAGGAAATTAATTCATGTAGGGGTGAGAGTTTTTAATTAAAAATTAATAGGCTCCCTCATTGGTTAAAATAATTAGGTGTTGGCACCTACAATTGAATAATTGCAACTTAGCCCCTTAAATTCGGGAAATTGCACAAACACATAAAATAACGAAAATTTGACGGGCGATTCGGTGTCCGGTGTTTTGTAGGGTCAGGGGGCGCTGTATGATCGGTATGGGCTCAAATAGCAGGGCGCTGGAATTAATTTAGGATTTCAGAATCGGTTAAAATAGTATCCTCAAATTAATTAGAATTAAATGCAAGTTGTGTTCTAAAATTAATTAGGAGTACATGAGACCAAAATCAGGTTAGGTCATCAATACCAATAATGAAGAAGACTCAGAACAGAATATTACCCTAATTTGGGCCGCACGAAAAATAGGTCAAGATTGTCCCCAATTTCAATTGGGAACGCACAATGATACAAAAATAGAAATTTTAAATAACGTCCGCGACGATTTTTGTGCGGCCAGAAATAATGCACAGGGAGCATAATTATGAGTTGCAAAAATAGCAGAATGGAAGGCGGGCATGTCCAGGGCAAGATGGTGAAATTTGTTGGAAGTCAAAAGCTAGGGTAGCGCTCCAAATATTGAAGCAAAGGCAATGCGCAATAATTTTAAAAAATAAGGTAATTAATTACAATCTCCAATAAATAAATTATAAATAAAACAATTAATTACAGAATTCTATAATTTGGACAGGTGTTCCTCTACTGGGCTTCTAGGTCAAGTCTGCTAGCCCAAAACATTTGAACACTGTAATTATAATAATATATTTAATTACACATCACACATAATTATTTAAATCAATATATATACTATTCATGTAATTAATTAATTATAACTACAATAATATTAAATATTGTAAAAAGTCGAAATTACCCCTGTTTTCGGAATGTGGTAGTGACAAGTCTACCCACCTTAAAAGAATTTCGTCCTCGAAATTTAAAATCCTCATAGTAGGGTTTACTCATACACATTAGTATTTCCCATAAATAGTGAAATTCAACAACCCACAAAATCCTGAAATTATCCACCTTGTCGTTTCGCAATTTTCAAAAATTCTGAAATTACTGTATCCTTGCACTATCCTCGAAAATAAAATCAGTTTCCTTTTCCTCACAATTCCCACGAATTTAAATTAAAAATTAAATACTCAGAATTTGATATATGTTCCTCAAATTAAATTTCAATCAATGTATCAATTCTCGTCCCAAAGAGTCTAAATTCCAACAATAATCCATCAATGATCTGATTCTCCAGTTTTCTTTTTCCTCAAAATACTTAATAATGCGACGCTTCTAGTATCTTCAATGCAACATTCATACTATATAAAATTTCTATCTTGCAATCAATTAGATAAAATGATAATCTCTCAAATTTTTAATAATCAATTCAATTATATCAAGACCTCCTTAAAATAAATAAATCCTCAAAAAATTTTTTTTTTTTTTTTTTTGGCTCTGTGAATTTCTAAATTCTCCCTTTAAGTTAATGTTTGTCCTCGAATTTCAATCATACCTTGATTTCCATAAAATCAATGATCCATCAACTTCGTTATAACAACCCCTAAATTCTTTATTTAATTTAATGCTCATCCACAAATTTAATCCTCTTGTCTCTTTTGTCGGTCATAACCTTGTCATAGATCTTTGCTATGGTCAAAACCCAATGATCATGGTTTAAGAAAACTCTACCTACAGCCATGCAATTTAAGAAAATATAGGTCATGTGTCTTGTCATGGTATTTCAGTCTCTGCTAAGGTGTACTACTAGTTATATCCTAACAAGGAAATCATGAATATGAACTACAGTACTTAGGGAAATCAATCAATCAAAAGACGGGAACCTTAGGAAAAGAACCTGCTAACATATTACTTGCAGTATCTACTATTTCTAACAAACACTTAACTCTAGCACATTCACTACTAATTCCTATTCATGTACACTGGTACCCATATCAACTACTCATATATTAATATTCATATCTCTAACCTACCAAAATTAATCCTCAAAATAATCGTCAAGGTTTAACTTCCCGATCAACTTAAAATAAAATGTATATGCCTCCTCAAAATTAGATACTCAACATCGAAATAAAATTTAATCCCTCCAAAAATCTTGGTAGCCTTAACCATGTTTATTGAATTCATATTTGAATCCTCAAAATTTAATGACGAAATCTCAATTCCTCAAAATAAAATTTTATTTCCACCTTTTAATTTATAACTCCACAAAGGTACATATCAGTGCTCACGGTCTCTGATACTCAAGGTGCACTCAATGCCTCTAGTGTCTATAATGGTGTACTAAAATTGTACTGCCTGAATCACTTATACTATTACCTCTAATGATCAAAGTCATCATCAACTGTATTTTCTTTCATGATTTCAATTTATGTCAATTGGTATATCATCTAATTATCAACACACAGAGTGCTTACTGTTATTAACGTCATCCTGGACTAATCCTCGATATAGAATCATTAGCACTCTTGGTATTATATCACTAGCTTCATTAATGGATCATTCATCAAGCTCATTATATCTCATGATTACATGTATCTACTGTAACACTCATGTTTCTTTACTCTCATGGGCATGTACATGGTTCCTCATCTCAATGGTTGTATAGGTATTTCCTTTAATCCTTTAAAGTCTATTAAACTAATCCGTGATACGCTTCACCATCTTCATTACCTATTCCGATATTTCTCTACTCATGACACCTCATTAACTCCTTATGCATATAAATTTCTTTACCTTCAACACGCCCGATATCAATCATCAGATTGGACGTTATGCTCCATTAATCTTCAATACAATTTTCTCGATACTTACTTGTTTACATAGATCACTCAATTACATAATCATGATTATCTAGGACGGGTAAATGGGCTCTAATACTAACTCTTGAAATATCACTGATACTCTATACTCTCCTTCTACTTATAGTACTATAATGACACTTATCCTAGAACTATTGGTACAAGGTACTATGCTAAGGGCTAACTCTGGATTAAAGCCTACTGCTCACATGTCCAACTAAGAAACACTTACAACTCACTAACAACACAGTCAACACTAATACAAAATACAGACAAAATTACAAGCCACTAATTATCATACTTAACAAGAAATCCTCAAGGAATAGGAGCTCAAAGACTGAATTGAGGACAGAAGGTATCTTTACCGCTAGTAAAGAAAGAAGCGGTGGAACAAAGTCCTGGAATAACAGAAATAGACAAGTCTTGAGATGATATTTTAAGAACCAATTTAAGATACAACCTGATAATCATACACGTCTATCCGAAATCATGACACTCAGAATCCTCGCCACGCCAGTAAGCATAGATGCGATAAACGACAGGTTCCGTAACTAAGGTATACAACCCCTATAATCATGTCATCTAGAATACTCGCCACGCCAACCGGTATGGCTGCGAGAACTCTAAATCTCATAACTAAAGTATGTACATCCAAGTTAGGTTCCTACGTTCTCGTCACGACAGCTAATATGGCTGCGATAAATTCTAGGTTCCATAACCAAAGTAGACGTTTTACCTTCCTCACTGTCCTCATCAATATATGTCATCAGATGATACCATAAATTCTAGTCCATAAAAATTCATCTCAATTTGAAATCAACTCAACAACGATACCAAGAATTTAAGTTAACAACTGGTCAACAAGAATCCACTCAACAATGATGCCAAGAATTTAATTTAATAACCGCTCAACCAGAATCAAGTTCAGTAACGACAAGCGAGAGCGGACGGAAACAAGGAAAAGATTTAAATTGAAAATAAGATTCTCATGGGGTCATCCCAGGAAATCTTTCAAGAATTTGTGATTGATTAACCTCTCTCATCCTAGTATCCTATGTCCTATGTCCTATAGCAGGCATGCAATAGTGTAACAAAGATGCCACACTACTACGACATCGCTCTAAATGCGAAGTCTGACCTGCATGGGCCACCACTAAAAACGTGTCACGACCCGCACCCGGTTTAGGGGCACGAGAGCGTGGGTACGTCCAGCCTACGCCGCAGCATCGGCGGTAGAACGCTGTCTAGGTCAAGTACTATCTAAACAATCTCACGCTAGTATCCAACTCCATAAGGAGACGTGGATAACATAAAATAAATCTAGAAATACTCAATCACAACTACAGCACGATAGGAAATGAAGAAATAAAAGAATACAACACAAGTCTAATGATACAATAATCATACCTGCAATCATTACTTCCAATCCCCAAGTATGTCAGAGCCAGTCTACTAAGGTCACAGTCTGGAAAAATATTTCCAGTCAGGAAGGAGCAAAGTACATCTCTAAATAGCAGTTCTATATAAATGACATAAACTATGTAGCAGTTCTAGATGGAAACATACCAGATGCATGTATAGGTACGAGAATGTACAAGAAAAGAAATATACTGAAAATACTGTAAGTAAATGCAGGAAGAAAAACAATATGTCAATGAGCAAGAAACCTATGACTAAGTGTGTGAGTACTAGCTTTAACATGTGATCGGCTTGGGACTAGTAAACTCATTACATGGGTTAGTAGGGCTAACCGATGTAACAGTGAGGAGGCATGTAAACTCATTACATGGGTTAGTAGGGCTAACCAATGTAACAGTGAGGAGACATGTAAACTCATTACATGGGTTAGTAGGGCTAACCGATGTAACAGTGAGGAGACATGTAAATGGTCAGGCTGCACCCGACGTGAGATGTGGGGTGAGCTATGGTGCATATAAAGTTGGGTATGATCACATATCTACACTAATGTACTCCCCAAACCCCCCCGACTGGTATAGTAGATCCAATCATGGTACGCTATGGCACGGGATTCCCTAGGAAGGTAGCAAATCTCCCCGGGAATCAGTGTCTGTACATGCACAAGATAACAAGGAAAACAAGTCTTGTACAAGCTACACCATGAATAAGGAATAACATCTCATGACGAGATCCGTGTATACCAATCCGTGTAACCAATGTGTCAAGAACATGGATATTTACACTAGATACAGTGAACATAGGAGATATCATGAATTAGAAACTAATCAGAGAATGTACTCGCCTTGGGTCCTTAGCTGGTAAAACCAATGTCCTGTCCCAGAGTATCGTCTGGAGGAACCAACAGTCCTAAAATATATCAAATACAACATTTGCATCAGATGCTACACTAACACATCACAAATACATGAACTCAGGGACTTTGCCAGGTATGGCACTAGTCAACTAGGGTCATCTAGTAGATAGACCAATATATATATCTATATATATATCACACACATTAATACTATTAAATTTTGATTAAAGGTACCCTTATAAATTTACACATATACATATCATTCATTTGGTATGAAAATAGATATGTATTTATAGGCCTAAATAAAGCTAACACTTGTATAAAATAATATTGTATGTTTAATTATATAAATCCACTAGGACTTACTTTACACAATGTATATATATATACGCATATGAATATAACCCAAAATAGAATTTACTGTATGTACTAAATTCCAAAAATGAAATTAATATATTCTAATATATTTACCATATATACTATCATATAATCTGTATACATATATACATACATATATACTGGTTTGAGGTTGTGAAATTACGCATATACCAATTTAAAAGTATTTACAATATATATATGCCCTTTTAAAAATACATATTTGATTTATACTAGTTGAACATTACCTGAGTATACTTATACATAAAATACATTCTTAAAATATATATATTGTTAATGTATTTATTTAAATATATACTAATACTAATACCTCATATTGAATACCTATACCATACATATATGCCATTTAATTTCATGTATAATATATATATATTAGTTAAACAATATATGTGTACCATATATATATATATATATATATATATATATCAATTAAAAATATACCAGGTATATATATATACAAATAAATATATATACCTATACCAATCTTTTATATATAATGAAAATATATTAAGTGTATGCAAATATATATATATATATATATCCATATACCAATTTATTTACTTAAATACGTATTAAATATGTATATATATCAATTTAACCATTACATATACACTATGTATTTACATATATACTAATTTGAAAATACATTTTTTATATAGATATATACATATATAAAATATTAAGCATTACCTAAATAATTACTAGTATACACTTTACTAATTACATATTATAAGAAAATACCAATTTCATAATTATATAGATATGTGAATATACATATAGAAATAATTTATATACTATTTGAAAATAGAATAATATATGTACACATATCAATACACAATACACACACAAATACACGTATACGTAATTATATACATATATATATATATATCTACCATTAATAATATACAATTTTGTGGAAATACTAGTGTACATACATATTTATATGAATACAATTAATATAATATGTACATGTATATACATATATATATATATATATAAATACATATACTAATTTAATACAAATACCATCACATTTCATTGTTCACATAAGAAGGAAAGAGGAAAGAAGTTCTCACAGGGGATGATCGACGGAGGCTCGCCGGAGCTCAGGCGGCGGGGTCACGACAGGGAGGAGCAGCGGGATGACGCTGGCTTGATGGTGGTGGTGATTGGGAGCAGCGGGGTGACGCTGTCGACGCCGGAGGGGAGCTCGAGGACTGGGCTGCCGGAGCACCGTCGGACGCGTCGAGGCAGCGGGCCAGCGGGGTCGAGCAGCAGCGCCGCCGGACTTGGCCGCCGGAGAGGGCAGTAGCCGCCGGAGATGATGTGCAGTAGGGTGGGCTCGGGGGACTCGACCGGCTGGAGGATCGGCTCGGGGGACTCCGTGTGGTGGGGACGCAGCCCCACTGCTTGGGGTCGAACTCCGGCGGTCGGCCGGAGACTGGAGTGGTAACAGTGGCAGGCGGGAGGGGATCTCGCCGGGCCGGAGTGCAACAGCAGGCGGGAGGGGATCTCGCCGGGCCGGAGTGCAACAGCAGCAGCCGAAGTAGCAGTAGGGGGGAAATGCACAGTGTCCCCCCCCCCTTTGTCTACTATTTAAATTCAAAAAATAAGAATCAAAGAAGAAGGAGAAGGAAGAAGAAGAAGAAAAGGAGAAGAGAAAGGAAGAAGGAGAAGAAGAATGAATGAAAATGTAGAGAAAAAGGAGGAGGCTACGGTTGAGGCTTGGGGGGATTCCTAGGTTGAAATTTTTGGGGATTAGGGCTTGACAGGACATTAAATAGGGAGGGTGAGATGTGGATGTAGGGTGGTGATGTACCCACTTTAATTGAGTGGCTATGATGGTTCATGAAGGAAATTAATTCATGTAGGGGTGAGAGTTTTTAATTAAAAATTAATAGGCTCCCTCTTTGGTTAAAATAATTAGGTGTTGGCACCTACAATTGAATAATTGCAACTTAGCCCCTTAAATTCGGGAAATTTCACAAACACATAAAATGACGAAAATTTGACGGGCGATTCGGTGTCCGGTGTTTTGTAGGGTCAGGGGGCGCTGTATGATCGGTATGGGCTCAAATAGCAGGGCGCTGGAATTAATTTAGGATTTCAGAATCGGTTAAAATAGTATCCTCAAATTAATTAGAATTAAATGCAAGTTGTGTTCTAAAATTAATTAGGAGTACATGGGACCAAAATCAGGTTAGGTCATCAATACCAATAATGAAGAAGACTCAGAACAGAATATTACCCTAATTTGGGCCGCACGAAAAATAGGTCAAGATTGTCCCCAATTTCAATTGGGAACGCACAATGATACAAAAATAGAAATTTTAAATAACGTCCGCGACGATTTTTGTGCAGCCAGAAATAATGCACAGGGAGCATAATTATGAGTTGTAAAAATAGCAGAATGGAAGGCGGGCATGTCCAGGGCAAGATGGTGAAATTTGTTGGAAGTCAAAAGCTAGGGTAGCGCTCCAAATATTGAAGCAAAGGCAATGCGCAATAATTTAAAGAAATAAGGTAATTAATTACAATCTCCAATAAATAAATTATAAATAAAACAATTAATTACAGAATTCCATAATTTGGACAGGTGTTCCTCTACTGGGCTTCTAGGTCAAGTCTGCTAGCCCAAAACATTTAAACACTGTAATTATAATAATATATTTAATTACACATCACACATAATTATTTAAATCAATATATATACTATTCATGTAATTAATTAATTATAACTACAATAATATTAAATATTGTAAAAAGTCGAAATTACCCCTGTTTTCGGAATGTGGTAGTGACAGGAATGAATGTACAGGCGATGGTCAGGCGACGCTCCAATATTATGTCTTTTATATGTGCTTTCGTTCCGGACGCGCCGCTGCTTCGGAGTGATCTCCACGCCTTAGCACGCGCGAAGGAGGCGTCCGCACCGAACGAGGTTCCCCCGCACCCTGCATACAAACTGGTGGATTATCAGTACATTGAATGCACTGGTGGGGAAACTACTCGTCCGTTCGACAAATCCAAACACGTAATACAGGTTCCGTACACAACTATTAAGTTGTCTTTCTATTTTCCTTAGGATCAGTTTCATGTAAATATTGAATAGCCTAACGTGTCGGGCAGTGCGCCGTGCAACATGAGAGGAAACACGGCGAGACTTACCAACTTACCATCTCCTTCCCTGTCCAAGGCAAATATTGAGGCAAATATTATAAATTCAAGCACGACAAGTATAAGCATTTAGGGGCATAGCATATGCAAACACGAGGGTCGTTTTAACATGATCGTTCAGGTGTTTAGTTGTTTCTTGATGCGATGTAGTAACTCGCACGCAAATAGCCGCTAAGCGAGGATGACTTATCAATATGAACACGAGTCGCTGGCAGAGCCATTACTGGACGTAGTCGAGGACAAGAATAGCATGCTACGCGTGTACACGAGGCACACGAACACGATGCGTTGCAAGCTATCCTCCCTACACACGAGACTACATACGAGCTCCATCCGGACCGGATCGACCCCAGTGCCCCGGTGACCGTCCGTGGAACTAGTCCGCGACATGCAAGTCAGGGTTAAACCAATCTCAGGCAACACGATTTATTTGACCAATCTCAGGCAACACAATTTATTTGACCAATCTCAGGCAACACGATTACACGATATACTTGAACCATGATTCTACGTTCAGTGGGTGACTTGCCTTGATGCATTCCCCTGGTTCGGGGCTGCCTTGGTGACCTAACGGTCCCGGATACTTGCAGGTTCATTCAGGCACGAAACGACTACGTAGTAGTCTTCCGGGGTTTGGATAAAAATATGGCAACATTACAAGCAGACAAGCATGCGTTTCTAAGGAACATAATCAGCACGTTTGCTCGGGCCCGAAGGTAAGCCGAGAGATGAAGCCGTTAGGGACTTAGCATGCGAGGGTCTGAATATAAGCAGTATTTCAATTTCCATGTTCTAGCATAAGCAATACAAATTGGGATTATTCCCTTAGCTAGGTGCGTTGGATTTATTAGCATGCAGGGGGTGAATCACCTAGCGACTAGCATGAATATTCTAGATTTTATGTGTGCTGGCTAAGCAAGGACAAGTTTACCGTAGCCATCCACCTTAGCGATGATTCGTCTCGGTAGAGCGATACGCCGAGCGAGCCTCTGAAAGCCTAAGCTAAATTCCTGTAGGGACAAGTTTGGATATCCTTTGCTTCTCGTTTGAGGCAAAGCGGGTCGGGACAGTTACACTTTTGCCGTTTGAGACGGCAGTCCGCTTGAGCGGAATAGGGTGTTACAAAATACTAGGACTGAAACCTCATCCTATGTTGGATAACCAGAGTTTTATGCCAGGGACCCTTTACCATTGTTGGCGTAAAACCCATTTGGCCGTTGTTGGCATAAGAACCAAACGACTGCCTAGTTGGCGTAAAAGCCAAATGACTTTCCTGTTGGCGTAAAAACCAAATTATACAGGAGATTGTCTCCTTACGCTGCAGTTATAACAACTGCTACCCACGATCCCTTCGTCTTCCTTATCCTGCGTCATGCAAGCCACGTAGGTAACTGCCCTGCGTAAACCTGATGATTCATGAATAATAGATAACCAGCGTAGAGTAACCTGATTAGGCATAATATAAGGATAGATGTGAGCATAATTGTTATAGCCTTAGCTTTCCCCAGTTGACCAAATCTCGTGCATTAAAGGCAGAGATACGCCTCGAGCCCTGTACAAAAAGAGAAACAGCTTTTGACGGGACATCTGGTTTTGTCTCACCTCGAGCGTAAAATGACTTGTATCCAATAAAGTCACTAAACGACAACCTGGGTCCCCATGCAAATTCATCATCACAGCCGTCCATTCGATCATTGTGCAAGTACTTTTGTCAGATGTCAGGATTCACTAATTTGACTGACAAACTCATGAGTTTTTCGTACAACTTTACGCTACAACGTAAGCTAGACTTTACGCAGGAGATATTTATGCGCAGATATTTATGCACAGATTTCTACGCACAGACTTTTTACGCGGACAGCTCTGAAGCTCTACCTTACGCTTCTCTGTATTACGCGGATAGCTCTGAAGCCATGCGTTACGCCAAATTATTTTATCTCTGCTTTACGCAGAAAACCTCGAACCCCTACTTTACGCAGAGTTTCTTGAAATCTCTGTTTTAGGCAGACAACCGATAGTGTATAATAAGATTGTAGAACTTAGAAGGCCATACCTCTTTTTGGTCAACTAGCAACTTAGACAAGAAATTAGAATAATAACTATAGAGATTGTAGAGTCTTGTCTTTTGTGAATTTGAATTATTTTGTACTTCTCACATCATAATCTAGCATACTTATATTTGCTGTACTACCTTGACTTATGCCGCTAGCATAGCCTAGTTTTGCAAGCTTATTCTTTATCAAGCTTGTTCTTGATATATGTATTATTGGAGTACTACACTAATACATTTCAGAATCTGTGTATTACGGTCTGATCAACCATAGTGCACTTGGTTCGCTCCTCGCATAACTACTTTACGTGGATTGAGATATATAGTGATTAGTAGACGGATGTACTTGCCCTCTAGATATGTCTGAGCATATCGTATCAGCTACATAACTGTGTTGATCCGAATATGTGAATAGGGATTACCAAAATAGCATTTCAATCCACAACTGCCTTGACAATTTCCATTTGAATTCTTTAAACGCTTTGATCCCCATACTTCTAATCTATTACCTCCCCCTTGAACTCTTGATTATTGTTTTCCGTCTTCCCTTATTTCGGAAAGGCGAAACCTCGTGCTTAGTATAAACATGAAAAGTGTACTGTTTCTGTAGCCATTTCTGTTTGTTTCTTGGGTGATTACCAAACCCTATTATTAGACTTGATTTCAGTATATAAATTGTGCTACCCTTAGATGACCCTTCACTACCTACCTACTTTTCTGATACATGCATCACTGTGGCAGTGTAAAATTTTTGCCTCGTAACTTGGGTCAAGTTCAGAACTCAAGTATTACGATAAAGAATGTATCATTTTGCTGATAGGGGTCTAAATGGATTTCACCTGGATGAACAATTAACTGACTCCTGAATGGATAGCAGCACCTATGACTAGGTTGACTTGTAAGGATTAAGAATTCCTATGGACCGACTCACCAAGTCAGCACGTTTCTTATCTTTAGAGTTGGCCAGTCTGCAGAAGCTTTAGCTAACTTAGATATGAGACAAATCGTAAGATTGCACGGTATACTAGTCAGCATTATACCAGACAAGGATTCACGTGACCAGAGTTGGTGGTCAACACCGTAGAGACAGTTAAGTAATACAAGGACACTTGCAAGCAGTGCAAGACAGACAGAAGTAGTGGGCAGACCGTCATCATCGTCCCTTGGAATTCAAAGAGGACGATTATGTCATCTTGAAGATCTCACCTACTAGAGACACCATTCGATTCGGAGGACACAGCAAGTTGAGTCCAAGGTATGTTGGACCATTGACGTGCTAGAAAGCGTGGGAGTAGTGGCATATCAACTTGCGCTACCACCTTCACTTGAGGGAGTACTTGATGTATTCCACGTGTCGCAACTCAGGCGATATGTGACAGACAGCAGTCATGTTTTCAATCATTCGGAGATCACCATTAGGCCAAGCTTGTCGTATCAAGAGCAGCCCGTATAAATCCTCGATCATCGAGAAAAGGTATTGAGGAATCAGTCTATTTCCCTTGGTCCGCGTGGCATGGAAGCATGGCACGCCATGAGAATCTACTTGGAAGCATGTGGACGACATGCGTAAATGTTTTTCGAACCTATTCGTAAACCAAGATATAAATTACTTTGTTAAATTATACCTTATACCGTCTTTGACTTCTACCGTGGCTAAATTTTAATTTCGAGGACGAAATTCTTATAAGTTGGGTAGATTGTAAACCCCCTCGACCAGATTCCAGCATTTTAGGATTATTTTTAGCAACTTAGGATTTATGGCAATATTTTAATTTATTTTGCTTGCATATCCTATTGATTTGTGCACCTGTCCATCACCTAAATTATTAGAGCTTTACACTGACTGTTATCCCCAAACGAAGTTCCCATACCTCTCCTAGACATGCTAGTCTATTTTTCTGCACTTTGTGCAACTCCCAGATACTCTGTTTTGAGCCTCATTTTAGACGCACAAATATCGTTACAAACGTACGTATTTAAATTTCCAGACCTGTACCCATCTCTGTTCCAACAGACATTAGAGGCCCAACATGCACCTGTTTTGCCCAGACAAAAATACGTAAATATTTTAATTTGAGTATACTACATTTAGTATATTGACACCGTACTAAAATTATGGTCCTACCTGCCTCTAAATAATTAGAGAACACCGTGCACAGTATTTATTAATTAATAAATACGATGGCCCGTATCACCCAAGAAAACCAGGCCCAGTCCCTGCCCAGACTCACCCCCATCCCCCTCAGGGCCCTCACACAGCTTTCTCCTTCAATTCTGTGAATTTTAGCATTTTCAAAAATCGAATGTTTTTCCCAGACAATTTCGTAATTGCGTAATTTCCTAAAATAAGACCATTATGCAATTTATGAAATTGCAGGAACTTTTTTGCAAAATTCTGTGTGAGGTGTCAGCCTCCTATTGGCCGGTGAACCTGCACCGTCCATTTGAAAGCGGGACCCACCCGAAAATATCCACAAAATATCCTGTAAATATCTATAGATATTTTACTTAAAATATCTAATTTAATTTCGATAAAAGAAATAAAAAATAAAAAGAAAACCAAATCCCTAACCCTGACCCGGCCGTCAGCCGACCCCCCCCCCCTCGCCGGAGCGGGGAGCCGACCCCCTCACCCGCGGCGAGCCAATCCCCCCCCCCCCATCCGAGCAGCTCAGCCCTTCCTTCCTCCCCCCCCCCCCGACGCCTCCGCCACTCGCCACCACCACCATCATCGAGCAACACCACCTCCACCATCATCGAGCACCACCACCGCCATCATCATCGTCGCCACCCCCATCACAGCCACTCTCCACAACCGCCATCCCCGAGCTCCGGCCCGACGCCCCCCCACAAGCGACCGGAGCAGCAGCAGCCTCCCCGAGCTCCGCGCCACCCTCGACCCATCTCTCTTCCTCCACCTCCCTCCTTCCCGACCTCCCCGCCTGGATCCGCCCTCGATGACCGGCCGCCCTCCCCCCCCACGTCTCCACCGCCACCCTCACCCCTCTCCCAGCCCTCGAGCTCGACCTCCACCCGAGCTCCGGCCTGACTTCTCCCCTGCCGGACACAACAGCTCCTCCTCCTCCTCCTCCTCCTCCTCACCATGAACCCCCCCGTGGCCAGAGACTCCTCCTCCTCCTCCTCCTCCTCCTCCTCACCGTGAACCACCCCCCTGGCCAGAGACTCCTTCTCCTCCTTCCCCCATGGCCAGAGACCGGATCTCTCCTCCAGCCCTCGTCGACTCCCAGCCGCCTCGCCTCGCCGTGCCCAGCCCGGTCGTCCCGCTGACCGACGAGCTCGGCCTGAGCGCCTTCGGCGAAGCCCCGATGAGTCTCCACTGGACTCAGACCAGACACAGCAGCTGGACACAGCCCGGACACAGCAACCAGGACACAACACAGTGACCGGACACGGGAAATTTAGTTTCCACGGAGCCCTGTTCAGGTAACCCGTTCTATCTCCTCGTAGTTCTGTTTTTAATTCCGTCAGTTGTGACACATAGGCTATGTAACCCTCTCGATGCCCGTGCGACCCGCTCGGTGCATCGCATCCTGTGGCGATCGCGAACCGCGATCCAAAAACAGGAAAAATAATACTCCGTTTCACCCCGGAACTGAGTACGCCCCGCCAAACGGGACGACTTGGTCGCACACGGTCTTCACCGAAACGTGCGCGCCGTTGATACGGATGTGCGAGATTTCGCAGAAGTTGATTCGGATGTGCGTGCACACCGGAATCAACGCGTATCCGCCGACAACGTCCCGTATCCGCCTGTTCTGGAACACGCTGTAACTTTGTGTACACACGTCGGATCGAAACAAAACTTATGCCATCGGACTCGTAGCAATACGCTGGTCCTGTGATCCAAGTTTGGTTCGATTCCGAGAACGTTGACAAAATTCCGTATCGTGCGCTCCACAAGCTCCACTTGACTGGCGATTTTGTGATCGGCACATCGGAATCTAGTTCTGGACATTCCGTTGGGTTCGTATCGATGTTCTGGACTTGTTGACACTAAGTTTGGCGAATTTGGAGACCTTTGACCCTGACACATTTTTCGGTGCAAAGTGGCCCACACGTGGACCCCGCTTTGACCAGAAACTATCATTTTTGCCCCTGTGTCCAAATTGGACTTAAGGACAGGCGTTTCTAGCTATTTGATATTTTCTGAGACTGTTGGTGATATTTATTTCAGCATCCGGAGACATTTATTCTAAGGCCATAGTTTCTGGCATTTAGCATTTGACATCTGGACGTTATATTTTGCAGCTCTCTTGCCAGGCAAGTATACCTTGCCTTGTTGTACTGTTTAAATTCAGTTATTGTTAGTTACATATTTATCTATTTTAAATATAAATGTGCGCGTCCGAGAAAACTCGGGTGCAGTCAACGAAGGCGTTGACGTTAGGACTTGTGTCTGACCTAGTGTCTAGTAGACCCACCTAAAAGTTATGAAGTTATTGATATAACTTCCCAGGCCTTGACACTTATCATTACACGTCACAGAGTGAGTTTATGTAGGGACGCGTGCCTCATGCGCGACTGGCCATCAGTGTGAGCAACACATGTAACGGTATGTAGCTTAGTTATTTATTTTATTGAGACTTGCATCATAGTAGGAGGTGTCCACGTCGTTTTTACGACTTGTACACCTATATTGGGCGGGGAAGATACTAGTAGACGTATGGGACACTCCCTCCTTGAGTCTTTTATCCTTCGTACCATGCTCCTCGGAGATGGTCGATTGCAGAGCTACCCGTGTGTCCGGGGGCATATGACACATATACTAGCCAGTCATGACGATTGGTGAATTACGTCAGCATATGTCAAGCTTACACATTCCCATGCGTACTACAAGGTCTTTAAATTGCATTCACTTAGATGGTTAGCACACCCCATTTATTTATTCAGTATTAACATACATGGCATGTTATTTTTCTGTATCTTGTTATGTCCCTCTGAGGACCTGGTCCCTTTCCAGGTGTAGATGTTCATGAGTATTCGCAGGAGTGCAGATCCGGACATGTTACGTATATTCCGAGGAGGTCTTCTCTTCGAGGCTCGTGATTGTCAGATGCTGTTCTTATATGGTGTGTATCTGGTTCATTTTTTTATTCTTTTTCGGTAGTGGATTTGTTTCCATCCGACTGTTATTCTTTAGATACTTATTATTGAGATCTAGTTACATGGTTATTTGGTCATGTATATATGATTTCTGTGGATGAGATTTAGATATTACCCTGTGACTTGTGATTAGTTATACCACTTGTGAATTATTGTTCATTATACAGCGTACGCTTGTATTATGGTTTCCATATATTGGAGTTGCCATATATACAGGCGGCTGGCATGCTTTCGTGTCCTAGTCCTACGTATTTTGGGACTGGGGCGTGACAATACATGTCCAGAAAATACTAAACTAGAATTGTGCGACGCACGTAACTGGATAATCATATCAGTGGTAGGCCCTCCCGGAATACGTCCATCGTTTTGGGTACCCATCTGCAATATTTAATACTTAGTGTTAAAATATGTAATCAAATATTTAGTGTTAGCATGACTACTATCATGAGGATTACAATTATAATAGTTAAAATAGTAATCGTTACTAGAATAACATGATTACAATTATAATTAAAAATATTAAAAATCTTTCTTCTAGTTCTCCTTCTCTTCTCTGCTTACTTCCTCCTTCTCTTCTCTGTTTATTCTTCTTCTTGATTTACTTCTTGCATCATTTTTTTCTCCCTCCCTCTCCTTGTACTAAGAACACACCAACACCCACCAACTATATTAAACCAACCACTCGTATTAAACCAACTACCCATATTTAAACCGACCATCGACTTAACCAATACATTTAAACCGACCACACAAACCAAAAAACAACCACCCACTTAAACCCACCCACCCACCTGACCGGAGAGAGCATATTTTCGCCGTTTTCAGTTGGCAAAAATTTGGGCAACCAAGTTTTTGCCAACTCAGTTGACGAAAATCCAACCGTTTCCGTCCAAAATTCGAATTTTCGCCAATTGGATTGGCGATATGTATCGGAATTTCAAATTTTTTTAAACTTCTAATGTTATACTTAATTAATATAAAAGAGGTGTTTGATTCAATGTAAATGCATTTGTCGTTTTGTCTTATTTGTTACGATCAAAATAACTGCTATACCATTTATATTAGTTTTTGTTGTAACAAAATTTTATTTTACAGGCAACCAAATAATTTCTATGCATATTTCTCTTTTCCACGACGAACTTTTGGAGCACGAGATGTATATATTCAACATACTAATGTACGCGAAGACTTGACAAACGTTTAGTGGATGCTGGAGTATGTAAGTTTTGTTTTTATTGTTCTAGCGTCATATAGATTTTTCTTCTGTGCTTCATCAATTACATTGAAGATAGTAAAAGGAACTATGGAAGCATTCAAGGAAAAACTACAAAACCCTTCTTTTAACAAGAAAAGAAAAATGTGGTACGGCCGTTCTATGGTTAGGGACGGAGCTACCTTAGGCCATTTCCAATCCTACTCCTCAAACACCTGAGTGAAATTTTTTTCCTCAAAAATCTTCTCAAATTTATTTTCAAAATGATCAAAAAATTTCAAAATTTTTGAATGAAGAACTCTCTTCTGAAATTTGAGGAGAGAGATAGAAAATCCTCAAATTTGAGGATCCACTATTTATGACCATTTTATCCTCCAAATTATAGCTAATTATTAATATATTCTACATATGTTAAACACTAAACTTAATTAACTTACCATATTTTCTAATTTATAATTATAAATAATATAATAATTATACTATTAAAATATGCTTGTTGAGATCTTTAAATAGAATATAATATTGAATATATTTGTTATTAGTATTTTTTTTATTACACTCATTTGATTAATAAAATAATATTTAAATAATTTAACAAAAATTAATAGAATAACATTAAACTTTCTAAAATTAAAATACATTTGACTTAAAATAACATACACAAGTACATCAAAATTTTAAATAATATAACGTTAATGTTATATTAAAAAAACATAAATAAGTACAACAAAATATAAAATAATATAATATTATCTCGGTAAATAATATTAATAATGTAACGTTAATGTATATGATTATATTAAATAGTTGTAAAAAAAAAATTATGTAGAAATAAATAATGGTTGTTTATTATTTGAGGATTTATGGCTTGGAGATGTAAAATTTTGAGAATAGCATAATATAGAAATATTCTTTTTTCAGTCCTCAAATTGAGGGAACTTTTGAGGATGGCTTGGAAGATACTTTTCTATCTATAGAATATATATTTGTTACATACTTATATTATGGTTTTTGTATTTTTAGATCAATTTAGAAGTTCCTCTTGAAAGAACATTAGTAAAATTGGTTCTGTTCTGACTCTTACGCATGTCCGACCCTGGGACAGGACAGCCTAGACCACAACCCAGGGACCAAAAGGAAGGAGGGCACCATTATTTTCTGTTTGTTGTCCATATATTGCTGTTTTGGACCGTTAAATATGTCCACCTCCAGGATTCAACTTTCAAGATCCAAATGGTGGGTTTCTTTACACGGCGACGGGAGAAGATTCAGAAGAAGAATCGACGGAGGCGTTGAGGGCGTTGAGGAGACCGAAGAAGATATGTATCGATTCATCTCCCCACTTTCATTCTTCTCTTCTCCTTGTATATCTGAAGGCATTAGTTATTGACATATTCATCTACTATCTTCTTCTTATGCTTTCATATAAATAATATTCACAAAGGAAATCAAGTTCCAGCCTTCCTGGTCGCAGAGTGACGAAAAGGAAACAAGTTACAGTCTTCCTGGTGGTGGCGGCGTCGTTGACGGTTGGAGTTGAGGATGTAGATGAGGTTCACTGTTCACATATCTTTTCTTATCATCTTCTTATCTTTTTTTCTTATGTTTTCTCCAAACCAGTTCACATATCTTTTCTTCTTATGTTTTCTACAAACCTGTAGAGTTTGGGGTTCACTGTTCACATAAATGAGAAATTCTAATGTCCCGGTCAAAAAAATGTCAGAGACCAAAAAAAATGAATTATATAATTTCATTATATTTTTATAATAAATCTTTTCAGTTTTGATCAATTTTCTCCTAATTTGCTAGATTATAAATGTTATTGGTCTGTATTCTTCATTTTGATCATCTACTTTTCTACATTCATAACATTTTCAATAGCAAATTGATTTAGGCTTTACATTTGATCACCCAAACTTCTTCTTCATTTAGCATTATTATCACAAAAAATCTCAAGAAACTTATCAAAGGCTTGGTTTGAGATTGTATTAATTTTTCTTCATTATTTTGGGGCTCCAGAAGGATACTTTCTAGTAGACATGATATATTGAAGTTCAATTATTCATACAATCAACAACATCCAACAGCAAAATCAGAAATAAGGAGCAATATAACCTGGTTTGATTTGTGAAATTCAGAAAGTGTAATACACTCGGTATTTAATTTAGGGGATTCATTTTTTTTTAACCATAGACAAAAGGCAAAAAAAAAAAAGAATATAAATAGCTTTTTCTATTTTGATTTTTCAAAAATCCAAATAAAAAAGAATAAAAATTGCACATGTCTGGGGGTTGTAGGTTGAAGAACTCATATCAGCTGAGTAACTGACATCTTCTTTGAATAATTTCATGATGACCGGGCCTCTCTAAGCTCTCTTCAAATATTTGTAATTTCTTCTATCATTAGTATCAGTAGTTTTATAGTTTCATCTTTTGAATTTTTTTTGGAGTAAATCAAATTGATTGAGTTTGACTCTGATTAAAACCAAAACAGAGGCTGCCTGCTGATTTCTATATTTATGCTCTGATTATACATGAAAAAAAAAACAGTTGAAACATCATTTGGTTTTGTTGATATACATTAGTCTTCTGTGACCCCAAATACAATCAGTCAAATAAGTGATTAATTGTGCATTTTAGATTTTGATTTGTAAAGATTCATACTAGAATTTTTGTTAACTTTTTTTAATTTTTTAACTCACGTTCCAGGTTTATTGTTGGGCTCACGTTCAAGGATTAACTGCTTAACTGCTAAGCTGACATTTCAGGTTTTATCTTTGATTGCTAAAGTTTAGACTACAATTATGTTTCATAGGAAACAAGCCTTTGGAAATCAAAAAAATAAAAAAAATGGTAGAAAAGTTTACTAGAATTCAAAAAAAAATCTCTAGATAAATATATATATATATAAAAATACAAATATTTATTATGAAAATTTGGTTGAAGAAATGGTTAATGAATCTGAACAGAAAACTCATGTTGAGATATATATATATATATATATATATATATATATATATATATATATATATATATATATTGTGGGACTGGTGCTGAAATCTAGTTGCGCTTCTTTTCCACCATCTTATTCACAGTGATACGTCCTAAGAGCCAATTTGAAGCCATAGGTTAATATTCTTACTTTAGCTAATGTACATGTGGACCAATAGAAATGGAATGTACTAGTGCACATGGATACACATGCTAGTACACTCCATTCATATTGATCTATATGTACATGGCTCATATAAGAATATGAGCCTATGACTCATATCCCGTTTACCATATATAGGGACAGGTGCTGAAATCTAATTGCGCTTCTTTTCCACCATCTTATTCAACAGTGATACGTCCTAAGAGCCAATTTGAAAGTTGTTTCAATTGTATAATTATGAAGGTTTTGATTATCTCTACTAATATAAGGTTTTTGAAAACGGCTCAAAATTGATCAATCTAAATCGGTTATAAATCTTTCATTAATTATTTTAAAAAATTAATATTATTGAAAAAAAATTGTTAGAAGAAATTTAAATTTATTATAAATAACATTTCAAGAAATCGAATACAACCAATCAAGAAGAATGTCTCTCGTCTTAACCACATGAGTTAGAAGAGATGTTAGATATAATGAGATACTATTACGTAGATGCACAATTATTTAAAATTTATTTAATTTTTAATTACGTGAGAATATACGTACGGTTTAAACGGCTAGCCGTTTTCACAACTCTTTATGAAAAATAGTGATATATCCATAACAAAATATAATTAAAATATAATCAAATCTATAACAAATTCTAATTAAAATAAAACAAAAAATAATAAATCATAATCCAAATATATTTAAATATTTAAACTATTTTATAATAATATTAGAAAAAAAATATTTTACGTGTGAATTTATTGGTTAGTATAATGGCATCTTATTTATTATATATTGTTTTTAGTTAATTGTTTAATATATGATGAAGTCAAGGACAAAGTAAGTGGATTTCCTACTATCATGAGATATGGATGCCTTAAGTCTTGTACTAAAATGTATGTTTCTAACCATATGTTCGGTAATATTAACATAGGCAAAACTAGATACATCAGTGCGTCGAACTCGAATAAGGAGCGCAGATGGTCTCATAAGTTGATGACGTAGTTGACACCATAGCGAGAGTACACGTGCTCGATTAGTTGAACGAGTTCGCTGAAGACGACACAAACAAATCTCATCCTGTCTAATGTTCCTGGAATTTTTGAAAAATCATTCCAGTTGATCCCGAATCAAAATCGAGAAAGAGAAAGTGCATACACATTCTTTTACCATGTCCACCCACATTGTCAAATTTTATACAAATCATAATATGGCAGAGGAAGTTTCGATTCACCATATCATACCAATTCATGGGCTAACGTCCGACTCCAAGGTGCTCGCTCAAGTAACCTCCTCTGACCCTAATCCGATGGGTCTGCGACGTTCGTATTCGGTCGAAGGTTCCTACTGACAGAATCAGTGCAGAATTTACGATAATCTACATAAACCGGTGGAGGAAGTGAAAAGGAAGGAAACTGCTACATTGAGACGAAATTGGATGCAACGTTAGAGATGGCAATTGTCATCATCCTTGAGCAGATGTATGGATCCTGATCTAACAATGAAGTATTGTACATTGAGAATACAAGTAGAGACGTGAACAGCTAGATTGATTTTAGGAGTTAAATGTACATGAACGTATTTTTGTCCTTACAACTAAATCTCGATTAACATATAAAAACAAAAGAAAAAAAAAATTCTTGAGAAAGAAATGGTTATTGCAAATAATTATAATAGTTGTTAGCAAACTACCATCAGAGCTTTCGTAGCTCAGTTGGTTAGAGCACCCGTTTAGTAAGCGGGAGGTCTTGAGTTCAACTCTCAACGAAAGCAAATTGTCTTAAATTTTATAAACTTGTATTTTTTTTCAAATTCAGAGGTCTGCTCAATAGATGCTATTTTTTTTTCCTTTCCAAATATTGAAATCTGGTCAATACAAACTTCCTAGTATTATTAGGAATCCCCTTATTTTATTTTATTTGGTCGATATTTTTCTCACGACAACTCGACCATGGTGGGTGATTCCACCTTCCATATAGCGAGGTTGAGATAGTAACAACGATTGTAGTAAGTTATTATTTCAATTCAGTGTGCAGCATATATCTTCTTAATTAATGCTTCTTGCTTCTTCCACCACTGACCTTTCGATATAATGAAATCATTTGACTAATTTAAGCAATAACTTAATTTTCTGTATAGTATTAGCGACTTCAGGGGGAGGCTGGCAAGGACCTCCTTTCCCAAGAGGGCCTCCATTTTTTTTAAAATTTTAGTTTTTATTTTAAGCAACAACTTAGACTGATTCAGTGCCAAAAAAAAAAAAAAAAACTATGAGTGTGGAGAAGATCATGATTATCTAGAGAAGAATTAAATAAAAACATAAAGAAAAAAAGTGGAACATCATTTCTATTTCTAAGCGGTCTCTTCATCTTCTTCCTCTCACGAAAAATTTCTTCCTCCCTCAACAGACGTGTCCAGGTTAGTTTCTAACGCCTTTTTTTTCTCTTTGTGAAACTTGTATAAATTCTAGTATTTGCTAAGCTAATATTTTCTCTCTCTCTCTCTCTCTCTAAATCTCTAATATCATCTCTCTCTAATTTTTGTTTCTTCATTCCATTTTCGACAGGACATGTAGCATATTTTACGACAACAAAATTTTTTTCTTCATTCAATTGTCGTCAGTAAGGATCCTGGCCTGAGGTTGGACTCTTTTACAAGTACATCGTCATCGCAGAACACATAATTGTTAGTTCAAAAAAACTGAATCTAATTTTTTTATTGTTCGAAACATATTACAAATTTTTTTCAGTGTACTAAATATTTATTTATTTATTGGATTTTGGTGATAATTTATGTGCATTCAAGGACTAATTATGTTGTATTTTAGATTTATTGGATTTGCTAAATTTTAAAAAATTATATAGAGAAATGATGGCCTTATTTTTGGGACTTGTTTAGGACCTCCAAAATGCTGGAGCTGAACCATTGATATGTTTAGTGATACATAAACAAGCAACAGCAAAATTTTGGGATTCCACCTTAATCACACTAAGGTGCTCATCCTTATTTCCCATCATTCAATGAAATGTCAAAATTGTTGTGTTATTATGTGCAGTCATACGTGATCTGGAAAAAAAACTTATTCACCACATTGTTCACAAACTCTCAAAAGTTTAAAGAACTACTGGAGTAGTATTAATTCGTTTCATGCTGCTGCTGATCATTCTTTGTTCTCTTTTTAATGCTTTATTTTCTGTATGCACAAATGGTGTTGTAGAGGCACGGACAAAATTCGCTATGTATAGTAGGTGTCATTGTCTTAACTCTTCGTCCAGACGTTTTCTACTATAGGGAGAGATGATAGTTTGTCCTCTTAACAAGGAGGCTAGTTTGATTGAAAGTTTAGCTCATCCGATGAACACGGAGGCTATGATTTCACTTTGTAAGTTTAGCTCATCCGATGAACATGGAGGCTATGATTCCACTTTGTAGAATACAAAGATAACACAAAAAATATTTGATTTTAGGGACTGAATAGAATCATCTTGTTTCTTTGCTTGCTCGAATTTTTTTTTTTCATCCACCTTACACTTTAACCATTTGCTTACATAGCTATATATATAGGGCTCAAGATACATCAAGAGCAATGAACATGACTCTTAGTTTTCCTAAATACATTCATGCATGCAACAATGAACTTGATTATTTCTAGATTCATTCATGCATAGATTCATCTAGACATGCAACAATGAATTTGGTTTACATTTCCAACAGGAGTAATATAGAAGAACTCGTGACCAACTTTACAATAATGGTGCCCATTCCAAATGCACTAGGTACGATGTGAATTGCATCGTAGAGATGAACATTTCTTGGTTGCATGATCATAAATATACGACCGTACCACCATAATTTTTTTTTTTTTAGAGTTTAGGCTCTGATACCAATTGTTGGGGATTCACAGATACCACTTTACTGGGATTGAGATAGGGGATTGAGATAGCTTGTCCTCTTAATAAGGAGACTAGTTTGATTGGAAGTTTAGCTCATCCGATGAACACGGAGGCTATGATTCCACTTTGTAAGTTTAGCTCATCCGATGAACACGGAGGCTATGATTCCACTTTGTAGAATACAAAGATAACACAAAAAATATTTGATTTTAGGGGCTGAATAGAATCACCTTGTTTCTTTGCTTGCTTGAATTTTTTTTTCATCCACCTTACACTTTAACCATTTGCTTACATAGCTATATATATATATAGCTCAAGATACATCAAGAGCAATGAACATGACTCTTAGTTTTCCTAAATACATTCATGCATGCAACAATGAACTTGATTATTTTTAGATTCATACATGCATAGATTCATCTAGACATGCAACAATAAATTTGGTTTACATTTCCAACAGGAGTAATATAGGAGAACTCAGTTTCCAACAGGAGTAATATAGGAGAACTCAGTGACTAACTTTACAATAATGGTGCCCATTCCAAATGCACTAGGTACGATGTGAATTGCATCGTAGAGATGAACATTTCTTGGTTGCATGATCATAAATATACGACCGTACCACCATAATTTTTTATTTTTTTATTTTTTTAATAGAGAAAAAGGATAGGAAGGTGAGGATGATCCATTTTATTCACTAGTGTTTTGCATTGTTGCCGTGTCATAAGCAAGACATGCTTGTGGAGCATTTTCCATTTGGCCACAAATGTTGATGGCCATACTCATACCCAGGATGAATTTGGGATAAGTCTGACAAGATTTCGAACTTGGACGACCCTTTTCCATAGGAACATCCTTCAGGCCATTTGGTTTTCTCAGGACCGGTCCAACCCAAATCCAAATTAAACCTATATTTTTCAATAGGGATAAAGGACAACCAAAATTAGCTCCGGCTAAGCCAATCCAGCCCGCCGGGCCGGCCCTGCTCATACTCAGTGTTTTTTTTTTTTTCCCTTCTTTTTCTCAAACTAGATATGATGCATGAACTCAGGCCACTCTAGGGAACATGGCTGGTTGCTGGTATCAGCTTCAGAGGACATGATCACGATGTATATATCTCTCTGTTGCAATATTACAGTCAGTGAAATGATGAAGGGTGGAAGGATTTGAGAAGGCTACGTATGATAAACCACAAAACCTTTTCAACGTCTTTTTTGTGTCATTGGTGAAATTGTCTAAGCATTCCTTTACTACTGAAATTGAGCAAGTAGTCCTTAGCTTCAACTCTCCCATGGAATTATATATATATATATATATATATATATATATATATATATATCATGATCATTTGTGATCACCTGAGAATCAAGAAATGAAATGTCAGCTAAAAAATTGGCCTTAGTATTGTCTTCCTTGGCAATAGATAGTTGTAGGCTTTTAGAATTCAAACTATTTATGGTTGTAATTGATATCATCTTGTAGCTATCACTGTCACAGCTCAGAAATGATTCTAGGGTTTCAAACTCCAAATAGCTGAAACAAAATATCATGACGTTCCTTTTTTTTAATTTTTCCTTTGTCCAAACAGAAGTAGTCATCCAAATGGATTCTTCTTGCCATGCATCTTTTCTGTGGTTTTGAGACTGTTTTGGTGCAAAGACCAACAGTGGCCATGCCTTTGCTCTGCTTTAGCTTGTGGTAGTCAGTAGGCCCCTCTTTATTCTCTTGCAGGAATATTACATGAGTGAAGTCTACACCATTGTTTGGAGTAGGCCAATTTGTCTTTTGGCTCTGTATCAAAAGCCAACACTTGTCCCCCCAACTCTTTCTCCTTTAGTATGAAGATCATGTGGGCAGGTTGAAAGTTGATATTAACATATAGACAATTAATGGTCATGAGTATAAGCATGTTTAGTGTTGTCGATTACATACCTCTTCTCTTAGTACTATTGTTCAAGAATAGCGGCAGCTGGTAATATATAATTTGTTACTCTCTTTACAGACATTCAACAAGGCTTGTTGTTTGAAT
>JAYESA010000020.1:44824189-45196689 GCA_036927795.1 Iris macrosiphon
CGGCGAGGTAGGTGGTGTTCATGACGGCGAAGACCGAGAAGAATAGGGTCCTGATGCCGAGCGGGGAGGCGACGGAGGGGAGCCAGGGCTGCGCAAAGTCGAAGACGACGAAGTCGGGTTTGGTTCGGGAGAGGAGGGAGTGGAGTTGGGGCTTGGTTCCGTCGACCGCTATCTTGAGGAGCTCGGCCCCGGCGGGGGAGAGCTCGGCGGTGCTCTCGATGCCTTCGGGGAGGCCGGGGACTCGGGGGAGGGGGAGGGGGTGGATGGAGATGTTGGAGGAGCTAGGGGATGAGTTGGAGAGGAGGGAATTTATTCGAGAGACGTTGGCTGGGGCAGAGAGGATGGTGATGTTGATGGAGGAGTCGACGGCGCTGATCTTGCGGGCCAGCTGGAGGAAGGGGCTAATGTGGCCAAAGGCAAGGAAGGGGTACATCATAACGTGGAGTGAGGACGAGGACGAGGACGAGGAGGTGGTGGTGGTTGTGGTGGAAGCGCAGTGCTCGTTGCTAGCCATTTGAGACGGACGCAACTAAGAATGTTTTCTTTGGTGGATATATTTCCTTTAGCCTTTGGAGGTTGATATATAGTTGCATTTAGTGAATTTTGTATTGCTACCAGCCAAAATTGCCCGCTGCCACATCTTAATAAATGTGACGGAGTCGATTATAAATTATAATGACTGATTTGTACCCTTCAACTTCTTGTTAAACTTTTTCTTTTATCCCGACCTTACATGATTATAGAGAGATTATATAATTAGTGTTGGAATTTTTTATTTTTTATTTGGCCCGATATTCCATGCGAATTTTATTTTTCGCTGCCTTACATGTTTTGTGGACCCATTGTTCCTCCAACTTCTACCATTAATAAACGGAAGGAATAATAAGTCCCCGTGGCTCAATCAACTAATCTTCCGTCACCCAGCTGGAATTTTATATCTTCTCTCAGTAATCACAAGGGTATTCGGTATTAGTGTTGGAACTTGGAGCTCCATCACTTAACACACAAATAATAGCTATCCAAAATTCATCGCACAAAAAAAAAACTGACTTACCCCTCACTTTATTTACCATATTTAAGAGTTTATTTCACAAATTTTTCATAATGTCCAAGTTCCATCACTCTTGACGGAATTCATCCAGTCATGACGGTCAACCAAAAAAATTGAAAAAATTTGACGAAAATATCATTTTCCTATTTTCTTCTCTCTTTCCTCTAATCCCCCCCCCCCCCCCCCCCCCCCCGTCCTCCTCCCACGGTCAGCCCATCGCTCGCCCCCGCTCCCTCCCCTCCCCGCCACCGTCACTGTTCCCCCTCCCCACTCCCGCTCCCCCTTCCCGCCCCAGCAGCAACAGTAGTAGCGGCGGCGGGAAGGGAGGAGCGGGAGTGGGAATGGGAGTGCGGTGGCGGAGAGAGGGGAGTCACCGCTCGTCGCGGCGGTTGTTGTTGCCACTGCTGCGGGGGCGGAAAGGGGAGGCGGTGGCGGAGAAGGGGGGTAGCGGCGCGAGCGGCGGCGACGGACTGCCCGCGGTAGGGAGGGGGTTTGAGAGAGAAGAGATAGAAGACAATGTGGGAGTGACATTTTCGTTAAATTTTTTTGACTTTTTGAGTTGAACGTCATGACTGGACGAATTCCGTCACATATACATTATGAAAAAATTGTATGATCCATCCTTAAATATAATAAATAAAGTGGAAGATAAGCGAAAAAATTTCAAAAAAAAAAGCTAGTCCTTAATTAACTTTTTTTTTCCATACCATTCCTTAACATTTTTAAAGAAATACTATAAAATAATATCCTTAAACAGAAGAGGAAAAATCTAATAGATAATTCTGCATTAAGAAAGTAAAATATATAATACAGTAACGAAAAAAATACTTTTATACAGTTATATACTTAATATGTTTAAAAAATATCACAATTGAATATTGGTCTAGTTAGTATTCTTCTTGGATTTAACCAAGAGGTCTTAAAGTTTGATCCACTTTAAGTATTTTATTTTTTATTTGTAAGTATTTTGGCTCCCACTCAAATTTAATCTTTTGGCTTAAGATAACTTTTGCCTCTCTCAAAATAAATTTTCTAGGTCCACCTCTTATGTGACAATATCTAAAACAAAACCTCTTATATTCTTTTCTTTTTTGGATAATTCAACGAGAGAAATATACTTTTCTATCATTTATGTTTTTTCTTTTTGGTTTCAAATACAAAGATAGTTTAATATGTAATAATTTAAACATTTTTTTGCATTGACATAGGGGCTCAGATCCATGGCCTTCTCGATAATCTACACCACTTCCAACCACTGGAACATCCCATATTAACTATAATTATTTGAACATAAATAATAATTTTTTGAAAATAGAGAAGAGCAAGAAAATATTTTGTAGCCGAATAATTCTCTTCAGACACTTCTTATTAATCATATAGAAGGGATGGAATGATAGGGTGTTTAGTACTTCTTTCAGATTTTTAATTAATTTTAGAATAATTTTCTATATTTTATTTGACCCTCCCAATTTTGTTGGGACACAAATTTGTGCACAATATTATAAAAAATATAACTCCTAACGTGTAGATGAAATAATTGATCCGTAAACTTTTTTTGAGGACCCTAATTTCTTGTATAAAAATATCAAATTATAATTTAATGTTTTGTAAAGGAAAATCACAGAAATACTAATTATTTATTGTCAGGATTTACGTTCGTCAAATCATATTAAATTGTCTGCATCTGCTACATACGAATTCAAACAGCAATTTCGAACATACCGACACAACCATGTCAACGAGACCTTCGTAGCTAGACTAACAATTTTAATTTTAAGAAAAAAAAATTACCCTAAAATTTGGCCTCGATTTGCGTACCAATGGCCATAGGCCTCAAATATTGGTAAACTATGTTCTATTTTCTATTTTAGGACAACCATATTCATACCTAATAAAAATTCTTATGATATATTAAATAAACCCAAAAAATTGGTTAGGCTAAACAATACTAAGGATATTTTGGTAATTTTATATAACTAAAGTAGTTTCGTAACTTTGTGTACAGGGGATCATTTTCTACAAGAAAAATACTCTTTTATAACGCTTGCAAAAATATTATTATAACATTTTATATACTAAAGTGTTATAATGATTCTGAAATGCTACTTAATATGACGGCTCTGAGGCGTTTTCGACCTTTTATAACGCTTTTTAGATATAAACGTTATATATAGTACTTGTAATCCCCCTGATTTTCAAAAATTGATAATTTGGAATTTTTCCAATTTACTGTAATTTTCTGATATTTTTCTGGAATTAAAATCAAGTTATTTTGTAATTAAAGGATTTTTAAATGTTATTAATTAATATTAAAATATTATAAAAATAATATTTTATGGTGTAAAATGGAAAACTAAACCTAGGGTAATTTTCCGGAAATTTATTGGACCCCGGATGGATTTTTTAAAGCCTTAAAAACTATTGATTTAAATAAACCAAATTAATTAACCCGGTTTACCCGAACCCATTATTAAACCGAACCGGACCGGCCGGTCTACCCGAACCGGCCCAACCCCTTAGCGGGTCGGATCCGGATCAGACCCGACCGGCTTAGACCCGGACCCGCCCGAACCCGAAAACTCCTCTCCTTCCTCCCCGACTGCTCAGCTCCGCACCCGCCGCCGCCCGCGTCGCTCCGGCTACCGGAACGTTCGCCGGCCGTCTTCCCTTCCCCTTCCTCTTCCTCAACCCCCGCCGACGTCTCCTCTTACACTTCCGGCAACCTCCGACCCCTCCAGCTCCTCCCCGCCCCTTTATAAACCCCTCCGGCCACCCGATTTCCTCCCCTCCTCCGTCTTCTCCGGTGAGCCGACCCGCAGCTGCGCCCCATCTCTCCTCCTTCCTCAGCCTCCGCCCGGAAACCCTAGCTTCCAGCCCCCTTCCCGCAGCCTCCTCCTCCAGAACCTCCTGGCCGCCCCGCATACACTCCAGAGCTGCCGTCCCTCGGCCACCATCCGACCTACCTCGCCGGCCAGAAACCCCCACCACCATCGGCTCGACTCGCCGTCCCCGATGAGACCGTCCTAGCCAGCGCCTCGCTCCGGCCCTGCCCCGAGCTCCCCTCCAGAACCTCCCTCCCTCCTTCCCTGCCAACCCGCTCCGCCTTTCGACCGGAAGACCCGAGCCGAGCCCGACCGGCCGTGCGTCTCCCCGACGCCGCCTCCGGCCGTCCGACAGCAGCCCTCGTCGAGCCGCCCTCCTCCAGCGAGCCGCCCCGGCCAGCAGCTACTCTCCGGCAGCCCAAATCCCTAACCCTAGGGTGGACACAGGACCCGGACACATCGAACTCGACACGCGGACACGGAGAAACATCGGTCTCTCGATCCCTGTTCAGGTACCCTTATCTCTCTCCTTGCTGCCCCATTTTCAATTCCGTCAGTTGCATCGCGTAGCCTGCATGACCCCCTCGGTGGCCGTGCAAACCGCTCGGTGCATCACGCCCTGTGGTGATCGCGAACCGCGATCCAAAAACAGGAAAATTAATGCCCTATTTTATCCCGGAACTGAGTACGCTCCGCCAAACGGGACGACTTGGTCGCGTGCGGTCTTCACAGATACGTGCGCGTCGTTGATACGGACGTGTGGGATTTCGCAGAAGCTGATTCGGATGTGCGTGCACACCGGAATCAATGTGTATCCGCGGACACCGCCCCGTATTCGACCTTTCTGAATCTCGCTGTAACTTAGTGTACACACGTCGGATCGAGACGAAACTTGCGTCATCGGACTCGTAGCAATACGCTGGTCCTGTGAGCCAAGTTTGGTTTGATTCTGAGAACGTTGACAAAATCGCGTGTCGTGGGCTCCATAGGCTCCACTTGACGGGCGATTTTGTGATGGGCTCATCGGAATCTAATTCTGGAAGTTCCGTTGGGTTCGTATCATCGTTCCTGACCAGTTGACACTAAGTTGGACAGATTTGGAGACCTTTGACCCTGACGCATTTTCGGTGCAAAGCGGCCCACATTTGGACCACGTTTTGCCCTGAAATATCATTTTTGCCCTTGTGTCCAAATTGGACTCAAGGACAGGCGTTTCTAGCTGATTAATATTTTTTGGATCTGATGGTGATATTTATTTTAGCAATCGGAGTTGTCACGCCCCAGTCCCAAAAATGACGAGGGACTGAGCACGTGAGCAATGGCCAACAGCACGCACCGATGGACAACCCAATTTAATGGATCCATCAGGCATGCTTAAGCTGTAGTCTAGCAGTACTAAGTACAAGTCTCAGGTATTACTAATCTCATCCACAGAATAACACAGATTAATTGCCAGAAATAATGCAATGGAGATAAATATGCAATATCAATAAGGTTATCTCGGGAAAACAAATCCGAGAATTATTCTGTTACATTTAAGAAAAGACAGAAATTAAAATGCTGAAAATGGAAATACTGTATAGCTGATGCCGGTGCTCAAGAGAAGTCTTCAGCCACTACTTCGTCCTTTGTTCCTTGTTCTGCTCCAAGGAGTGCTCCGGTACCGTACACCACTGGGTAGTTCTCTTCAGCTGTACCTGGGGACATAATCCGGATCCAGGTCCTCAGGGGACAGCAAGGTACAGAAAATACAAGCCAAAATAAACACAGTGCAGCAGATAATTAAACCAGGGGGTAAGCTATGTAACCAGCTAAGTGACATGCAATATGAGAGTCGCACTAGAACTCAGGCTGAAGCCACTACAAGCTCTGTGTCGGGGAGCCGGTAGCGGCAATAACTATGAATTACACTATGATATATACTATGTTTTATATATATAATATCAGCCTGTAGTCTGTGTGCTCTCCCCACCCAATGTAATCACACGTCTCATGTCCATGACACGCAAGATCATAACTAATGCAGCAAGTCTGATAGCTATGAATCAATTGTCTAAGAATGTAAAATCTATGTCATAACCATGCATCCTATACAGAATCACCTTGAATGTCTCAGGAAGACTCTGTCTCATGAAATAGTGTCAAGTGTCCTGGGTTCTGGTGTACTTGATAGGACAAGTACGAGAATAAGGGTATCGATTGTCCATCTCTAATGACGTACCCAACACCGCGTACGGGGTTGGCACCCGACTATGATCGGACACTAAGCACGCCACACGTTGCCTAGGTTAAGCAGTTAAAACAAGTTACATATGGATCTACCAGAATTCAAGTAAAATACTATAACAGAAATTACTGAGAATTTACAAGCTCTATGTTCTCACTGATGCAAAATTAACCAAGAAAAATATATAGCAAGCTGCAGCGGTTGGCAAGGTACACTTGCCTTGTGGTTCCTGTTCCAATTGCGGCTCTGACTTCAGCTGAAATTGCAGGCGGTACTCCGATTGCTGAAACAAATATTACCATCAGATCCAGAAAATATCAACCAGCTAGAAATGTCTGTCCTTGGGTCCAATTTGGAGACAAGGGCAGAAACGGCAGTTTCGGGCCAAAACGGGGTCCACCGGTGGGCCCGCTTTGCACCGAAAAATGCGTCAGGGTCAAAGGTCTCCAAATTTACCAAACTCAGTGTCAACAGGTCAGAAACGCTGATACGAACCCAACGGAACTTTCAGAATTGAATTCCGATGAGCCGTTCACAAAATCGCCCGTCGAGCGGGGCTTGTGGGGCCCACGACACGCGATTTCGTCAACGTTCTCAGAATCGAACCAAACTTGACCCACAGGACCAGCGTATCGCTACGAGTCCGATGGCGCAAGTTTCGTCTCGATCCGACGTGTGTACACAAAGTTAGGGTAAATTGCAGAAAAGTCGGATACGGGGCGATGTCCGCGGATACGCGTTGATTCCGGTGTGCACGCACACCCGAATCAGCTTCAGCGAAATCCCACACGTCCGTATCGACGAGGCGCTCGTGTCTGTGAAGACCGCGTGCGACCAAGTCGTCCCGTTTGGCGGGGCGTACTCGGTTCCGGGGTGAAACAGGGTCTAGGTTTTTCCTGTTTTTGGATCGCGGTGTGCGATCGCCACAGGCCGCGATGCCCCGAACAGTTTGTCCGGATACCGAGAGGGTCATACAGGCTTCGCGTAGAAATTTACAGAATCGAAAACAGAGGTCCGAGGTGCAAGTTACGAGTACCTGAAGGGGACCCGAGGAACCGGGGTTTCCGTGTCCGAACCGTGTCCTGGACACGTGTCCTGGGCTGTGTCCGACTAGGGTTGGGGCTGTGTCCGCGCACTGCCGCCGTGTCCGAGGCTCTAGGGGACTGGCCGACGGTCGAGGTGACTCGGGGCGGTGCTGGCGGCGGACGACGAGGTCTCCGGCGGCGTCGAGGGGGTCGGCCGGCAGCTCGAGCAGCGAGGAGGTGTCTGGAGGTCGGGGTCGGCTCCGCCTGGGGAGGAGGAGGAAGAGGAAGAGTGGAGGAGGGGATCCGCCTGGGAGGGGGACGGCGCAGGGGGCTGAGGCCTGGGTCGGGGGCTCGCCGGAGGGTGGTTAGGGTTAGGGTTCCGGCGAAGTTCGGGTAGGAGAAGAGGAATGAGGGAGGAGGAGGAAGCGAGGGGGTTATTTATAGGGGCTGGGGCGAGGGTTGGCCGGGGCGTCGTGGCAGAAAGGTCGGGGGGTCGAGGCGGTCGTGGCCGGCCGGAAAACGCGGCGGGCGGCGGGTTTCTCGGGTCGTGGGGGAGTCGGGGGACAGGGGTGACGGTAATGGGTCGGGTCGGGCGTGGATCCGAGTGAGCGGACCCGCCCGACCCGCTAAGCACAGGGGCTGGGCTGGGCTGCCTAATGGGCTCGGCCCACTGGGCCGGGCCGGGCCCAAAACCGAATAAAAAATAAAATAAAATAAAATAAATAATAATAATAAAACAATTAATGAATAAATAAATAAATAAATAATTAAATAAATAGTTTTAGGTGTTTTAAAAATAGGTCCGGGGTCCGATAAATTCCAGAAAAATTGTCCTAAGTCCAGTTTTTCATTTTACATCCAAAAATATTATTTTCATAATATTTTAATACTGTTTATTATCAATTAAAAATTATTGAATAATTAAAACCCTGTTTTTAAATTACAGAAAATTCCTAGAAAATTCCAGAAAATTGTAAAAAATCCAGTTTTTAAAATTTTGAAAATTCAGGGGGTTTACAATCTACCCCCCTTAAGAGGATTGCGTCCTCGCAATCAAAGAATAACCGGTCAGTAGAGATGACACGGTCGCAGGTATCGTTTGAAAGCACATCACAAGGGACTTCAGGGAAATACCGTTTCCCTAAAAATTGAAAGTTTACACTTTCCAGGAAAATCTAGTTAAAACTATAACTTTTATGAAAACCAGGTTGTTATTAACAAGTTACGATTTACTAGGTTGGGTCTGAGGTCACGAACCAACGGGCACGAGCTAAAACAAGACTAGAAACGGATAACTACAAATCACTTACTCGCATCAGCGTCCTGCACAGTCATCGCGTAAGCTTGTCCTCGTCCTTGAGGTAGATTCCTCTGCTGCTGTTTGGCTTGCTGGAAGAGTGTTGCCTGAGGTGCCAAGGGTGGCCTCGGTTCGGGTGCTGGTAAAGCTTGTTGGTTTATCACAGCATCTCGTGGTAATCTTGTAGAAATCTCGTCGCTTGCTGGTAGATCCATTACTCTGCATCCAAAATAAACGATAATAGGCGCACAAGAATCAAGGCAGGATGCAAGTCAAGAAATTAATTCGAATCCGAGATAGATGTCAAGAATGATTCAAGCAAGTGGATGAGATCCTAAAACTTATCCTATTCTTACTGCAGGCCTGTTCAGTTCCTAAGTTGAAACCGAACAATTTTAGTCGTAGACCTGCATGGGCCACCACAAAAACCATGTCACGCCCCAGCCCAAAAATGACGAGGGACTGAGCACGTGAGCAATGGCCAGCAGCACGCACCGATGGATAACCCAATTTAATGGATCCATCAGGGCATGCTTAAGCTGTAGTCTAGCAGTACTAAGTACAAGTCTCAGGTATTACTAATCTCATCCACAGAATAACACAGATTAATTGCCAGAAATAATGCAATGGAGATAAATATGCAATATCAATAAGGTTATCTCGGGAAAACAAATCCGAGAATTATTCTGTTACATTTAAGAAAAGACAGAAATTAAAATGCTGAAAATGGAAATACTGTATAGCTGATGCCGGTGCTCAAGAGAAGTCTTCAGCCACTACTTCGTCCTTTGTTCCTTGTTCTGCTCCAAGGAGTGCTCCGGTACCGTACACCTCTGGGTAGTTCTCTTCAGCTGTACCTGGGGACATAATCCGGATCCAGGTCCTCAGGGGACAGCAAGGTACAGAAAATACAAGCCAAAATAAACACAGTACAGCAGATAATTAAACCAGAGGGTAAGCTATGTAACCAGCTAAGTGACATGCAATATGAGAGTCGCACTAGAACTCAGGCTGAAGCCACTACAAGCTCTGTGTCGGGGAGCCGGTAGCGGCAATAACTATGAATTACACTATGATATATACTATGTTTTATATATATAATATCAGCCTGTAGTCTGTGTACTCTCCCCACCCAATGTAATCACACGTCTCATGTCCATGACACGCAAGATCATAACTAATGCAGCAAGTCTGATAGCTATGAATCAATTGTCTAAGAATGTAAAATCTATGTCATAACCATGCATCCTATACAGAATCACCTTGAATGTCTCAGGAAGACTCTGTCTCATGAAATAGTGTCAAGTATCCTGGGTTCTGGTGTACTTGATAGGACAAGTAAGAGAATAAGGGTATCGATTGTCCATCTCTAATGACGTACCCAACACCGCGTACGGGGTTGGCACCCGACTATGATCGGACACTAAGCACGCCACACGTTGCCTAGGTTAAGCAGTTAAAACAAGTTACATAGGGATCTACCAGAATTCAAGTAAAATACTATAACAGAAATTACTGAGAATTTACAAGCTCTATGTTCTCACTGATGCAAAATTAACCAAGAAAAATATATAGCAAGCTGCAGCGGTTGGCAAGGTACACTTGCCTTGTGGTTCCTGATCCAATTGCGACTCTGACTTCAGCTGAAATTGCAGGCGGTACTCCGATTGTTGAAACAAACATCACCATCAGATCCAGAAAATATCAATCAGCTAGAAATGCCTGTCCTTGGGTCCAATTTGGAGACAAGGGCAGAAACGGCAGTTTCGGGCCAAAACGGGGTCCACCGGTGGGCCCGCTTTGCACCGAAAAATGCGTCAGGGTCAAAGGTCTCCAAATTCACCAAACTCAGTGTCAACAGGTCAGAAATGCTGATACGAACCCAACGGAACTTTCAGAATTGAATTCCGATGAGCCGTTCACAAAATCGCCCGTCGAGCGGGGCTTGTGGGGCCCACGACACGCGATTTCGTCAACGTTCTCAGAATCGAACCAAACTTGACCCACAGGACCAGCGTATCACTACGAGTCCGATGGTGCAAGTTTCGTCTCGATCCGACGTGTGTACACAAAGTTAGGGTAAATTGCAGAAAAGTCAGATACGGGGCGATGTCCGCGGATACGCGTTGATTCCGGTGTGCACGCACACCCGAATCAGCTTCTACGAAATTCCACACGTCCGTATCGACGAGGCGCTCGTGTCTGTGAAGACCGCGCGCGACCAAGTCGTCCCGTTTGGCGGGGCATACTTGGTTCCGGGGTGAAACAGGGTCTGGGTTTTTCCTGTTTTTGGATCGTGGTGTGCGATCGCCACAGGCCGCGATGCTCCGAACAGTTTATCCGGGCACCGAGAGGGTCATACAGGCTTCGCGTAAAAATTTACAGAATCGAAAACAGAGGTCCGAGGTGCAAGTTACGAGTACCTGAAGGGGACCCGAGGAACCGGGGTTTCCGTGTCCGAACCATGTCCTGGACACGTGTCCTGGGCTGTGTCCGACTAGGGTTGGGGCTGTGTCCGCGCACTGCCGCCGTGTCCGAGGCTCTGGGGGACTGGCCGACGGTCGAGGCGACTCGGGGCGGTGCTGGCGGCGGACGGCGAGGTCTCCGGCGGCGTCGAGGGGGTCGGCCGGCAGCTCGAGCAGCGGGGAGGTGTCTGGAGGTCGGGGTCGGCTCCGCCTGGGGAGGAGGAGGAAGAGGAAGAGTGGAGGAGGGGCTCCGCCTGGGAGGGGGACGGCGCAGGGGGCTGAGGCCTGGGTCGGGGGCTCGCCGGAGGGTGGTTAGGGTTAGGGTTCCGGCGAAGTTCGGGTAGGGGAAGAGGAATGAGGGAGGAGGAGGAAGCGAGGGGGTTATTTATAGGGGCTGGGGCGAGGGTTGGCCGGGGCGTCGTGGCAGAAAGGTCGGGGGGTCGAGGCGGTCGTGGCCGGCCGGAAAACGCGGCGGGCGGCGGGTTTCTCGGGTCGTGGGGGAGTCGGGGGACAGGGGTGACGGTAATGGGTCGGGTCGGGCGTGGATCCGGGTGAGCGGACCCGCCCGACCCGCTAAGCACAGGGGCTGGGCTGCCTAATGGGCTCGGCCCACTGGGCCGGGCCGGGCCCAAAACCGAATAAAAAATAAAATAAAATAAAATAAATAATAATAATAATAATAATAATAATAAAACAATTAATGAATAAATAAATAAATAAATAATTAAATAAATAGTTTTAGGTGTTTTTAAAATAGGTCCGGGGTCCGATAAATTCCAGAAAAATTGCCCTAAGTCCAGTTTTTCATTTTACATCCAAAAATATTATTTTTATAATATTTTAATACTGTTTATTATCAATTAAAAATTATTGAATAATTAAAACCCTGTTTTTAAATTACAGAAAATTCCCAGAAAATTCCAGAAAATTGTGAAAAATCCAGTTTTTAAAATTTTGAAAATTCAGGGGGTTTACAGAGTACTGCCTGCAAATCCCGCTGAAGTCAGAGCCATAATTGGAACCGGAAACCCAGGCAAGTGTACCTTACCAATTTGCAGTTCTTGATACATATTCTTGGACTTAGTTATAACTATTGTACATGCTTAAACCTAGGGCCGTTTGACTTACTTAGCTTCCGATTAATAGTCGGGTGCCAACACCGTACGCGGGGTTGTATAAGGTCAACTAGAGATGGATATCGTGATGTTTACATTCTCGTACTTGCCATATCAAGTACAATATACCCAGGACACCTGACACAGATCATGATACAGAATCTTCCTGAGATATTCATGGTGATTCTGTGTAGGATGCAGGATTGACATAGACATTATATTTTAGTTCATATTATGACTCACTGCATTAGTTATGATCTTACGTGACATGGACATGAGGCATCGTGGTCATGAGACGTATGATTACATTGGGAGGGGAGAGACACACAGGCTATAGGCTGATTTCTTATATATATAAAATCCATAGTAAACACATAGTAAAACACATAGTATAACTGCTGCCGGCTCCCCGACACAGAGCTTGTAGTGGTATCAGCCTAAGTTCTAGTGATGCTCTCAACTTGCATTTCACATAGTTGGTTATATAGTTTACCCTATTTTTTTATTTACTTGCTGCACTGCATTATCTTTGGCTTGTATTATCTGTACCTTGCTATGTCCCCTGAGGACCTGGATCTGGATTATGTCCCCAGGATTTACAGACGAGGTTTATCCAGAGGTATACGGAACATGTGCACTTCTCGGAACAGTACCAGAACCTGAGGACGAGGTAATCGCTGAGGACTTCTCCTGAACATCTGCTTCTCTATGCTCAGATATTATGGCAAATAGACTCTCTTTCCTGTTTAATTAAACAATTGTAACAGACTTTATATCGGGTTATGTAAACACCATAAATTTTTCAGATTTTTTAAAATCAATTTTTGGAATTTATATGCAATTTACATAGGACATGTAGTGAGTTTATAATTTTTAATTGCCAATAAACAACATTAAAATGAAATGAAAATATGATTTTATGGTGTAAAATAGAAAACCGGACTTAGGGTAATTATTTGGAATTTTATTGGGCCTCGGACCTATTTTTAAAAGCCTAAAAACTATTTTTCTAATTAATTTAGTTAATTAAAAGATTTTTATTAAAATTCTGTTTTTTTTTTATTTTATTTTCGGTTTAGGGCCCGGCCCGGCCTAGTGGGCCGAGCCCGTTAGCGAGCCCAGCCCAGTCCCCTGTTAACGGGTCGGGCGGGTTCTCCCCGTCCGGATCCGCGCCCGACCCGGACCCGCATCTCCCTCACCCTCCTCCCGGACACTCCCACGACGTCCGGAAATCGCGCCGCCCGCCGAAAAATGCGCACGCCACTCCCCACGTCCCCTTCCCCTACCGACCTCTCCGCCACGACGCCCCGGCCTCACCCTCGCCTACGCCCCTATAAATATCCTCCGCCTCCGCCCTCTTCCACCCCAAACGCCGAGCCCTAACCCTAACTCTCCCCACTCCGGCGAACCCCTCCGGCGACCCGAGACCCCCATCCTCCTCCCCGCCGTGACCTCCAGCGCCCCAGCCCTTCTTCCTCGCCGACCGGAGCCGCCCAGAACCCTCTCCTCCTCCTCCCCAGGCGGAGCCGACCCCGAGCCCAACTCCTCCCCGCTGCTCGAGCTGCCGGCCGACCCCTAGACGCCTCCGGAGACCTCGCCGAGAGCCGCAGCCACCGCCCCGAGTGGCCTCGACCGGCGGCCAGTCCCCCAGAGCCTCGGACACGGCGGCAGTACGCGGACACAGCCCCAACCCTAGGCCGGACACATCCAGGACACAGAACCGCGTGTCGGACACGGGTCAAAACCCTAGTTTTTTGGGTCCCTTCAGGTACTCATAACTTCCTGCTCGTAATCCCGATTTTGATTCCGTAAATTTCTACGCGAAGCCTGTATGACCCTCTCGGTGCCCGGACAAACCGCTCGGGACATCGCGTCCTGTGGTGATCGTACACCGCGATCCAAAAACAGGAAAAAACCAGACCCTGTTTCACCCCGGAACTGAGTACGCCCCGCCAAACGGGACGACTTGGTCGCGTACGGTCTTCACAGATACGTGCGCCTCGCTGATACGGACGTGTGAGAGTTCGCGGAAGCTGATTCGGGTGTGCGTGCACCCCGGAATCAACGCGTATCCGCGGACATCGCCCCGTATCCGCCTTTTCTGCAATTCATCTTAACTTCGTGCACACACGTCAGATCGAGATGAAACTTGTGCCATCGGACTCGTAGCGATACGCTGGTCCTGTGGGTCAAGTTTGGTCCGATTCTGAGAACGTTGACGAAATTGCGTGTCGTGGGCCCCACAGGCCCCGCTCGACGGGCGATTTCGTGATCGGCTCATCGGAATTCAAATCTAAAAGTTCCGTTGGGTTCGTATCAGCGTTCCTAACCTGTTGACACTAAGTTTGGTGAATTTGGAGACCGTTAACCCTGTCACGTTTTTCGGTGCAAAGCGGGCCCACCGGTGGACCCCGTTTTGGCCCGAAATTGCCGTTTTTGCCCTTGTCTCCAAATTGGACCCAAGGACAGACGTTCCTAGCTGTTTGATACCTTCTGAGTGTGATGGTACTGTTTATTTCAGCTTTCGGAGACATCTCTGGAAATTTCCGAAACCAGGACCTAAGTGGAATTCAAACTTCAGGCAAGTGCACCTTGCCAAACTTGCAGTCATTATTTTCCTATTTTCTGTAAAAATACTCTGCTGGACTTCTTGTGCAAATTCATATAAACTATTTTAAACTGCTTAACCTAGGGAACGTATGATGTACCTAGTGCCCGATCATAGTCGGGTACTGACACCGTGCGCGGTGTTGGGTTCGTCATTTAGAGATGGATTTACGACCCCCTTATTTTGTACTTGACCTCTCAAGTACCCTATAACCCAGGACACTTGACACTATCATGGACAGAATCTTCCCGAGTTATTCGTGGGGATTCTGAATAGGATACAGGACTTGACAGAGTTATTTATTTATAGACAGTATGACTTGTTGCATTAGTTATAATCCCGCTGACATGGACATGAGACGTTATGGTCATGGCTTGCGTGATTACATTGGGTGGGGAGAGACACACAGGCTACAGGCTGATCTATATATATCTACTATTATTGTGAGGTTGTAGACTCTCCAGCAGAGCTAGACCCTTTACGTGTTATTACTGCTACCGGCTCCCCGACACAGAGCTTGTAGCGGTCTCAGCCTGAGTACTAGTGTTGCTCTCATTTGCATATCACATAGATGGTTAGTTACTTAGTTTACCCTGCTGTTTCATTATTTATTGCACTGCTTATTCATTTTAGCTTGTATTATCTGTGCCTTGCTATGTCCACTGAGGACCTGGAATGGATTATGTCCCCAGGTTTAGCTGAGGAACAGTATCCCGAGGTATACGGGACCGGAGCTGAAGCTATTGCTGGAGCTGAACCAAACACTGAAGACGAGGTGACTGCCGAGGACTTCTCCTGAATGCTTGTTCCAGTACTCAGTTTTTATTTCATGTTTACATCTTTTGTTCCTGGCCTATAGAGCCAGTTATTTCAGACTTAAGTCGGATTGTTTCTCCGACTGACTTGCTGTGTTGATGTTGCTACATTATTTCTATTTGATTATGCAGTTTATTTCTTTATCTTTATGGATGAGATTAGTGTGACTTGTGTAGTAGACCTTACTTACAGCTTAAGTACGCCCTGATGGTTCCATTAAATTGGGTTTTTCCATCGGTGCGTGCTGCTGGCCATTGCCACGTGTCCAATCCCTCGACATTTTGGGACTGGGACGTGACATAGTTTTTGTGGTGGCCCATGCAGGTCCCAAACTAAATTGTTCGGTTTCAACTTAGGGACCGAACAGGCCTTAATCGTTTTTGAACTCTATGTCGAATTCAATTAAATTGCTTGAACTGCATCCTATTTTGATTCCGCTGTGCGTTCTCATTGTTTTCTTTTGATGCAGAGTTATGGATCCCAGACGTGGTGATGAGACCCCCTTGGGTACACCGACTGAAGCAGGGTTTACCTGCGAGGCTGGAACGACGCTAGATACTAGAGGACAATCCTCTCAGAGCAATCAAACTGGCCAGCCAAGTTCCAGGTTCAGGCGTGATGACATCCCGCCTTCTCCCCAGTTCCCTCCAACGATGCCTGTCTTTCCCCCAGGACAGGCAATGGACGGCCAGCAAATGTTCCAGATGTTCTACGCCATGATGCAGGCACAACAACAGATTCAACAGGAGACCCAACGTCGAGAGGCCGAGAACCTAAGGAACAGCCTGGTCGCAGCATTGGAGCATGCAAATCCACCAAATAGGCGGCCAACGACGGGATCTATTACGGATTTCTGTCAACTCAAGCCCCGTACCTTCTCGGGCAAGGAAGGACCAACTGAAGTGCATGAATGGCTTACAAACACACAGCATCAGTTGGAGGCCGCCGAACTACCAAGGGACAAATGGATGACTGCCGTCAGGATGCAACTGACGGACAACGCGCATCATTGGTGGCTGTCCGAAGAAAGAAGGCTCGGACATGATCAGGTTACCTGGGAGGAGTTCTCCAGACTCTTCCAGGAAATGTACATCCTGCTGTGGCTCGGTCAGAACTCCGAGACAGATTCAACCGCCTGATCCAGGGCAACATGACGGTGGAGGAATACAACGCCGAATTCATTCGCCTGAGCTGCTTCGCCACTTCGTTAATTCCCACCGAAGAGGAGAAGGCGGAAAAGTTCTTTGATGGGCTCAGGTTCGAGCTTCAGAAGTTAATCGGATCGGTCGCGCCCACCTCCTACACCGACGTCCTAGCTGCAGCACGTCGGCTGGAGCGCGTTACTCGGAGGGAATCAAGCCTGAAACGTCCCTTCTCCTCAGCACCGTCCAAGTCATCACCAGGGGAATCTGCTAAACGGCCCCAGAAGAGCCCGCCTCCAAGAGCAGCAACTAAGAACCTGCCTACTTGCCACTACTGCAGCAAGGTAGGACATATTGAAAAGGAATGTCGACGCAAGCTGGGACTCTGCCTGGTTTGCGGATCTGGACAACACTTCTCAAAGGACTGCTCGGAACGTCGAGAGGGAGTTCCGAATCGACCAGCTCCACCTGCAGCTCTTCCAGCTGGGGGAGCAACTCAGACAGGGCCTGGAGGAGCCAGGCCACCTCTACCACCTCAGGCAGCACTGTTCCAACAAGCTCGTCAGCAAAGGGGTCCCGCTCAGGGACGAGGTCAGGCATATGCACTAGCAGTCACTGAGGAAGCTACTGCAGGCGAAGTGATAGCAGGTACCATATTAGTAGCTTCAATTCCTGCTGTAGCATTATTTGATTCTGGAGCTTCGCATTCATTTATTGCTGCTAGCTTCGTAGCCACACATAGAATAGCTACCGCACCTCTCTCGAAGATGAAGAGAATACTAACGGGAGGTGAAATTATCCCGATTAGTGATACTTGTAGATCATGTTCGGTAGTAGTCTGTGGCCGAGAGATGCGAGCCCAATTCCTGATCTTTTCTATGCCTGATTACGATGTTGTACTTGGTATGGACTGGTTAAGTCAGTACCATGCGACACTGGATTGCCGGCTTGGAAAAGTGATATTTAGACCCCCTAGCCTTCCTGAGTTTGAATTTCTACGAGGAGCTGTAGAACAAGGGGTCCAGCCAACTCTTAGGGTATTGACTGTAGAAGAAGATTCAAGTTACCCAAGAGTCATAACGGAATTTGTGGATGTATTTCCCGATGACCTTCCAGGTTTACCACCTGATCGGGAGATAGAATTCACAATAGACCTAACTCCAGGAGCCGAACCTATCACCTCATCGGTATATCGGCTAGCACCTAAGGAGTTAGTGGAGCTAAAAACACAAGTTGACGACCTTCTGGAGAAAGAATTTATCCGGCCTAGTGTTTCACCATGGGAAGCACCTATACTTTTTGTACCCAAGAAAGACGGATCTGTACGGCTGTGCATTGATTACAGATCCCTTAATGCTGTAACTATTAAGAACCGGTACCCACTACCACGCATTAATGATTTGTTTGACCAATTGAGTGGTGCTAAGGTATTCTCAAAGATTGACCTTAGATCCGGTTATCACCAGATTAGGGTGAAGAAGGAAGATATCCCAAAGACGGCCTTCAGAACTAAGTATGGACATTATGAGTTCCTAGTTATGCCTTTTGGTTTAACCAACGCACCCGCCGTATTTATGAGTTTGATGAACGGGGTCTTCCATCAGTACTTGGATAAGTTCGTGGTGGTGTTCATTGATGATATCCTTATCTACTCTAAGAACCACGAAGAGCACGAGGAACACCTTAGAATTGTGCTAGAAACATTGAGAAGGAAGAAGCTGTATGCCAAACTCAGCAAATGTGAGTTCTGTATGGACAAGGTGCCATTCTTAGGGCATATTATCTCGGGTGAAGGACTGTCTGTGGACCCAGAGAAAGTCACTGCTATAGAAACCTGGCCTACCCCTACCTCTGTTGCGGAAGTAAGAAGTTTTCTTGGACTTGCTGGGTATTACCGGCGGTTCGTAGAAAATTTTTCAAGAATCGCAGAGCCGATGACTAAGCTGACACGGGAGGATCAAGAGTTCATATGGACGGAAGAATGCCAGCATGCCTTTGAAGAATTGAAGAGGCGTCTAACGACAGCACCAGTCTTGACTCTTCCCTCAGGGTCAGGAGGTTTTGTTGTTTACAGTGATGCGTCCGGTAGTGGACTAGGTTGTGTCTTGATGCAACATGGCAAGGTTATCGCTTATGCATCGAGGCAGCTGAAGGTCCACGAGAAGAACTACCCAACGCACGACCTGGAGCTAGCTGCAGTGATTTTTGCATTGAAGATCTGGAGACATTATCTGTATGGAGAGAAGGTCGAGATATTCACTGATCATAAGAGCTTGAAGTATGTTTATACACAGAAGGAGCTCAATATGAGGCAAAGGCGTTGGCTTGAGTTGATGGTGGACTTTGACATCGATCTGCAGTACCACCAGGGGAAAGCAAATGTTGTAGCCGACGCCCTCAGCAGAAAACCCTCGGCTTATTTCTTGACGGAGCAGCCCGAGCTATTGAAGGATCTACAAGAGCTCCAGATAGAGGTTATTTTACCTGGACAAAATGGGTTGCTGGCTAACCTCGAAGTGAAGTCATCGCTGGTGGAGAGAATCAAGGAAGCTTTGCCTAATGATGCCAGATTCCGAAGGCTGAGAGAAATAACAGAAGCAGGCTTGCAGACGGGACTTCGCATCCACGAGGACGGAACGTTAAAGTGCGGAAATCGCCTATGTGTTCCAAATGGAGAATTAAGGCAGGAGTTGATGACAGAAGCCCATAGCTCCATATACTCGGTTCATCCAGGAGGAACCAAGATGTACCGGGACTTAAGACAATATTACTGGTGGCATGGAATGAAAAGGGAAATTGCCCGCTTTGTGGCAAAATGCTTAGTCTGCCAGCAGGTGAAGGCCGAGCACCAAAGGACTGCAGGTATGTTGCAGCCACTTCCCATCCCTGAATGGAAGTGGGAGCATATTACCATGGACTTCGTCACTGGATTTCCAAGAAGCCCTAGTGGTAAGGATGCAGTATGGGTCATCGTGGATCGGCTCACTAAGTCGGCTCACTTCTTGCCGTTCAGAGTCGGACAATCCACGGAAGTACTAGCCGACATGTATATGCGTCAGATCGTAAAATTTCATGGAGTGCCGGTTAGTATCGTATCAGATCGAGACTCACGATTTACATCTCACTTCTGGCGAAGCATGCAAGAGAGTCTCGGCACCAGGCTCAAATTCAGTACTGCCTATCATCCTCAGACAGACGGACAGTCAGAGCGCACAATTCAGATCCTAGAAGATATGTTGCGATCCTGTATACTGGACTTTGGAGGATCTTGGGAAGATCATCTGCACTTAGTGGAGTTCTCCTACAACAACAGCTATCAGGCAAGCATTCAGATGGCACCTTTCGAGGCGTTGTACGGAAGGAAGTGCAGATCGCCGATATGCTGGAGTAACGTTGGCGAACGTCAATTACTGGGTCCAGAGTTGGTAACGGAGACAGTGGAGAAAGTAAAACAGATTCAAAACCATCTCCGTGCAGCCCAGGATAGACAGAAGCACTGGGCCGATGCACACAGACGACCCCTGGAGTTCAAGGAAGGAGAGCATATATTTTTGAGGATCTCGCCCACTAGAGGTACTATCAGATTCGGCAGCAGAGGCAAGTTAAGCCCAAGGTACATTGGGCCATTTGATATCTTGGAGCTCATTGGTGAGGTGGCTTACCGTCTTGCATTACCTCCATCCTTAGAGGGAGTGCATGACGTATTCCACGTCTCACAATTGAGGAGATATGTGACGGACCCAAGCCATATAGTTGATCATTCTGAGATTTCAGTGGGACCTAGCCTGAGATACGAAGAGCAGCCAGTGGGGATACTCGACACCAGCGAGAAGACCCTGCGAGGGCAGACAATCAGGCTGGTTCGAGTGGCTTGGAAGCAGCACTCTCCAGGCGAATCGACCTGGGAGCGAGAAGATGTTATGCGGCAGCGTTATCCGCACTTATTTGCTGATGCAGGTAAAACCTGAACAACTCTTTAAATTCTGTAAAATCTTGCCTTTATAGTTTACCCTTCGATTGCAAGGACGCAATCCTCTTAAGGGGGGTAGATTGTAAACACCCTAAATTTTTCAGATTTTTTAAAATCAATTTTTGGAATTTATATGCAATTTACATAGGACATGTAGTAAGTTTATAATTTTTAATTGCTAATAAACAACATTAAAATGAAATAAAAATATGATTTTATGGTGTAAAATAGAAAACCGGACTTAGGATAATTTTCTGGGATTTTATTGGGCCTCGGACCTATTTTTAAAAGCCTAAAAACTATTTTTCTAATTAATTTAGTTAATTAAAAGATTTTTATTAAAATTCTGTTTTTTTTTTATTTTATTTTCGGTTTAGGGCCCGGCCCGGCCCAGTGGGCCGAGCCCGTTAGCGAGCCCAGCCCAGTCCCCTGTTAACGGGTCAGGCGGGTGCTCCCCGTCCGGATCCGCGCCCGACCCGGACCCGCATCTCCCTCACCCTCCTCCCGGACACTCCCACGACGTCCGAAAATCGCGCCGCCCGCCGGAAAATGCGCGCGCCACTCCCCACGTCCCCCTCCCCTACCGACCTCTCTGCCACGACGCCCCGACCTCACCCTCGCCTACGCCCCTATAAATATCCTCCGCCTCCGCCCTCTTCCACCCCAAACGCCGAGCCCTAACCCTAACTCTCCCCACTCCGGCGAACCCCTCCGGCGACCCGAGACCCCCATCCTCCTCCCCGCCGTAACCTCCAGCGCCCCAGCCCTTCTTCCTCGCCGACCGGAGCCGCCCAGAACCCTCTCCTCCTCCTCCCCAGGCGGAGCCGACCCCGAGCCCAACTCCTCCCCGCTGCTCGAGCTGCCGGCCGACCCCTAGACGCCTCCGGAGACCTCGCCGAGAGCCGCAGCCACCGCCCCGAGTCGCCTCGACCGGCGGCCAGTCCCCCAGAGCCTCGGACACGACGGCAGTACGCGGACACAGCCCCAACCCTAGGCCGGACACATCCAGGACACAGAACCGCGTGTCGGACACGGGTCAAAACCCCAGTTTTTCGGGTCCCTTCAGGTACTTATAACTTTCTGCTCGTAACCCCGATTTCGATTCCGTAAATTTCTACGCGAAGCCTGTATGACCCTCTCGGTGCCCGGACAAACCGCTCGGGGCATCGCGTCCTGTGGTGATCGCACACCGCGATCCAAAAACAGGAAAAAACCAGACCCTGTTTCACCCCGGAACTGAGTACGCCCCGCCAAACGGGACGACTTGGTCGCGTACGGTCTTCACAGATACGTGCGCCTCGCTGATACGGACGTGTGAGAGTTCGCAGAAGCTGATTCGGGTGTGCGTGCACCCCGGAATCAACGCGTATCCGCGGACATCGCCCCGTATCCGCCTTTTCTGCAATTCATCTTAACTTCGTGCACACACGTCGGATCGAGACGAAACTTGCGCCATCGGACTCGTAGCGATACGCTGGTCCTGTGGGTCAAGTTTGGTCCGATTCTGAGAACGTTGACGAAATTGCGTGTCGTGGGCCCCACAGGCCCCGCTCGACGGGCGATTTCGTGATCGGCTCATCGGAATTCAAATCTGAAAGTTCCGTTGGGTTCGTATCAGCGTTCCTGACCTGTTGACACTAAGTTTGGTGAATTTGGAGACCGTTAACCCTGTCACATTTTTCGGTGCAAAGCGGGCCCACCGGTGGACCCCGTTTTGGCCCAAAATTGCCGTTTTTGCCCTTGTCTCCAAATTGGACCCAAGGACAGACGTTCCTAGCTGTTTGATACCTTCTGAGTGTGATGGTACTGTTTATTTCAGCTTTCGGAGACATCTCTGGAAATTTCCGAAACCAGGACCTAAGTGGAATTCAAACTTCAGGCAAGTGCACCTTGCCAAACTTGCAGTCATTATTTTCCTATTTTCTGTAAAAATACTCTGCTGGACTTCTTGTGCAAATTCATATAAACTATTTTAAACTGCTTAACCTAGGAAACGTATGATGTACCTAGTGCCCGATCATAGTCGGGTACTGACACCGTGCGCGGTGTTGGGTTCGTCATTTAGAGATGGATTTACGACCCCCTTATTTTGTACTTGACCTCTCAAGTACCCTATAACCCAGGACACTTGACACTATCATGGACAGAATCTTCCCGAGTTATTCGTGAGGATTCTGAATAGGATACAGGACTTGACAGAGTTATTTATTTATAGACAGTATGACTTGTTGCATTAGTTATAATCCCGCTGACATGGACATGAGACGTTATGGTCATGGCTTGCGTGATTACATTGGGTGGGGAGAGACACACAGGCTACAGGCTGATCTATATATATCTACTATTATTGTGAGGTTGTAGACTCTCCAGCAGAGCTAGACCCTTTACGTGTTATTACTGCTACCGGCTCCCCGACACAGAGCTTGTAGCGGTCTCAGCCTGAGTACTAGTGTTGCTCTCATTTGCATATCACATAGATGGTTAGTTACTTAGTTTACCCTGCTGTTTCATTATTTATTGCACTGCTTATTCATTTTGGCTTGTATTATCTGTGCCTTGCTATGTCCACTGAGGACCTGGAATGGATTATGTCCCCAGGTTTAGCTGAGGAACAGTATCCCGAGGTATACGGGACCGGAGCTGAAGCTATTGCTGGAGCTGAACCAAACACTGAAGATGAGGTGACTGCCGAGGACTTCTCCTGAATGCTTGTTCCAGTACTCAGTTTTTATTTCATGTTTACATCTTTTGTTCCTGGCCTATAGAGCCAGTTATTTCAGACTTAAGTCGGATTATTTCTCCGACTGACTTGCTGTGTTGATATTGCTACATTATTTCCATTTGATTATGCAGTTTATTTCTTTATCTTTATGGATGAGATTAGTGTGACTTGTGTAGTAGACCTTACTTACAGCTTAAGTACGCCCTGATGGTTCCATTAAATTAGGTTTTTCCATCGGTGCGTGCTGCTGGCCATTGCCACGTGTCCAATCCTTCGACATTTTGGGACTGGGGCGTGACAGGTTGTTCCCCGAATTACTTTGCTGAGATTGGATGTTTGATTTACTTTCCTTATTGTTGTTGATCTTATTATCTTTTGTGTGGATGAGATTAGTTCTGACTTGTTGTTGTAGACCTTATATACAGCTTAAGTATGCCCCGATGGATCCATTAAATTGGGTTTGTCTATCGGTGCGTACTGCTGGCCAATGCCACGTGTCCAGTCCCCGATGTTTTGGGACTGGGGCGTGACAGTACTTATAATTGTTCTCTACACGACCATTATAAAAGGTTCTGGATAAAAATTAGTCTGAATCAAACCTCTCTTTTTTTGTTCCCTGCAAAATTTTTTGAGCCACCTCCCCCAAATAACCCTCTTCTCTCCCCCTTCTCCTTCTCATCTTCCCATCATCATCTTTTTTGCTTCATCTCCCCTGCTCATTTCTCATCCCCGAGCTATCCATTTCCCCTCTGTCTTCTCATCCCTGACTTCTTCCCTCACTATTTTGATTCTTGAGCTCTCCCTCTCCACGTGTTCTTCTCTCTGCCTCGACCTACTCTCTTTTCTCAAATCAAGGGTTTGTCAACCCCCCCACCCAAATCTAGGGTTTTTCGACTGCCAGCTGCTGACCTCCTTCACTTCGTTCTTTTACCTGGCGTCGCTGGCAGCGTCCTTCTTCGCCTCGGCCATGAGGAGGGCATTTGGCAGGAAGTACTCCATACTCGGGTGAGGCATCACCTTTCTCGTCGGAGCCTCCATCAATGGCTTTACTAGGAATGTCAACATGCTCATAATCAACGGCATCCTCCTCGGTATTGGTATCAATTTCGCCAATCAGGTGAGGGTTCTGATTTTTTTACTCTCCAAGTTCTGAACAGATCTGAAATATGGATCAACTACCTCAATCGCTCCATGCCTCACCCTGCCAGCTGCTGGTCGATTCGGAGATCCAAACCCTCGACAAGCCTTCCTCCCGGTAAAGGGATCGGACGATCTTCGATCCCTTCATTCGACGCCTTCGAAGATCATGTTTTGGTACAAATTATCAACTGAGCATTATTGTTGATGTGATTTCTTACTAACTTAATCCTAAACTTTGGTACATTGTTGGAAAAGATTGTAAAGAACATTCATTTACTCTATTTTTCTGGTTAACTATGATAACTTCAGAGAAAGAGCATAGGCTTGATATTATTTTATTGTGTTATTTCAAGGATAAAACCTAAAGAGAAAGATTTGCAACAATGGTAGCTTGAGTCGAGTCCTAGGATTTGATATGTTGATTATTGATGTTTAATGCTCAATGGCGTAGCAGATTCTTTGTTCATATTTGGACATAGAGGAAATTGCTAAAAGATCGATTATGAGTGAAAATGAGCTGATCAATTTTTGCCATTCTAATATTGTTCCTCTGTTGACGAGAATAACTTTCATTTTCCACAATCAAGCAGAAAAGAGTTAGCTAGCAATATCGAGTATTTGAAGAAGAGGATTGATGGAACTCAATAAATGGATGCCAAAATATAAGCACCTAAGATGTCTACAGGTGTTTCCGGATCGAGAGGGAGCCGTGGAGTAGATACTTCTTCTCGATGAAAATATTTTTATAAAACTTGTTTAAAACTTGATTACACAGAGGGATGAGTACAATAGTATGAAAACAAGTCGAGATTCTTGGGAGATTGGATGATGGAGATCGAATCAGAGCGATACATTTACTCCGTTGACTATCGGATACAATTGTGGGGATGGAAAATATAGGGCGAGAAAAGGCTTAGTATCGTGACTATTGGCTGTTGTCGCGTTGGCCATCATTTATAAATACAAAGTGTCAGGTATTTATAGAAGAATGATATGTCGGCGGTTGTACTTGACTTTCCTGTAGCGTCGAGATATGGACGAGAAGAAGTCGCTGAGTGGGGAGCTTCCACAGACGATTGTGGCATGTAAAAGAGATGTCATAGCCCATATAATTTCTAATCTTGTCTTAGGATCAGTTACATGTCATAGTAGCTAATATAAAGATACTTGTGTCGCAAGCATATAAGTGTCACACAATCGAGTTGAATCAAGATATGTTTGTCACATGTGTGTTCCTGCAGAAAATAATAGTTAATCTCATCAACGTTGTGTGCAGTGCACCATTTTCTTCCAGACATTACCAACAGACCTACAAGTAGATAAACGTTAGCATGATACCTAACAATATATGAGGGTCACTAGCTCTACAAGTTATCCTGGACTGTAGCTGCTTAGACGACGATTCTTTCAGCTAGCTACACTGAAAGATCTCGAATCACCTGTGCTAGTACTTCAGCTAGCTCTGCTATTGTACTAGAATTTCAGCTAGCACTGTTCTCCCGAGTCGACACTATCCATGTTCCCCGACGATCGTTCGAGAACTTTACCTTGTGCACAAGTTTTTCATGACCATGCAAATGAGTGAACATCTAGACTCTATACAAAATGCATGGTACAAACCCTGAAAATAAGCATATGACATATCTCTACTTAGCATTTCTCTATCTTGAACCATCGCTCTTATAACTCTTCCTAGTCCAATCTATGCAGCTCCCAGTCCAGGGATACTGCCTTGGCGACCCAACGGCCCCAAACCTTTGCGTTCTAACTCAGAAATACAATGTGATAGACTTCTCGTCTAAGTGATAGAATATAATGTAATACTTTAAAATAGTGATAAAATCCATGTGATAAGATACATCATACGTTATGAAAAACTACTTCTGTGGCAGCAAGTTAAATAATCTAAGTTGTAGCATTAGGAAACTCAACTTTACACAAGTTTGTAACATATGTAACGAGTCCATATCTAAAATAGTAGTGTGAAAGTTTATCTTTAGCATCAAGTTAATATTTCCACATTCTATAACATCAAAATACAATGAGACTACTCTCTAATCTATGTGGATTCTCCTCTTTTTATTAGCATGCATAAACTTAGAGTATAGTGAATTAACATGCGACATCCATTTATTAAGTGTGAAGGTAGAGGAAATAAAGGATCATCGAAATCACCCACCAGAAGGAACACTCAACCTCGACCAAGCAGAACTCTAAACAAGCCTCTGAATGAGTCAAATCCAAATGATACCGCGCCAATGAACCATCTTACTGAAACAAGCAAAGCGAGACATTACATAATACACCACTCAGAAAAAATTTTATCCTCGAAACTTTCTGAGAACAAAGTCACCCAACTATATCACTATAACCCCCCTGATTTTTCAAAATTTTTAAATTTTATTTTTCACAATTTTCAGTAATTTTCTGGAATTAAAACTAAGGTATTTTATGATTAAAGGATTTTTAAATGATGTTAATTAATATTAAAATATTATAAAAATAATATTTTATGGTGTAAAATAAAAAACTAGACATAGGGTAATTTTCTGGGAATTTATTGGACCCCGGAAGCATTTTTAAAGCCCTAAAAACCAAGTCGTAATTAAATCCTAGAAATAAATCCGGTTCAATTGAACCAAACCAACCCAAACCAACCTGACCCGGTTCAGCTGAACCGAACCCAGCCTTATCGGGTCGGGTCGGATCTAAACCCGACCCGAAACCCGACGACCCGTACCTGCACCTAAGTTAGGTGGAACGGGTCGGATCCGCCGCCCTACCCGCTGACCCGGACCCATACCCAATCGGAGCCGAAACCCTAATCCTAATATGAACCCTATTCCGACCGGCGGCGACGCCTATTTAACCCCTCGCCTGAACTCTAATCGCCCCGCTCCGCCTTTCCTCTCCGCCACTCTCCTCCCCCGCAGTTCCCTCCTCCTTTCTCCTTCCCGCAGTGCCCCCACCGTTGACCTCCCAGCCCACTCGACCCCGCTCCGACAACCCCGGCCGAAACCTTAACTTCCCTCCTCCTCCTCCTCCTCCTCCCAGAACCACCTTCCTCCGCCTAGCTGCTGCTCCTCCGCCCAGCGCCCCTCTCCGGTCACCCACAGCCGCCCTAGACCAGGACCTCCACGAGCCCCTCGTCCTCCTCCTCCATTAAATCCCCCGTCGACTACTGCCCTGAACCCTAACCACCCTCGCCTTCGACCCCGCAGAGCCGCTTTCCTCCACCGCCGCTCGACCCTCTCCCCGCTCCACCGCCATCATCCCTAGCCCAGCCCAGCACCACCACCATCACCCTCTTCCCTCTCGACCCGTCCCCGACCCGCAGCTCCGCCTCGAGCCCTAGCCACCCGACCCCGGCCAGCCCCGACCTCGTCCACCTAGCCGCCTCCGTCGGTGTCGTCCCCTCCGGCGTAGCCCTGAGCAGCCACGGTGAAGCCCCGGCGAGCCTCCGCTGAACCCTGACTCTGACACAGCAGCACGCGGACACGGACACAGCAGAATCCGGACACGGCAGTACTGGACACAGCAACCGGACACAGAACCCGGACACGTGAAACCCCGTTACAAGGAGCCCTGTTCAGGTAGCATTTTCTCTCTCCTCGTTGCCCCATTTTTCGTTCCTTTAGTTGTGTCGCATAGACTGTATAACCCCCTCGATGCCCGTGCAACCGGCTCGGTGCATCGCGTCCTGTGGCGATCGCGAACTGCGATCCAAATACAGGAAAATCAACGCCCTGTTCACCCCGGAACTGAGTGCGCCCCGCCAAACGGGACGACTTGGTCGCGTGCGGTCTTCACCGAAATATGCGCGCCGTTGATACGGACGTGCGGAATTTCGCAGAAGTTGATTTGGATGTGCGTGCACACCGGAATCAACGCGTAGACGCCGACAACGCCCCGTATCCGCCTATTCTGGAACACGTTGTAACTTTGAATACACACGTCGGATCGAAACGAAACTTGAGCCATCAGACTCATTGCAATACGCTGGTCCTGTGACCCAAGTTTGGTTCAATTCTGAGAATGTTGACAAAATCGCGTATCGTGGGCCCCGCGGTACCATTTGACGGGCGATTTTGTGATCGGCTCATCGGAATCCAATTCTGGAAGTTCCGTTGGGTTCGTATCATCGTTCTGGACTTGTTGACACTAAGTTTGACGAATTTGGAGACCTTTGACCCTGACACATTTTTCGGTGCAAAGCGGCCCACATGTGGACCCCGCTTTGACCAAGAACTGTCATTTTTCCCCTGTGTCCAAATTGGACTTAAGAACAGGCATTTCTAGCTATTTGATATTTTTTAAGACTGTTGGTGATGTTTATTTCAGCTTTTGAAGGAGTACCTGCAGGATCCACTGATATAGGGACAACTGTTGTATTCAAACCCCAAGCAAGTGTACCTTGCCAAAACTTGCAGTTCTTGTTACATATTTCCTTGCCTTATTTATATATTGTTGTACATGCTTGACCTAGGACCGTGTGACTTACTTAGCGTTCGATTAATAGTCGGATGCCAACACCGTACGCGGCGTTGTGTATTATCATCTGGACATGGATACCGAGACCCTATACTTCTCGTACTTGTCTTATCAAGTACATCATAACCCAGGACACTTGACACTATTCATGAGATAGAATCTTTCTGAGATATTCATGGGGATTCTGTGTATGATACAGGTTTTATGACATAGACATTATATTTATAGACATTAGATGACTTGCTGCATTAGATATGATCGTGCGTGACATGGACATGAGGCATCGTGGACATGAGACGTGTGATTACATGGGGTGGGGAGAGACACACAGGCTACAGACTGATTTCATATATATAATACATAGTAAACTACATAGTAAAATACATAGTAAACTCCGCTACCGGCTCCCAGACACAGAACTTGTAGTGGTCTCAGCCTGATTACTAGAGATGCTCTCATCTTGCATTTTACTTAGATGGTTATTTAGTATTACCCTATTTACTCATTTATTTTCTGCACTGCATTATTATGGCTTGAGTTATTTTGTACCTTGCTATGTCCCCTGAGGACCTGGATCCGGATTATGTCCCCAGGAGTAGCAGACGAGATCTATCCCGAGGTATACAGGACAGGAGCATTAGCAGGAGCAGGGGTAGACACTGGAGCAGTACCAGATCCAGTAGAAGAGTGATCCCTGAGGGTATCTTCTGAGTATATACTGTTCCATACTCAGTATTTGCTGTGGTTGTCTTTATTCTTGTATCCTGACAGATGTATCAGACTCATTATCGGGTTATTTTTCGAGTTTATATTTTATTGAGATTGATCTTGCTTTATGATTCTGATATTGTTGTGTTCATTTCTGTGGATGAGATTAGTCTATCTAGACCCTTATTGTTTTATTAAGTACGCCCCGATGGATCCATTAAATTGGGTTTGTCCATCGGTGTGTGCTGCTGGCCATTGCCACGTGTCTAGTTCCTCGATATTTTGGGACTGGGGCGTGACATAGTTTTTGTGGTGGCCCATGCAGGTCAACGACTAAATTGTCTCAGTTTTAACTTAGGGACCGAGCAAGCCTGCAATAAGAATAGGATAAGTTTTGGATCTCATCCACTTGCTTGAATCGTTCTTGACATCTATATCGGATTCAAATTAACTTCTTGACTTGCATCATGCATTAATTCCTGTGTGCCTCTTATTGTTTATTTTGGTTGTTACTCTAATTTTTTTACTATGTGATTGGTAATTAGAACTGGACAGTTTAAGTTATTATTGTAGATTATGACCTAATGATTACCCCTTAGCTTTAAATCACGTAATTAGTACCCCCACCTCGATACAAGTTAGATCCCTTTCTCCTTAACGGCCAGTAACTCTTCTATCCTCACTATCGACACTTGTTCTATAAGCACTAAAGACTAAGGCTTAAGTCGACCATGACCTATGTAATATAGGAGGATACCCTAATAGGTACCAAGACCCCTTCTCGTAGACTTTAACAAGAGTTTCCACAGTATCCTTAAGACGATTTCTGTATTAGTTTATTATTTTAAGTTTGGTAGTATGCCTCACAACATAGTACCACCTAGCCCTATTGACCCATTGATGAAGTGAACGAGGATGACACAACTTTAGACTAGCATAAAATGACAGTGTTTGTTCAGACAACAGAATTTAGAGGTCCTTGCCCCCATTTGGTCGACTAGCGACATAGACAAGAAGGTTGTATGATAACTGTAGAGATTGTAGAGTCTTTATTATTATTGCTTATTTTGTTTTTGTCTTTTGTGAACTTGAATTAATTTGTACCTCCTTTCATCATCATCTAGCGAACTTATATTTGTTGTACTACCTTGACTTATGCTGCTAATATAGCCTAGCTTTGCAAGCTTACCCTTCTATCGAGCTTGATCATGATATATGTATTAGTGGGTTAACACACTAATTCATTTCAGAATCAGTATATTAAGTTCTAGCTAACCTTAGTGCGCTTGATTCGCCCCTCGTAATACTACTTTACGTGGATTGAGATATGTAGTATTAGTAGACGAATATACTTGCCCTGGACATGTCTGACATATCGTATCGGTTACATAATTGTACTAATACGAGCATGCGAACGAAGAATTACCAGAATAGGATTTCAATCCACAACTGCTTAACAATTCCCATTTGAATTCTTTAAACGCCTTGATCCCGATACTTCTATTCTATTACCTCACCCTTGAACTCTTTATTAGTGATCTCCGTCTTCCTTTATTTCGGAAAGACGAAACCTCGTGCTTGGTATAAGTTTGATATATAGACAGTACTAAATATACCCCACAGGCCGGTCGTATTGTTGATGACCCTTTTTATAAATGATTAAGAGAATATCATAGGTGATATGTTTGGTGTTAAAGACTTGAGGATTCAATAACATGATTAAATAATTTGGGGCATAGCTTTCTTAGATGTATAGTCTTAGATGATAGATGGGTAAATTCTAAGTTGGGTAGAGACCGCAATGTTCACTTTAGAGGAATTATTTAGCCTGTAACCAAGTAAGATATGATAGAGAGACCCTACCCTAGTTTAATTTCGAGGAAAAATTTTTTATAAGTTGGGTAGATTGTAACCCCCCTGATTTTTTAAAATTTTTAAAATTTATTTTTCACAATTTTCTGTAATTTTCTGGAATTAAAACTAAGGTATTTTATGATTAAAGGATTTTTAAATGATGTTAATTAATATTAAAATATTATAAAAATAATATTATATGGTGTAAAATGGAAAACTAGACATAGGATAATTTTCCGAGAATTTATTGGACCCCGAAAGCATTTTTAAAGCCCTAAAAACCAAGTCGTAATTAAACCCTAAAAATAAATCCGGTTCAATTCAACCAAACCAACCCAAACCAACCAAGACCCGGTTCAGCTGAACCGAACCCAGCCTTATCGGGTCGGGTCGGATCTAAACCCGACCCGAAACCCGATGACCCGTACCCGCACCTAAGTTAGGTAGATCGGGTCGGATCCGCCGCCCGACTCGCTGACCCGGACCCATACCCAATCGGAGCCGAAACCCTAATCCTAATCTGAACCTTATTCCGACCGGCGGCGACGCCTATTTAACCCCTCGCCTGAACCCTAATCGCCCCGCTCTGTCTTCCCTCTCCGCCACTCTCCTCCCCCGCAGTTCCCTCCTCCTTTCTCCTCCCCGCAGCGCCCCCGCCGTCGACCTCCCAGCCCACTCGACCCCACTCCGACAACCCCGGCCGAAACCCTAATTTCCCTCCTCCTCCTCCCAGAACCACCTTCCTCCTCTTCCCAAAACCATCTTTCTCCGCCTAGCCGCTGCTCCTCCGCCCAGCGCCCCGCTCCAGTCACCCACAGCCGCCCTAGACCAGGACCTTCCCGAGCCCCTCGTCCTCCTCCTCCATTAAATCCCCCGTCGACCACCGCCCTGAACCCTAACCACCCTTGCCTTCGACCCCGTAGAGCCGCCTTCCTCCACCGCCGCTCGACCCTCTCCCCGCTCCATCGCCATCAGCCCTAGCCCAGCCCAGCACCACCACCATCACCCTCTTCCCTCTCGACCCGTCCCCGACCCGCAGCTCCGCCTCGAGCCCTAGCCACCCGACCCCGGCCAGCCCCGACCTCGTCCACCTAGCCGCCTCCGTCGGCGCCGTCCCCTCCGGCGTAGCCCTGAGCCACCACGGTGAAGCCCCGGCGAGCCTCCGCTGAATCCTGACTCCGACACAGCAGCACGCGGACACGAACACGGAAAAAGCAGAATCCGGACACGATAGTACTGGACACAGCACCCGGACACAGAACCCGGACACGTGAAACCCCATTCCACAGAGCCCTGTTCAGGTAGCGTTTTCTCTCTCCTTGTTGCCCCATTTTCTATTTCGTCAATTGTGTCACATAAACTACGTAACCCCCTCGATGCCCGTGCAATCCGCTCGGTGCGTCGCGTCCTGTGGCGATCACGAACCGCGATCCAAAAACAGGAAAATCAACGCCCTGTTCACCCTGGAACTGAGTGCGCCCCGCCAAACGGGACGACCTGGTCGCGTGCGGTCTTCACCGAAACGTGCGCACCGTTGATACGGACGTGCGGAATTTCGCAGAAGTTGATTTGGATGTGCGTGCACACCGGAATCAACGCGTATCCGCCGACAACGTCCCGTATCCGCCTGTTCTGGAACACGTTGTAAGTTTGTTTACACACGTCGGATCGAAACAAAACTTGCGCCATCGGACTCGTAGCAATACACTGGTCCTGTGACCCAAGTTTGGTTCGATTCTGAGAATGTTGACAAAATCGCGTATCGTGGGCCCCGCGGCACCACTTGACAGGCGATTTTGTGATCGGCTCATCGGAATCCAATTCTGGAAGTTTCGTTGGATTTGTATCATCGTTCTGGACTTGTTGACACTAAGTTTGACGAATTTAGAGACCTTTGACCCTGACATATTTTTCGGTGCAAAGCGGCCCATATGTGGACCCCGCTTTGACCTGGAACTGTCATTTTTTTGCTGTGTCCAAATTGGACTTAAGGACAGACGTTTCTAGCTATTTGATATTTTTTGAGATTGTTGGTGATGTTTATTTCAGCTTTTGGAGGAGTACCTGCAGGATCCACTGATACAGGGACAACTGTTGGTATTCAAACCCCAGGCAAGTGTACCTTGCCAAAACTTGCAGTTCTTGTTACATATTTTCTTGCCTTATTTATATATTATTGTACATGCTTGACCTAGGACCGTGTGACTTACTTAGCGTCTGATTAATAGTCGGGTGCCAACACCGTACGCGGCGTTGTGTATTGTCATCTAGACATGGATACCGAGACCCTATACTTCTCGTACTTGTCTTATCAAGTACATCATAACCCAGGACACTTGACACTATTCATGAGACAGATTCTTCCTGAGATATTCATGGAGATTCTGTGTAGGATACATGTTTTATGACATAGACATTATATTCATAGACATTAGATGACTTGCTGCATTAGATATGATCGTGCGTGACATGGACATGAGGCATCGTAGACATGAGACGTGTGATTACATGGGGTGGGAAGAGACACACAGGCTACAGGCTGATTTCATATATATAATACATAGTAAACTACATAGTAAACTACATAATAAACTCCGCTACCGGCTCACAGACACAGAGCTTGTAGTGGTCTCAGCCTGAGTACTAGTGATGCTCTCATCTTGCATTTCACTTGGATGGTTATTTAGTATTACCCTATTTACTCATTTATTTTCTGCACTGCATTATTATGGCTTGAGTTATTTTGTACCTTGCTATGTCCCCTGAGGACCTGGATCCGGATTATGTCCCCAGGAGTAGCAGACGAGATCTATCCCGATGTATACAGGACAGGAGCATTAGCAGGAGCAGGGGCAGACACTGGAGCAGTACCAGATCCAGTAGACGAGTGATCCCTGAGGGTATCTTCTGAGTATATACTGTTCCATAACAGTATTTGTTGTGGTTATCTTTATTCTTGTATCTTGATAGATGTATCAGACTCATTATCGGGTTATTTTCCGAGTTTATATTTTATTGAGATTGATCTTGCTTTATGATTCTGATATTGTTGTGTTCATTTCTGTGGATGAGATTAGTCTATCTAGACCCTTATTGTTGTATTAAGTACGCCCCGATGGATCCATTAAATTGGGTTTGTCCATCGGTGTGTGCTGCTGGCCATTGCCACGTGTCTAGTCCCTCGATATTTTGGGACTGGGGCGTAACAATCACTGAAACTGAGGAAACTGCTACTCAAATTTTGATTAAACTCTTATTCCAAATTTTGCACACAACTAACATCCACAAACTCCATGAAGCTTCTTCTCTATATCCAACTTGAGTTTGCCTTGCACAAGATCAAAGATCAATCGAACATAAATTTTCATTCAATCCTCAATCCATACAAGGTCATCATGCCTTAACCAAATCCATCGAACATCTCATTCTATCAATTCAATCCAACTATACCAAACCTTACCAACAAATTTTGTCTCTAACCATATTTTTTCTTGTGCATAATTGCACAGCTCAATACACTGGGCAAGGTATAACTCACAACATAATGGACAAACTTAGAACTAGGACAAACCCACCCAAGCATTATACCTTAATCATTATGTATCAAGAAACATAGCCAAGCCATTCATTCGACATCTCTAAAATGAATCCAAGTGTTGCACCTCAACCAATCTAAACAATTCTCAAAATATCAAGTTCAAATCCCAACCGATCATCCAAACTTGACTGCATCAAGATCTAAATGCGATCATATATCAATACTCAATTATCGCTAAAAAAATTTACTATCTCCGAATTCATCATTGAATTGATCCACGTTCTATCTCTTAAGAGTTTTCCAATCCAAGAAACAACCAATCAAATCCGAATAACTTACATACATACTTTGATCGTACTCTTCCAAGAATGATCTCAATCCTGATTATATCATCCAAATTCTACCAAGTATAAATTTATCTTTGTTCAATCCCCAAGAAACAATCTTAATCCATCTCTTGCTTGCGATATATCAAATTTGTATCCATCTTGCTCGCCATTATTTCTTCCTATAACATGAAATTCGAACCATCAAAATCCAGTTAATTTCAATAGTCAACGACCAATTCTTCCAAGTTCAATCATTATGACAACATGATTGATATCCCAATTATCCAGCCTATGTAATAACAATGTTACCTCAAGTAAGGTCAATCCTGTCACGCCCCAATCTCCCGCAAGCTCAATAGTCCCCGCTGAACGTGAATTACCACGTTTACAGCTCTCCCGCGGGACTATTGTTCTCATCGGGACGTGATGCCGTACGAGCCTGGAGTTGCGCTCGTACAAGGCGATTTTGTCAAACACCAAATGTTATCATTGAAACAACCAAGTTGCAGCGAAAGTCAAGTATTGTGTACCAAGCACACAATCAGAGTAATACGCAGCGAAGCTCACGATAGGGTCAAATGAAATGCCTCATCGAAGACAAGGCCACGAAGGCGATGCCACGAAGGCGATGAAATACTCTTGCTCTTTTCTCTAGCCCACAAAGGTACTTACAGTTCATACATCATGTCTCGTATATCCAAGCAACGCCACTACTCCTGCGTACCTGAAATATTACCCACAAACGTGGGTCAGTACACAACCGTACTGGTAAGCGGGGTAACCCACTCGCCTAAGCCGACACTAAGTAAAATAGTGAATGCAAACAGTTATATGGTGATCTTTCTAGTTGAATCCTAGATTCATTTCATGGCATAGGGATGACATGTTAAGGAAAGCTGTAAAGCAGTTTAAGCATGCAAGCACTCAACTCAAACCAAACGACAAGCAAATATATAAGCAACTCGAGGGAAACTAGCATGCAAACCGTCCTGCTCAAGTCCAAGCAATACGATAACATGTCAAACCATCAACCAAGCCTCAATATCCATCCTCAACCAACATTTACAATCCAAATCTCACAGTGCACACTCTTGCCGAGGCAAGGTGGCCGCGCCTACGCGAAGCACAAACCAACCAAAGAAAAGCAAGCCATCACTAGTCTATATGAAGTCACTGGCCAAGCCATAAAGGACGTTTGATCGGACTGATCAAATGCGGTTCTCCTCGAAACAGCGCTAAGTAGCTAACCCACCTGGATCGATTCCAACCGCTGGCACCGCGCCAAAGACGCGTTACCCAAATTGTCTCCTCCATGTCCGGACGGTCCCGGTGCCCCGGAGTACCCGTTCGAGGAGACCAAACCCTGTGCAATACAGGTTGTCCGTGACATGCAGACACCAAGTAGGTATGACGAGAGGATCGAACATTCTTGCCCCACCAAGCGATCCTAGACTTGTTCCGTGAATATCCAACAAAAACATCCAACCAAAGAATCCATAACCATTCTTCCAACATATTGCCTAAGGCACCAAATCCCAAGTATTTTCATAGGCACAATGCCTCTTCTCAACACAGTATTTCCAATGGTGCAACACCCTTCTCAAACTATCCCATGGCACAATGCCCCAAAAGAGGCACAATGCCCGCGCCGATGCAGTTGTTCGGTTTCGAACCACAACTGCTCGCTTTGCAAGACAAAGCGACCAAGTGATACTCGTATACGGATGCACGCTCGCTCGCCCGAATTCCCGATATTCTCAACGCCTCAATGTATCATTCCAACTGTCCAAGCATAATCCCAATTATCCAACCAACTGCCTCAAGTGTAATATTCTGACTCTAGCTCCAACTATCCAACGCATAAACCAAATCAAGCCACAATCCTACCAAGCCAATGGCGTACACTCTATGCACGCCTCAGTGTAGTAATTTCCAATATTTCAGCCCAAGTGTTCAAGCCTTTTTACGTGTTTTCCATATTATTAGGCATGAAGGAGTAGAGGAGAAGGGAAAGAGCCCACTCACAATGTTTGATCCCGTTAGGCATCCTGTCCTGCCGATACGGCCAATCCCTTGAACCCGTGGTCCGATGCAAGCGCGATCTACTCAACTGGTATGACCGTGCAAGCAGGCCGTGCTCTACAAATCATCCGACCGATCAGACTAAGAAAGATGGCATTATCATTCCAACTCAGCTATCTCAGTACTGCTCTGAACGAACACCTGATTTCCATCAAACCCGCTAGCCATCTGCACATGAAACAACTCAATCAATACTTATTCCCAAAATCCAACAAATCAAATGGAACCAGCATTTGTTTCATTCAATCCGACTCAGCGTAACGCACCGTACGGTTGCGGAGCGTTACATAATATACCACTTAGAATCAGGTTGGTCCACGAACCGTGCTGGTACTCATTCCTATCACATGCCGTTTGTCCAATTCCATGGATCTGCTCTATGCAACTCACATATTCACGATTCTAACTCAACATCTAGCACTGCTGAATGCTCGTACAAATTCTATATTCCCACATCCTCCTTGCAGCTCAATACGAATTCTTCGTATCGCTTAGTTTTGGATCGATACACATATTTAAGGCATCCCTAAAATACATATATTTCAGTCGAGCTTTGCGATAGCAAATTTGAACAAGTTACAAGGGTATCTTTATGTTCGAGGCATCCATTAGCTTCACTCCCAAATCGAACCAATCCTGATTTCTATTCCAACATGTTCGCTTGAGCACCATTCTCAAATATGATAATTTTCCACCGACTCAATCGGTTCATGTTCCAACTCAATCCATCCAACTATTTCTGAATCCGCACTAGCAACATCTCCAAATATATCTCATGCACCGAACGATCAACTCAAATGATACTACCCAAGCTAGGCGACTTACCCAAATATCAACTTTGTTTTCATCAGCTCAACCAAACACCTCTTCCTCAATCTCAATACCTCGCTGGGTGAACATCTATATTGAGGTTCGTGTGATCCACGAAGATCTCGCTGCCACGCTAAAGGGATAGTGTTGCCACAATTTCAACGTGGACACACTCGCCACAATTCCTAGGTTGCGCATGGAATAGTTCTTCGCGCTGCTTCCACTGCCTCGAAGCAGAGAATATCACCTTCGCCTTCCGAATGAGCACGCTTCCCAGACTAAGTTCCGATGCATCTTGTAAATATGAGGCACATCTGTCCCTTCCAGTATTCGCAAAGATTTGATTTGAACGAGCCGCCACAGTCGTCCATTCATATAAATGCTATTCTCTTCCAGAGCACGATGAGTCAGAGGCGATGCCATCTACAAAAATCTGTGACTCTGAATCTCATCAGTTGACTTAGGCCAATCCCACAATCGCTTCGGTCTTCCGGCTGCTTCTTCAGCTGAAAGCTATTCCAAGGATCTCTCAAATCCAACACTCAGTCAATAGGCAAAATCTCATTTCTCACATCTGCCCTCGACGCATTCCCAAATACGCCGCCTCAAGGGTCAATCTATGGGTCTACCATATTCAATCTCTGATTCAGCGGTCAAGTCGCTAGGGTCAGCTGTCCCGAAGCTACGCTCGATAATTATAATCATCACGATGGACAGTTATTATGAACCATGCTATATCTCATCTGCAAATCCGAATCAAAATCCAACCATTCATCCGAGCGAACTTCCGAATCCGAGAACTCATGCACTACCTCTGCTGATCTGTCAACCAATGCTGCTTAACCACCTAGAGTCTTGCTATCTATCCAAGCCACAATTTGAGAACTGTGCTCGTTTGAAACCGTCTTCCATCAATCCGCCGTTATGCCCTGAATCCATCAAATTTTCCGAACTGCCATGTTCGTCTTCTCGCACTACCACTACAATGATTTCCGAAACTCAAGACTTGCTCCAATTCTTATCCCTTTGCCGCATTCTACAATGCACGTCCAACTTGCTCAAACTACATAGTGATTTGCTCCGACGTTGCTGCCACGTTTAGCTATCTTCAAAAGTCTGTCCACCACAAATTCTTGCCTTTAGTTGTTGCCTCAATCCGTCCACGTCTTCCGAAGGATCCGTCTACCATTGTTGCAATATCTTGCCCAAAATTCCACTTCGCTAAACCTGAGTCGACTTCTCGAGCAGCAATATCCAAAATCCTTCCAGTCCATTCAAGTCCATCGCATTGTCCCTCCAAACCAAGATCGTGTTTCATTGCTCAACCAACATCTCAAATGTGTTGCCCAAAATCATAGTCCGTGCTCGCTATCCTCCGATTTACCAATCGCTTCACTCAAGCGTCTCCCAACTGTTCATTCCGATCTCGTCCATCTCTTAAGCTCAATGATACTTCCATTGCACCAGTCCGTTCTCGATATACTCAACTCAATATTCACTTGCTCCATTTTCATTCTTCCCAACACAATCGACTTGCACCAACCAACATGTATTCCCGTTACCCGAGTCCGTTCAGGCAATTCCCATTTATGTCCAACCAAAATATTTTCAATACCTTGCTCAAAATGTGGTATCCCATATACCACTCCGAATCAAGTCGCTATTCGCATTACGATTTCTTGCACTGATCCAAGATCCGTTCGAGCCATCCAAAATGTGTGATCCTACCATCCCCAACTCAAGTCTGACACAAAACTCAGACAATGCCTGAATCATCCAAATCTTTCTATCAATCTTACGATGCAACTCGTGCTATGTTCCATTCTCAATGCTTCTAGTTATTCTCAAACCGTCTGATACTTTTGCTACATGAGTAACCCGTGCAACGATCGTATTCCAAGTAGTCCAACCCAATACCCAAATGGTTCCACACATTAGCTATACGAGCAACTCGTGCAACACTGTCCTGATATACCCATGCCAAACTCAAACCTGCTCAACCGATGCGCCACAGCCAAAATTCTAACTTATACCCAACACAATCACTAGACGAGCAACTCGTGCAAGGATCCATTCTCAATCCAATATTTCTACTCAAAATATGCCGCATAACCAAATCTCGTCTGCCAACCAACTGATCCACTGATGCAATCAGAAACTCTCTGAACGACAAGCCAAGCCAACCCAACAAAAGTCCACAACTTGTTGCACAAATGCAACAACGCCAACCAACTTGCTGCACGAATGCAACAACGCCTAACGATGCTAAGCGATCTACGAAAACCAACCAAGGCAGCACAACCAAGAATAAAAATACAGCCACAACCAACAATAATTAGACTTATTGCATGAAACATCCGATGCGGCACCGAGTAGAGTCAAGAGCTAGACGACACACGGAAGCTATTTAGAGTTTGTGATGAAGCGAAGGACCAAGTCCGAGAAAATGAACCAGGCACTCTGATACCAATTTGTCACGCCCCAATCTCCCGCAAGCTCAATAGTCCCCGCTGAACGTGAATCACCACGTTTACAGCTCTCCCGCAGGACTATCGTTCTCATCGGGACGTGATGCCATACGAGCCTGGAGTTGCGCTCGTACAAGGCGATGTTGTCAAACACCAAATGTTATCATTGAAACAACCAAGTTGCAGCGGAAGTCAAGTATTATGTACCAAGCACACAATCAGAGTAATACGCAGCGAAGCTCACGATAGGGTCAAATGAAATGCCTCATCAAAGACAAGGCCACGAAGGCGATGCCACGAAGGCGATAAAATACTCTTGCTCTTTTCTCTAGCCCACAAAGGTACTTACAGTTCATACATCATGTCTCGTATATCCAAGTAGCGCCACTACGCCTGCGTACCTGAAATATTGCCCACAAACGTGGGTCAGTACACAACCGTACTGGTGAGCGGGGTAACCCACTCGCCTAAGCCGACACTAAGTAAAATAGTGAATACAAACAGTTATATGGTGATCTTTCTAGTTGAATCCTAGATTCATTTCATGGCATAGGGATAACATGTTAAGGAAAGCTGTAAAGCAGTTTAAGCATGCAAGCACTCAACTCAAACCAAACGACAAGCAAATATATAAGCAACTCGAGGGAAACTAGCATGCAAACCGTCCTGCTCAAGTCCAAGCAACACGATAACATGTCAAACCATCAACCAAGCCTCAATATCCATCCTCAACCAACATTTATAATCCAAATCTCACAGTGCACACTCTTGCCGAGGCAAGGTGGCCGCGCCTACGCGAAGCACAAACCAACCAAAGAAAAGCAAGCCATCACTAGTCTATATGAAGTCACTGGCCAAGCCATAAAGGACGTTTGATCGGACTGATCAAATGCGGTTCTCCTCGAAACAGCGCTAAGTAGCTAACCCACCTGGATCAATTCCAACCGCTGGCACCGCGCCAAAGACGCGTTACCTAAATTGTCTCCTCCATGGCCGGACGGTCCCGGTGCCCCGGAGTACCCGTTCGAGGAGACCAAACCCTGTGCAATACAGGTTGTCCGTGACATGCAAACACCAAGTAGGTATGACGAGAGGATCGAACATTCTCGCCCCACCAAGCGATCCTAGACTTGTTCCGTGAATATCCAACAAAAACATCCAACCAAAGAATCCATAACCATTCTTCCAACATATTGCCCAAGGCACCAAATCCCAAGTATTTCCATAGGCACAATGCCTCTTCTCAACACAGTATTTCCAATGGTGCAACACCCTTCTCAAACTATCCCATGGCACAATGCCCCAAAAGAGGCACAATGCCCGCGCCGATGCAGTTGTTCGGTTTCGAACCACAACTGCTCGCTTTGCAAGACAAAGCGACCAAGTGATACTCGTACACGGATGCACGCTCGCTCGCCCGAATTCTCGATATTCTCAACGCCTCAATGTATCATTCCAACTGTCCAAGCATAATCCCAATTATCCAACCAACTGCCTCAAGTGTAATATTCTGACTCTAGCTCCAACTATCCAACGCATAAACCAAATCAAGCCACAATCCTACCAAGCCAATGGCGTACACTCTATGCACGCCTCAGTGTAGTGATTTTCAATGTTTCAGCCCAAGTGTTCAAGCCTTTTTACGTGTTTTCCATATTATTAGGCATGAAGGAGTAGAGGAGAAGGGAAAGAGCCCACTCACAATGTTTGATCCCGTTAGGCATCCTGTCCTGCCGATACGGTCAATCCCTTGAACCCGTGGTCCGATGCAAGCGCGATCTACTCAACTGGTATGACCGTGCGAGCAGGCCGTGCTCTACAAATCATCCGACCGATCGGACTAAGGAAGATGGCATTATCATTCCAACTCAGCTATCTCAGTACTGCTCTGAACGAACACCTGATTTCCATCGAACCCGCTAGCCATCTGCACATGAAACAACTCAATCAATACTTATTCCCCAAATCCAACAAATCAAATGGAACCAGCATTTGTTTCATTCAATCCGACTCAGCGTAACGCACCGTACGGTTGCGGGGCGTTACAAATCCAATCCAAGCGTATTCAAATCCAAAGATCGTACAACCCTTAATAACTTCTTCAAAGCATACGATTTTGAATCATAATTTAGTTCGTCATTAAAATTTCATCCACCGCCTTCACTTGAGCATCATCAAATAAGTCAATCAAATAATAAGCATTCAATCTGACTATTTTTTGATACCATATTGTTGTTCCAAATGAAAGCAATAAATTCCACTTTTAAGCAATCAGGCCACAAAATTCTAATACAATATTACATTCCAACCGTAACAATCAATTAAGAACTCCCGAGAACCAGATTACATCCAAGACTCTTCTCTCAATTTTGCTATCCCAGCTCTATAGTCTACCAAGGAAACTCTCTAAGGTCAATCAAACCGATCATACTTCTCAGTATTGGGACATCTGCCTAACCACTAGGCTAGCTCACTGGGCCACAGTCAAATATCAAGATCACCATCTCCAACATGCAACAAAAATAACTGCACTCGCTCAAATCCTAGGGTCAAATCATAGTCAGCAATATAAGAAATTTTATCCAAACTCTTCTCACTCCGACTTCTAAACATCGAGCATAGAAGACCAGCGTCAGCAACTCAAATCCAAGGTTTAGACTCTATTCAACAAAGTCATTTCTAGGGTATATTCAACCATCAATTATTCTCGATATATCAAACATCAATAACGTTAATCGGAGCAACTCTCATAGTCCAAGTCCTCAAATATGTAATATAGAATCCACCAATCCAATTTCACAAATCTCGGTCACTAAATTATAAGTAAAAAATTCTAAGTCACCAATCCAAAATCATACATTCAATCACAAATCTACCAAGCATACCTTACTTCTAATTCCTAAACCTTCTTATCATCGATAGATGCATTAAATCCACTGGTACCACCCAACCAACTTGATATCAATCCTCAAATCAAGACAATCCTTGTCATTACCGATTGTTTCAATCTTTGTATTCATTTCAACCAAGTTATATATCGACTTTTTTTCTAATCATTTATCCTGTTACACCGAACCAATGATCAATTACCGAGAATTTCAAACATTCATCAAGTCGAGTTCAACTAATATCCATTCATGCCATGTTTAAGATTTACTTAGCCAAGTCATCCGAAACTTCAACAATATTATTCAATCCACAAGTAGTCCATAAACTATCATCCATCAAGATATCAATACTCAAATATGCCACACAATTATCACTCATCCGAATCATAATATCCTCGAGTCAACGTCTATAGATCTTCGATACACTCTGTCTCGTCAATTACACATCTAAAAAAAAATATTCATTCTTTAAACTTCCACATGTTTCAATTCATAATATCTACCAAGCATCGATACTATATCAACTTATCAAAATTCAAGATAAAATCAGCTATATTCTAACTCAAGTCATCGAGCCAGATCATTTCAAATCCTTAGAGTTATTTTCATATTTTCTAATCAAACTTCCAATTGTGATATCTTCCAATCGCGCTATTTTTCAATCGTATATTATTCAAAATTTAAGTTTAGGTCTCCATTTGGACGATCAGCCAATTTCACCGTTACAACGAGACCCAAATCCTAATTTGGACAATATGAAGACCTAAACTCAAATTTCCACTATTATATGATATCTTACAACTAAATATAACCCTAATATTTTTCCGCAGGTAAATGTGGAAAGTTGTAATTAATTAGTGGCCATGAATGAGATCTCATCAAGAACTATAAGTTTTGAACTTGGAACCTTCCGTGCAAGACCCTCAAAGACTATCAAGGATAGAACAAGAAAATCGAATTTGGGTGGGCTGGAGCGGATAAGATGTGGCCGACTTACATAAAAAAAAAAAAAAATGGTTGGGAAAAAATGATAAACATAAAAATGCAAAAAATTTATTTTTGTCCACCCCAGCCCGTTATGTACGTCCACCCTTGAAGACTATGGTACGTCCTCTTCGGCCTTGTTAAGCTTTCATTTTTTACCCATATGTAAGTTGATCGGATTCTTGGTCAGCAAATTTGAAATCTAAACATACTATTACTGTCAGAAGCTAATATGATATGGGGAAATAAAAACCTTGAACCAGAGAGGGGTCAAGTAGTTAATTACACACATTGTGACGGTGAGAAACTAATATAATTTGCACTATGTGCCTTTACACGAGCAAGCCATACAATTTATATTATGTTAAACCCTCTCAATCACAAGGTTCACACCATACTTGGGTCCCATAACTACCCCGAGATTCACAGAGTGGCAATAGTTTGGCGAGGGAGAGACTCTGTACCTCGCCAAGATATTTGCCAGAACAATCTTCAGCTCAACCATGGCGAGGTTCTGGCCCAGGCACGTCCGAGGCCCCGTCCCGAATGGCATGTACGTGTGAGGGTGCTTGCACGCGCCGGAGACCCCTCTCGCGAATCTGTCGGGGTTGAACCTGTGGACCTCTGGTCCCCACAGCTCGGGGTCGTGGTGGAAACTGAGCACCGGGATCCAGAAGGCGGTTCCCTTGGGAAGGTGCAGGTGTCCGAGCTTCACGTCCTCGTGCACCTGCCGTGCTAGAAAGGGTGCTGCTGGGTACAGGCGGAGCGTCTCTTGGATCACTTGTGTCAACTATAACGGAAAAATTGTGTCATCAGATCCAGTGACACGAGACTCCCACTGATGAATACTTTGAGAAGACCCAAAGGTTTACGAAGCCTTAAACCCATAATCAATGGAGAGGCTGTTCTCGGGACTCAGAACCTGAATTATCTAGTATGCAAATGCAAGGCCTTACAGTGACAACACGCTAATAGTCCTGAGGTGCAAAGACGGAGCTACTGTCCCACCCAATCCACCCCAACCCATCAATTTTTTTTCTCTTGGACTTGGATACTGATATGTTCAGTTTTTAAGCAAGGGCTAACCGAAAGAAAACTTTCTTTGTTAAGAGTGTCATGCCGACTACAACTTTAAAATAGAACTAAATAATATTTTATCAAGTGCTACACTCTGGGGATGCTACGTACTATTGAAGATGTGATAGACTATAATATCCTCTTCATCTTGGATGGGATGTTTGAATGAATCTTCGCTTCTCTTTCTTTGTCTCATTAAGATGTTGCATCTGCTGTCTACTTATAAATTATTTTGACACGAAAAAAATAATTTATTGTTGTAATAATGGTTAGAATTTTTTTCTAAACAAAGACAAGAGCGGAGTCACTGGTGGACTGAGGTTGACTACACTGCAAACTGTTCCTTCTCTAAAACCCAGCTATCGTGCACCGTCTTCCCTCTCATCCTATCTCTGCATACAAACACTCCTCCCTCACTCAACCTCTCTCTTTATAACTCACCTTCTCCCCTTTCATCTGCTTCATCTTCAACCGAGAATTCCATGATCATAACCGAGACCCCGGTTCCTCTGTTGATGGTGAAAGATGCTACCAAAGACTCTTAGTGTTTAAATTTATGTCTAAAAGAGTTTACCTGGTAGACTTTTTTTTTATCACGTTATCATTTTTTGAGTATGTTGGACACTGTTCTATATTGGCAGAGGCGGAGCCCCACATGGACGTGGCCAGATTGTAGTCCGGCCTAATTTTTTATTATTTTATTATTTTTTATAAAGGTTCTCTTATATATATATATATTTTTATATTTGGAATATGCAACAATTAAAGATGTGTTTGATTGTAAGGTGAAAAATGTGAAAAATAAATTAATTTCATAAAATTATTTTACTAGTAAAAAAAATCTATGGAATTTTAAATTTTTTTATGGAAAACTTAATTCGGGTTTTTTATTGTTATTAATTTTCACAAAAAAATAATTATTTTTTATAGAAAATATTTTTTCTATGGGTTTCGTCAGTTTCATTTTCTACTATTTTAGAAAAAAAAAATTTGAAAAATAATTTTATTGAAAATATAAGCTATCAAATACTACAATTGGTGAAAATTTTGAAATGGAAATATTTTTCATGAAAAAAAAACACATCATAAGTGATAAATAAATTCTCCAAAAATTAATATTTTAGACAGTACAATGCTAGTACAATGCTAATGTCTTCGTGTCGTTCAAATTATACAGTCCTTTCTAATTTTAGAGGATAGCTCCGCCACTGTATATTGGTCAATCATGATATGGTATGTACACTATGAGATATGAACATGATGATACTTACACAACATTTATTTTGTTAAAAATAATTCAGGACGTTTTAAGTTCTGTCCGGAGTAAACTAAAATTCTGGTTCCGTCCTTGTTTGCTGAGGTGTTAGATGGAGATCTAGAGATCTGAGTTCTAAGATGACTTCAGCAAACTAGAGAGCAGTTAGGGAGTACTTGTCCGATATTTTATATGATGCTATATTAAACAATCAAGATCAAGACGAAAGGTATGGAAGTGACAATCATCTAGTAATTAAAATTCTATCAAATCGACCTATAGCATGCTTCAAGTTTGGAGAACATCTTGAAGGAAGGTATAGCAAGGTTGTGGAAGAGCATTCATACGATTTTTGGAAAAATTATTCAGTTGTTGCAGGACAACACTAACCTGTACATAAGTATCGATATACAGAGGGGTTATGTATGCTGTTAGGAAGCATCAGACAGTTAGATGCTTCAATGACATGTAAGCAAAGATATTCCGAGCCATGTGTTGGATTGTATCTCATTTTGGTTTGGCCGTGACAATAAAGTTGATAATTTAGTCTCACATCACGTAAAAGATGAAATCATGAGGTGTAGATCATTAGAATTGTCCAGGTCTTACATGAAAATTCCTTTTAAGACATATGGGCTCCCATTTCAATATCACACATCATAGGCCAGCTCCGGTTCGGATGACACGTTGTATCAGAATCCATCAGTACATGACTAGTTTGGACGGTTCTAATTGGTTTGAGGTGTATTGTGATCCGATTATATGGGCTCTGATCTTCTCTAGGTGGAGTCAGGCTCTTCTCAATGTGGAGTTAGAAGCATCCTCCGGTCGACAATTATACTTATTGGTTGGAGCAAGATGTTGTGGTTGACACACAATGATGATGTGGACGAACGTATCGATTTGGTTCTGTGATTAAACAGGAATCAAGATAACAATATATTGGATCTTCTAGGTACTCGATTAGCGAGAACGAACAAAACTAGCCAAGAGTGTTTGGTTGCTCGACTAGAAAAATGACCTAAGGTGGAGACTATGGCAGAAGTCACTTCATGCATTTTTCCTGTATATGCATTGGGTGTACTGGGGTTATGAATTGAGGTGATTGGTTTATAGTTGACGTATGGAATATGGATTATATATGTTAAATTTCTGTCAAACAGACTCACGAAAATTTGTTTGGAGTTTAAATTCTTGCAAACATTTTCTTTCTCCCTCAGCCCATTTGCTTGAAATTTCTTTTCGTACAAGAAAATTTTATGCTAATGAAACAGTGGTAGTTGGTCAAAATCTTTAGTTTACTTCGGGTATGCTTGACATTTATGTGAGTAACTGTTATGAGTACCGACTATGAACGATTATGAAAGGTTCAATTTTGTGTGATTTTAAGTAGCGATTTTTAAACCAATCAAATACATGCTTGATAACGAACGGTTTTGAAAGACTTTTACAAAAATAAATAAAATAATATTAATAAAATCGTTCAAAACCTATCGATTTGAGGTGTTTATTACGTCATCCAAAATTACATATATTACATCGATTTTGAGAAATTTTTTAGCCGACCAAAATTAGTTTCTCATAAAATTACCAAGAAAGAATTTTCATAAAGTTTAGCGGCTCTTTCTAAGAGACGGGAATGTAAATAGAAAACATCCCAAGGAAAAGCCTCACGGTCTGGTGGTCGGCGTAACAATAATGACATTTGTCAATATGCCACCGCCTGTTTACTAAGATCATCATATATTATTAATGCGTGCATTCCATTATCGCGGAAATATTCCCCCATGGCACACCCAGAATATGGAGCAAGAAATTGCAGAGAAGCAGGATCCTAAGCGGTGGCTGCTACAAGAATGGAATATTCCAAAATATTCGCTTCTGAAAGAATTTGAACTAATTGTGCCACAGTCGAGCATTTCTGTCCAATAGCTACATAGACACAATACAATGTCTCACTCTCAGAGGTGCCCGTGGAGTTCATTTGTTTTTGGTTTAATATAGTATCGATATGCATTCGAATAGAGGTTATAGAAAGTGTACAGGTTGTGATCTGTCTTAGTCTCTCTATTCGCATATATGGGATTTGTATATGTGCCACTACCCTACATATGACATTTTTTTTGTGTTCCTCCTTCATATATCTATGTCTAGCTTACTATTTATTTTAGCATAAATATCCGGTCGGTTGAAAAACACTTAAAAATCGATGAAAATATCGTTACCAAGCAGACCGACCCTTCGAGTCAAGCCTACTATAAACAATAATGCTAAGTTTACTACCAAATGCTTACAACCTTCTTACAACCCGCTCACCCTCCCTGCTATGTGGGTCATCCCCTCCGGCCTCCCCTCTCCTCCAGTGAACGACCACCACGTGGCGTTCCGGCCACGTGGTAACCATCCGGACAGGATCCCACCTCTCCCCCTCCTCCAATGGACGGCCGCCACGTGGACGACACGTGGCTGCCACGTGACGGTTGCAAGAGGGTTGTAGGCATTTGGTTGTAGTCATAGCATAGCCCATACTATAAACAATAATGCTAAGTTTACTACCAAATGCTTACTAACCTTCTTACAACCCTCTCATCCTCCCTGCTATGTGGGCCACCTCCGGCCCCATCTCTTCTCCAGTAAACGACCGCCACGTGACGTTCCGGCCATGTGACGACCATCCGGATAGTCACTGGGTCCCACCTCCTCCAATGAACGACCGCCACTTTGACGGTTGCAGGAGGGTTGTAGGCAAATGGTTGTAGTACTCAAAGCATAGCCCATACTATAAAGGGCTCTTCACAAGTATTGTATTAAAGCATCCCAATGAGAGAGAACTTACCAGAGTCATCTTTGTTAGCTCCTCTGAGCTCGGCATTCGAGCAGCACAGACCTCCATCACCTCTTGACGAGCTCGCGTTTGCCAGTCCTGGTTGGTGGCGAGAAGCACCAATGCCCATTTAGCTGCAGTAGAAATGGTCTCCTGGCCCGCAAAGTATATGTTCTTGCAGTTGTCGACAATAAATGACTCGTCTGCACCTGCTTCCTTAGCGTTCTTTAGGATGGATTGCAGCAGGTCCTTGCTCTTGTTGTTTTCTTCCCTGTTCCTCTGTTCCACTACCTTGAGTATGGATGATCTGATCTCGCTAACCAACCTCCAAATATTTCTATTGGTCTTAGTGGGTAGGTAGCTGCAATGCATCACGAAAGTAGTTGTTGGTCATTTTTCTTTCTTGCAGAAATTTGCACAGTGAGCATCAAAGTTTGATGATTTTTCATGCACAACACAAAATTTTGATAATTTACAATTTGAAACCCATAACGTCGTTCTGATGGGTGTATTCTAAAAAAAAAAAAAAAAAACCCTTCGGAAGGACACATATTGCACAGAAACGTCCTTCCAAACGGTGTATTGGTACATATTATATTTTTCGGAGAACCAAAAAGAAAAAAAAAAAAATTTGTCACTAACAGTCTAATTTTGTCACTAAAAGTCGAATTCGTCACTGAAAGTCCGATTTCGTCACTAAATTTTTTTTCCAATAAAAGTCTAGTCGCATATAAAAAAAAATATATTTGCTAAAAAAAGTCTTTCAGAAGGACGTTTTTGTAAAAAATTTGCACATAAATTTCTCTTTTGCAGGCCGTTTTAATTAAATCACTAATTAAAGTGGACGACAAAGTTTACGTTATATTTAATAGATAATTAAAAGTAGCTGATAATTTTTTTTTTGCGTAGAATTTTTTTGTAAAATAAAAAAAATCATCCTTCTAAATAACGTTTTGGTATTCTTATCATAATTTTAGGAAAGTTTATGTTCTCAGGACAATTTTATCCAACTTTGATGCTGTATACACAAATTTTTGTTTTTTCTTGACGTGCTTGAATTAAATAATAATTAGGAGATGATGATGATGATGGTGGTGGTGGTGGTGTGCTTACTTTGATCCAGGAAGCCTAGATATGAAGCTTTGCATGGGTAAGGACACCTGGAGGGTAGTGATCTTGGAGAATATCTCCTCTCCTTTGGAGTAGTCACTCCCAAAACAAGCTCTCGAGAGTACATCTGCTGAGAAGCTCTGGAAGTCCTTGTCGACATTCATATCAGCAGTACCACCCCCTTCTTCGACTCTGTCTTCCCATGATTTCAACAATCTCAGGGATGATCTTTCTATTAAATTCAACAGTCCCTACAAACATAACAAGGGGATTACGCCAGTGCATGTGAGTGACATCTTTATTGTGTGTGTGTGCATACTTGAGCCACACCTGAACATAATACCAATTTTTTGACTGTAGGTTATGGTTTGGTGGGATGGTGATTAAGGAAAATGGTTTCTTATTGGCACATTTTTTTTGGGTCCTTTAGACTGTGTCGCTTAGGGTTAGGTGGGATGCTTTTTTTTTTTTTTTTTGATCTCTTCAAAATAATCAAGATAATTTGTCCAAGCAGAACAGATCAAAGCAGAACAAGAAACAAAAGACAGAAAAAGAAAAGAAAAAAGTTATTTAGTTGTAGGGTTTAGTAATTTGCGTTTAGGTTAACATATTGTCCAACAGAGGATTTGGATCTCATTTTAACGGTTAATTTTGAATGAACGTCAAAAATTGGACACTCAAAACTTAAAATTTGAATATTATACGAGATCCTAAAACTAAATAGAGATATGCGAGGGTTGTTTAGTTTTAAATGGTGAAAATTATTTGATTCGAATTATTTAATTTTGCCATGATCAATCGAGAATGAGACGTGTGATGGTATTGTTTGTGTTTCTATCATGATCTCAACACCCACGCAACTCTCGGAGACTCTTGAGTTGCAAGCATTCAATAATTCGGCAGGGACAAGATACATCTGACGATACACGATGTCCAAGAAATCGTCTCCATCGAAACTGCTGTCAGAAGTGTTGTGTGACTGTTAAGATCATGATAGAAGCAAACAACAGTATTGTAAGTCTCATTCTCGATTGGTCATGACAAAACTAAATAACACAAGTCACACAATTTCTACCATGCAAAATTAAATGACTCGCATATTTTCGTTTAGTCATAGGGTCTTGTATAATATTGAAAAGTCGAGTTTAGGTATCCGTTTGAACGATCAGTCAAGTCTACCGTTAATTAGGATGAGACCAAAATCATATTTTGGACCGTATTGGGACATAAACTAAAAAATTCAATATTATATCACACCCTTAGAAAGAAAAAAAAAAGTTGGTGGACGCCGGACGGAACTATGTTTTTCTATTAAATTAAATCTAACACTTTGGTGGTGCACAAACATTCACGATTGATCAGTTTAAACTTTCGCTATCTTATTTATAATATATATTATCTCGTTTTGCTTTGCTGGTGCTCCGGCCGGAGAGTATGTATACGTACGTACCTTGACCTTGTCAATGAAGAACTCAGGGGCTATGATCTTTCTCTGGATCGCCCACGCATGGCCACTTGCTTGTATTATACCTTTGCCAAACAAAGCATTGAAGCTTTTGTTCGAAAAGCTCGTTTTCCCAATGGCGAGAGATTTATTCAGGCACACTTCCTTCACCAAGTTTGGGTCACTTATGTAGAGCGACACGTTGTTTACAATCGTAAACATATATACTGGTCCTGAAAGTATATATATATATATATATATATATATATATATATATATATATATATATATATATATATATATATATATATATATATATATATATATAGAACAATTAATCAAATAATATCATCATCATCATCTAAGATTCAGATGAATATGGTCGTCTATGATACGAGAAATCTCCCCCAAACTAAAAAAAAATTGCCAGCTTTTATTACTTGTTCACTTTTGGTGTCGACCCGACATCAACCCTCCATGTTACCGGCAGATTCTCGGTCTACACTTTTGGTGATAAAAGTTTATCAAACTAGAAACAACTAATTATACCATTGAACGGATTCACCACTGCCACGCGGCTAGTAATTCCTACGCAATAACCTAAATCTGCTAATTAATAATAATAATAATAATAAAAGACTTACCATAAATGTTCCTCCAGCGATCGAAGTAAGGGAAGAGAGCAGAGGAGTAGTCATGAGCAACATGGGCTCCTCGAGCAAGTGCAGGAGGAGGAGGCTTGGACGTAGTCTTCATCTCTCTGATGTTCCCCAAGAGAAAAGAAGGGCGAGGCCCAGTGATGCCTTGCCTCCTTAGTGCTCTCCTCAGCTTCTCTGGCCTCCACCATAGATTGCTATAGAGGTACAATACCAACATCGTGCCAACACCTACCATAATCATAATCATAGAACCATCCTCCATTTCCATTTGGGTGAGAGAGAGAGAGAGAGAGAGAGAGAGAGAGAGAGAGTGTGAGTGATGTCTTGCTCTGAGCAGAGATCTGCAGCCTCTAAATAGTTGTCAAATACTCACAGGCAGCTGTGCTGTGGACCACGATTCGACTGTGCATGTGTCTGCTTCCTCGCAAAAATCTTTAATTATTGCGTTCATGTAACTCGTTCCGAATTGCAAATTGATACCCAGAATTATTCCATTCTTCTCAGCTTGATACCGTAAGCATCTTTACTGGACAACTTGATATTAACAGCTATTGAATATTTTAGTTTCATACCTAAAAATAAAATTAAAAAGACGAAGTTATTCTCTCTTTCTTTCTTTCCCACCCAACCTCCAAGGAAAGGGGGTACAGTCGGAGTAGGGTTATTTTCGTTTTGTTAGGATATCAAGTTGGTACATATCAAAGTTTAATATATTAAGTTCAAAAACTGGAATAGTTAAGGGTATCAAGTTACAATTCAAAGTTCTTAGTGGAGCAAAAAGCTCCAGGTTCTCCTACTACCGAGAAGAAGGGAGGCGGACCAACCAAGAACAGAACTAAAACATTCGAACATAATGGATTAGATTAGTCTAGGTGGACTCAAGATGGACCGACTCATATATATATATATATATATATATATATATATATATATATATATATATATATATAAAAGGGTAATTAGAGTTTTGACCCTGGACTTTTATCATTTGATTAAATTTTTTATTATACCCTTAATCACATGATTGACAATAAAATTTTGCTATATGTAGGAAAAATATAATAAAACAATTAAACAAATAATAAATATTCAGAACATAAATTTTTTAATTAGACAAGTCAGGACTTAAATTTAAAATTAATATAAAATTCAGGATCTAAACTCTAATTAGTAAAAAAAGAAAAAGAAAAAACATAGTCCACATTAGTTCTAAGGGCCCTTGGACTCAAGCCGGCCGGCCTAGGACGAGGATGCAGCATTGACTATCCCTTTAAAATAAACTATAATTATTTTTAATGCTACGGTATTAGTGAACTTTTTTAAGTTGTTATTTTTATTTTATTTTTTATTATTGTTGTGGTTGTCGTCATTATTGTTTCTTCCGTTGTCTTATGCAGTTGTTTTACAGAATTCAAAATTGATTATAAAACATTGAGAGAGTTCTTACTTGTACACTAGACAACAAATTTTTTTATGCAACCTAATAGTCTTCCTCTTGAATCTTGAACCATTCCAACATTGCAACAAATATTTGGTTTGCTATATATGTATTTTTCATCCGGTATAGTTTGTTGAGAATTTTTCCTTTTTATCAAAAGCTCCAGTCACTTGGTTTTCAACCTTTAGTTAGTGATTGCTGCTCAAAATATACAATTCAATTAATTTGGCACTGTCAGGTCATAGTTTTCTAGGGGTATCCTCCATCTCATCTTCATTTTCCACCATTAGAAAATTATATCTGTGAACATCACATACTAAAATTTTCATAAAGTTTTTGTAGTACCTGACTTTTTTCTCTTAGAGCATCATCAGTAAGTCCCATTCAACATTCTAAATTCTAAATTTAAAATGTAAAAATTTATTTTGTAGAATAGTAAGTTCAATTATTAGTTTTAATTTCTAGATTTTGAGTCTCAATTCATCTATGGAAGCTATATGTTGGACCTTCTAATTTCTAAATTCTAGATTGTAGGAACTTATTTTGTATAATAGTAAGTCCCAATTTGGAGTCCAATTTTCTATATTCTAGATTTTAGATTTTTTTTTTCTCACATCAATTTTTGACCACACAATCTTTGAAAACGAAGCTCACTTTATCATTTTCTACTATTCTCATACAATCCCAAATCCAATCTACATTTACATTTTTTTTGAAATTTTGGACCTCAAATTGCATTGGAGAGTCCCAACTACTAATGATGCTTTTAGAACCAGTGGACTAGCCCAAGACCGACCGCACAACATTTTAGATCCAAAATTATATATATATATATATATATATATATATATATATATATATTAGTGTTCATACAACGTAACATAATAACTTAGCTAGTAAAGTTTGTTTCCCCTTTTACCTTCTATATAAAAGGACAATAATTCAAGACCTAGTAGCTTTTTTTTGTTTTTTGTTTTTGTTTTTTCTTACAAGAATATTTTAGTTTTTTTTAGGAGGAAAATTATTTTAATTTTTGTCATGGGAACCAAAAACTTTGGTTCGGTCCTACTTAGAACTAAAAACTAAATGGCCGAATATGCAATTAATGAAATAAAATGACTCGTGAAGAAACAAAGTTACAAACCCTCCAATCTCTACTCTTTCTATATTCTAGAGATTAATTTCTATTGCTATTACTCCTCCCCTGCAAATAGGATGACATCTTTAATTTGGGAACCAAGCACCAAGGAAGAAAGCAAGGAGCTAGCAAGAAAGGAGCTAGTGAGAGTTTGTATTGTGAATGTGAATGTGAATGTGAATGTGAATGTGAATGTGCAGTGGAGTAGCCACCGTATCCAACTGTGCCCCTTAGATTTTGATTTTTTTTTTTTTTAAGTTTATATATATATTTTTTATTTAAACATCAATGTTAAATAGATTAAACCGAAAAGACATAGATAGACGGTATGAAAGTCAATAACAACAAAACTCTATACATACAATCCAATGTACATAAATATTTAATATGTAACCCAAAATATTTTGCAGTTTGAAACTTTAGTGGCCGATTTGCTCTCCTTGAAAGAGAATAAAAAGTACAAAATAAAATACGAAAATTTAGTTAGGGTCTGCTTGGATTAGGACATGGTTAGTTTGAGGGGAAAAAAAATCTATACTAGTATATATAACAAAAAATAGGAATATTATTAATTTTTTCGAGTAACATTTTTTTTACATAAAAATATTATTATTTATGATGCGTACGGTTATAGCCGACATGTGGTAATTGACAAAACTTGAATTTGTCGACTGTACAGAACAGATTTTGTCCGAATTCGTCAAATTTTATCGTAATAATGTTTTTTAAAAAATTCTAATTATTCTTCGATCACACTTCGAATCGCGACGAAATGAACGTGTTTGAAAATTTTATCCAGTTCTGAAACCGTCAACTAGATCATTATTATTTTTCGGGTAAAATGTAAAAAATTTCTTCTTAAATTTGCCTCGTTAGCAAAATAAGACTCACTAGACAAATATAGCAATTAAACCCTCCCTCAATAGTTGAATTGTTTAAAATACCCTCATCTCGTGTATTAGCCGTTTGAAGTAGCCGTTAGTTGCACTTTTTTTAAATTTATTATAGAATACATAAAATACCCCTGTTACAAGTGAAAGTTGGTGGCTGTTACATTTGCCATTCTATATAAATTAATATAGTTAATAATAAAGAAATATATACAAATTAATATATTAATATATACACATAAATGAAATATATTATTATAGGGAAGGTATAGTTTATATTAATTTGTATACAAATAAATATATTAATATACAAATAATTATAGGATATTACCATATAAATATTTTCAAAAAAAATAAAACAGGATAAAAATAAAAATAAAAGAAAAAAGAAAAAGAAAAAAAAGCAAAAACAAATTCTTTAAAAATGAAAACATGAAAAAAAATGAAAATAAATTGAAAAGCACAAAATTTGTTATTGTTCGGGCAAAAAAATATACCCACCTATTTTTAGAGGATACAATTTTCATCTTTTGTGGATAAATTATTTATCCAAGTATTCACAATTTTCGGAAATAAATTTTTATAACATAAACCAAACATGGAAATATGTTTTCCACACACAATTTGTGTAAGAAAAAAAAATTATGTACCAAATGCTAAAAGCTGCTAATTTGATAATCAATGTTTATTAAAAAAACAATTATAAAAAGTCAATTTATTTTTGTTGACTTTTAAAAGTATTTTAGTATTAGGTTTTAGATGAGTATAATCGCCATCTCATATCTACTTTTTTTGACGTTATTTAATGGTAGAAACCAAATTGGATGTGACCGCGGTGTTATATTAATTTGTATATGAACCTAGAGTTTTCAAGTTGCAATAAAAAAAGTAGCTCTATTTTATGAACGTAGACCCCCCCCCCCCCCCCCCCCCCCCCCCCCCACACACACACACACACACCAACATATTAGTATAAATAATAGCAGACTTTTTTAATTTTTTGAATTATCTTATTTTTGAACTGTTAATTTTTGAATCATTTCTAAGCCACTTTTAAATGGCTAAATTAGTTTTTTTTTTGAAGAATTTTTTATTTTTTATTTTTTAAGAATTCATGTTTAGACCCTGAATTTTATACTAGTTTTGAGTCTAAATGTTAATTAACATTTTTTTTAGATATTTAATATATTTAAGAATTTTACTTTTATTTTTACCTACATGAAAAGGTACATACACCATTAGATTTTTTTTTAATATTAGTATTAACAAATTAGGATTAAAATTAAATTAAATTAAATTAAAATTAAAATTAAAATTAACAAATTAACATTAACTTTAAAAATTAACATTAACATTAACATTAGTATTAATATTAATAGTAATAGTAATAGTAATAGTAAAATTAAGATAAATTAACATTAACAAATTATAATTTGAATTAAATTAAATTAACATTAAAATTAATATTAATATTAAAAAGTTAACATTAACTTTAAAAACTAACATTAACATTAGTATTAGTATTAATATTAATAGTAAAATGAAAATTAAGATATATTTTTTAAATATATAGATTTATTGTTTTATATATATATATAAGATAGAGATAAATTTGTTTTTTAAAAGAGAGATTTTTTTTTTAAAGAAAATTTTGAAAAATAAATATACGTATGGACTTTGTTTGTATTTTTTTGGTTTTGTTTCTCTAGGATAGATTTGATTTTGATTTAATCATCCCGTAAGTAGTTTGAAAGAGAAATTATTATTAATATTAATATTTGAAAAAAAATTAATATTAATATTTTAAAAATATTTTTTAAAGATATAGTTATTTCTAAAGATATATTATTTTATAGTTTTTTTTGGAAATATAAATTATATTTTAGATTTATTAAAAAAAATTATCTCTATTTTTTAAAACAAAAAATAAATGTATCAATCTCTATTTCTAGAAATAAATAAATCTATCTTTATTTAAAAAAAAAATAAGTCTTATTTTTTAAGATAGAGATATGTTTGTTTTAAATATAAGAGGTTTAATTTTTAAAAGAGAAATAAATTTAGAGGACAAACATACATATATTTTCTAACCCCATATGTTTGTACCGTAAGTTATTGCGGAGAAGCTCTTTAAGAAAAAAAAATATATTGTAAACCTCTTATCCCAGAAATTTTTAATATTAATAACTTTTAGAACTTTGAAATTCAACTAGATTGATAATCCAAGGACAAATAATTATGGTAAGTAAATATAAATGAATAAAGAAATCGATACTAAATTTCTTACTTTTTTGTTAATGATAAATGCAAAGTTAAAAGAAAAGATTTAGTAAATAAGATAATGATAAGTACAAATATATGTAAATTAGAAACGTTTGAATTTTTTTTTTCTTCTTATTTTCTTTCTATTAGAGTAAATCAGGGGTACAATGGTCAACACAACACAAAAAGATAAATTTTTTTGACGTCCGTTAACAAAAATTCTCTTTTAGAATGTCACATGAGCCTATTTGAAACGTTAAGTGATTTTTAAAGCGTAGAGTCTTAATTTACAAAAATTTAAATCTAAGTAAAAAATTTCTGCACTTTATCCTTTATTATAAGTTTTTACTTTTTTAATTTTAAACGTCGTATCTCCTAGATTAAAATTTTGACTACGCCACTGTGCATGCGTAGTAGTTTCCTTTGTGAATTTTATCATGAAAGCTTGTATCATCTTGTATACAAGTTTTATATCAATTAAAATTTATTATTGGTTGTTCCAAGTGTGCAACTTCTTCTCTGATATCCAACATGAATACCATAGTTTCCATTAATAGTTTGTTTGTGGCCGTTCTCTTTCATCAGGTGAATTCTCAGAAAAAAGATGCTGTATGAGTGGAGGTTGGAATCTTTGTAATATGAGACAGATTTTCAGAGACTAGTTATCGTAACGTTGACAAAGTCAACTAATAAATCACACAGTTCTGTTCATGATTCTATTGTTGCACATGTCTAGATTCCTAAACTAGCGGAAGGAACAAAGCCAAAATATCAGGTTCTGGCTGCTATTTCTTGGTCCTCTTTAAACTAAATAGTAAAAACATTTTTCTACATCTGGCCGGCATTTAAATTATTCAAATGATCCTGAAACTTCGGGGAAAAAAAAAAAAAAAACTGTTCTTCTACCTTTTGATTGAAAAAACGGCATATACCAGAAGGTAGCAACGGTTTATTAAAAATATAAGACTATGCTAAGTGGTAACATACTATAGCAGGAGAGTGGTAGTTATTATTAATATTTAATTTTATGTATTTTTTTGTTGTTGAAATATTTGACATCTTTTGGGACTTTTATGTACGCTGTGTTGCATTTTTTTTTGATAAATGAAAGAAAATAATATACTTTTGTGATTCGATCCACTGAACTTTCGTCACCAAGTTAAGTTTTTATATTTCTTTTCAGTAACCACAAGGATCACTCGAATTCGATAATATTCAATTTTATGTACGAATATAAAATCCTCCAGAAAATGTATTAACTAATTTGTTTATTACTCTACATACTATAGCAGGAGAGTGCTATTTATGGAGTTAATTACGGTTCCTTCTAGGAAACCAAATTGTTCTGATGACGACAATATTCAAGATTTCGATTAGTGAACTTGGCATGAAATTAGTCTTTTATTCGTCTCTATGAACCGTAGAATATCCTCGAATATCCTCTGCAGTCAAAATCTTGTGGTTCGATACAATCGTGCCATACAGTACTCTTATACGATATAGCTGTAAATTGACCTGCACGAAAAATTGATTGCAGTAAATTTAAATTATAGATTATATGACTTGGTCAAGTTATCCTGTTTTGCTTATATATGCTAAGGGTTCTCTCTGTCTCTAGCTTATTATTTACTGTTAGAAAACTAATATCTGTGACATCACATAAAACTCCACATTATTTTTATATTTGTCCATTACCTCAGTTGTTTGTTTGCAGGAAGGAATCTACTTATTGGAATTGGAATCTGATGCAGCTAGCTAGTTTCGCAAGAATTGTTGCAAGTGTGTTTGGTCCAATTTGTTCGAAATCAAACACGTCCTGCAAGTGCTTCGATATCATGTCTGAAACTGATTGCAGCAAAAACTTTAGGTCAATTCACCTGAAAAATCAACCTCCGTCTAACGGACTCCAAACACAGATAAAAATAAGTATATGACAGTGACTACGTCATCTGGACAAATCCCAACTTTTATAACTCAGAAGAAAATTACAAGATTGTAAAAACTAATGTTGAAATCCTTTGTCCTAATAGGCTCAATCTCATCACCACATTCAAGAAGAAAAGAAAGAGATCACAATTGAAATCGCTCACCAACCCGTAGCAATTTTTCTAACCGAAGTTGATGACTTCTTGATTAGATCCCCTTCTTCCTTCTGTCTTGAATGGCGCGACTCCTCGATTAGATCTCCTTCTATCTTGAATGGCGAAGTCCGAGATTCGTGGTATCACTTTGGTCCTGTGACCAAATTTTACGCGATTTCGAGACAGTTGACCGAGCCACCTATTCGCGGGCCCCATGGTTTGATTTGAAGGACGATTTTGTGATCAGCTCATCGAAATTCAAAATTGGACATACCGTTGAGTTCGTATCGTCGTTTATGATTTGTTTGACCTATAATTTATCCCATTTAGAGACCTTTACCCCAGGCACGCATTTCGGTGCAAAGTGGCCCACTTGTGGATCCCGCTTTGAACCAAAATTACCGTTTTGCCCCTGTGTCCAAATTAGACGAAAGATAGAGTTTTCTGACTATCTCGCTTATTTCGGATACGTTAGTAATGTTTGTTTCAGCATCCGTAGACGTTCGTACATCTTCCTCTCTTTGTGCTACTGTGACTTGACGTTTTTGCAGCTAAAATATTTTCTAAACTTTGCTCGGACACCAGGCAAGATAACTTGTCAAATTGCTTACAGTACTTTACATGCTTATCATATTATCATATATTCATTATATATATATTTTCTTTCAGTCATAATTATATATTATATATGTTGACACACACTTGACACATAATATCATGGGAGGGGAGGACAGTCAGTAGGCGTATGGGCTACCCACTTTGGTAAACCATAGTAACTGGATGCACTACGATATTTGTGTTGCGATGGTCTCTACCCTCGAGGTATGTTGATTTGGTGTTACGATGGTCGCTACCGTCGAGGTATGGCGATTAATGGTACATGTACATTTGTGTATTCATGAGTTATGAGATAACGTGTGCAGAGTGGCCTACACCTGCCCATACGTTGAAAAGTTGTCCTGTAACCTCCGATTTCCAAATTTCCGAAAATAATTAGATTTTTAATTTATTTTAAATACCAAGTTTATAAAATATTTTCTCCTTGAATTTTTTTGTATTTGATTTGGAACAATGTTTGATTTTAGAAGGTAATTAAAATCTTTTATAAAAATCATTTTTCTAAATGTCGATTTCTTATAAATAAATAAATAATAATGTATATACATATTTCTCTAGTTTCAAATGTTTATTGGCTTGAAATCATAAAATCATTTATTGGATAAATTAATTTAAGGACTAGTTGTTTCTTCAAAATAATTTTATATTTATTAGGAAAGTAAATAAATACATTTCATACTTTCTAAGATTTTGCGAAAATGGGTTTAATCAGTAGCTAATTGGAATCAGCTAGCCTTGGAAGCCTTAAAAATATTTTCTTAAATTATAATATTTTCTATTAATTTTATGAGTTTACCGTCTCCCATTTCACCCTCATTTTCCTACATGAATTTATTCATGTATGATCTTGGGCCATTTGTTATTTGGGCCAACCCTCACCCTTTATCCCACACCTTCTCTCCCTATTTAAGTCTCTCATCACCATTCCCAAGGAAATCCTAGCTAGCCCTCACAATTCCCACAAGCCAACAAGCCACCACCATTTTGTGTGCTCGTGTCCGTGTGTCCAGCATCACCGTGTCAGCCGTGTTGGCCTCGGGTCCGACCCCGGGTGTCCCACCGTATCCATTCATTTTCTGTGTCCAGTTATTACAATATTACAATTTTCGTGTCCGACACCATCTGGACACAACCTCCCCCACAGTACACCACCATCGTGTCCAGCCCGGACACGAACCCAGACCTCAACTCGGTTCACAGAACCTAACCCTAACCTAGATCCCGACCTACCGCCGGTGGCCGGGACCTCCTCCTCGGCGTCGAGATCGCCGTGGCCGACCAGACGCAGCCGCCTCGAAGCCGCCGCCTCCTCGAACAGAGCGCCCGCCCCCTCGAATCGAGCGCCGCCTCGAGCCGAGCGACGCCGCCGCCTCAGATCTGTCGAAGCCGCCGCCGCGGATCCCCTCCTCGCCGAGTTCGAACAGACCCGCCACCGCCTCGAGTCGAGCCCCGCCGCAGAAGATCCAGTCGCCGCCGAGTTTCCGCTGCCGCCTCGGACTGCCTCACCCGCGTCGAGCCTTCGTCGAGCCGTCGACCACCGCCGAAGTTTCGATCGCCGCCGTCTCGACCCGGTCCGCCGACCGCCTCCTCGAGTCGAGCTCCGCCGAGCACCCGCGTGACCTCGACGGAGCCCCCACCGCGACCTCGCCGAAAAACCCCCATGTGAGCCTTCCTTCTCCATTCCCTCTTCGATTCTGAGAGTAAAGGTTTGGGAATTGATTAAGAGTATTAATATATTATATATTTAATTTAGTTATATTAATATATAATTAATTTAGTTATTAGATTATTAATTGATTAGTTAATGTCTAATCAGTCAGTTAGTAATTAATTAGTTATTAATTACATATAATTAATTTAATCATTACATATAACTAGTTTAGTTTATATAATTAGTTATTTTTATGTGAATAGTTTAGTTATATGTAAATAGTTAGTTAATGTGTAATTAGTTAGTTAATGTAATTAGTTATTTATTATGTGTAAATTTAGTTATGTATTATATATAAGGATTTTTGATTGATATATATATACAAATATGTATTTTGGTATAAAAAAAAGTATATATGTAAATACATCTATTAGTGTATATACACAAATACGTATTTTGTACAAATTACTAATAAACACTTATATATATATTATATACGTTTTATTGGTATAATAAGTATTAATGTATGTTTCAGTATTTAAATATAAATAAATGTATATTGGTATATATGTATATATAACCGTATTTTGGTATAAATATGTGTACCTATATATATAAACATGTATAAACATATTTTTGGTATATATATATATATATGGTATATATATATATATAAAAACTGTATTGATATATATGTACTTGTAAAACATATTTTGGTATATTACCTGTATATAGTATTGTATTATTTTGGTATGTATGTATATATACATATATATATAATATAAGTTAATATGTATTTTGGTACATGTATACTAGTTTATATGTATGAGTGATGTATAATTTTTCACATAAATAAAATATATTTCCACTTATGTACATACAGTTATACCTATTTTGTATACTTTGGAATAACTATATATATATGTATTAAATTATTTATAAATTGGTAAATTACTAGGTGACCCTAGTTGACTAGTGCCATACCTGATAGAGCCCCTGAGTTCATGTATTTGTGATGTGTTAGTGTAGCACCTGATGCAAATGTTGTATTTGATATATTTTAGGACTGTTGGTTCCTCCAGACGATACTCTGGGACAGGACATTGGTTTTACCAGCTAAGGACCCAAGGCGAGTACATTCTCTGATTAGTTTCTAATTTATGATATCTCCTATGTTCACTGTATCTAGTGTAAATATCCATGTTCTTGACACATTGGTTACACGGATTGGTATACACGGATCTCGTCATGAGATGTTATTCCTTATTCATGGTGTAGCTTGTACAAGACTTGTTTCCTTGATATCTTGTGCATATACAGACACTGAGACCCGGGGAGATTTGCTACCTCCCTAGGGAATCCCGTGCCATAGCGTACCATGATTGGATCTACTATACCAGTCGGGGGTTTGGGGAGTACTTTAGTGTAGATATGTGATCATACCCAACTTTATATGCACCATAGCTCACCCCACATCTCACGTCGGGTGCGGCCTGACCATTTACATGCTCCATAGCTGTTACGTGTGATTAGCCTGATCTCTACATGCATCATAGCTAACCAACGGTTAGCCTGACTTTATATGAACCATAGCTAATCACATGTAACCAGCCTGATCAAGTTCCCAAGCCGATCACATATTAAAGCTAGTACTCACACACTTAGCCATAGGGTTCTTGCTCATTGACATATTGTTCTTTTCCTGCATTTACTTACAGTATTTCCAGTATTTCTCTCATTGTACATTTCTCGTACCTATACATGCATCTGGTATATTTCCATCTAGAACTGCTACATAGTTTATGTCATTTATATAGAACTGCTATTTAGAGATGTACTTTGCTCCTTCCTGACTGGAAAATATTTTTCCAGACTGTGACCTTAGTGGACTTGTTTCTGACACTTGGGGATTGGTTGTTACTGATTTCAGGTATGATTATTTTGTCAGTAGACTTGTGTTGTATTCTTTTGTTTCTTCAAATTCTTATCGTGCTGTAGTTGTGATTGAGTATGTTGTTCATTTTATAGTGTTATCCGTGTCTCCTTATGGAGTTGGATACCAGTGTGAGATTATTTAGATAGTACTTGACCTAGACAGCGTTCTACCGCCGATGCTGCGGCGTAGGCTGGACGTACCCACGCACTCGTGCCCTAAATCGGGTGCGGGTCATGACATGTCCTCATTATGCATTTTCGTATAGATTATCTGGAACAGCATACTTGTATATTTTCTGTCTATTATGCATGTTTTACTGTATTCAATTGGCTCGCATGTTATATCTTGTTACGTCCCTCTGAGGACCTGGTCCCTTTGCTAGGTATAGACGATCAGGAGTATCTGCAGTTGTACGGGCCAGGACCTGACGCATTATTTTCTGTCGAGCAGGTCTTACCTTCTGAGCATCTTTGATTATCTTTAGCGATGGATCTCTTAGTTGATACTCTTCTATCATCATCTTATTTTATATTGGAGTTCCGTCCTCCTCTCTCATTTTAGTTTTTGATATAGTCATTGGTAGTGGATTTGTCTCCACCCGACTATCATTTTTGGATTATCTAGACTCATTATTTTTGTTTAGTTATTTCTTTACTATGACTTGTTCTGTGGATGAGATTAGTATTGGTTGTGACTTGTGACAATATATTTACCACCTGTGAATTAATATTCATATTACATCGTACGTGTGTATTAGGGTATCCATATATTGGAGTTGCCACATACATACGGCTGGCATGCTTACGTATTCCTAGTCCTACGTATTTTTGGACTGGGACGTGACATATTTTTGTGGCGGCCCATGCAGGCCGAGAGTATATTGTCTCGGTTATGATATTGTACCGAACAAGCCTGCAAATAGGATTAGAGTATAGGATCTCATCCACACTTGACTATAACTCACCTTCCTTCCAACCTGTCATATTTCAGTGCTTGCATCCTGCTTGATTCCTGTACTCTTCCTAATCCTTCGTCCATCTCTTGCAGAGAGATGAATTTGCGTAGCGGACATGTCGCCACCGGGGACAACACGTCTCCAGGGGTCAACGACCAATCACCAGGAGAGGCCTCAACGACTCCTCTTCTTCCAGGACTGGATGGACAGACTAACAATCCGGTTCCACCAGCTCCTTCCACGGTGCCTAATGGGGATTTTTCAGCTCTACCAGCACTGCAGGACGGCTAGCCGCAGCTGTTCCAATTATTCCAGATGATGATGTAGGAACAGGGACAGCAGGCCGTCGCACTGGCTGCCGAGCAGAGACAGCAAGTGGCAGAGCAGAGGCGAAAAGTTGCCGAAATAAGACAGTGATTCCTGACAGCACTTGAGAGGTTGGCTGCACAAGAACCCGCACCAACTCAGGCACTAGTTTCAGTGCCATAAGCACGTGTTGGTTCAGTAAAAAATTTTGTACAGATGGGCCCCAAGCCATATAAAGGCAATGAGAGCCCAAAGGAAACCATAACCTGGATAACCAGCACCAAGAAGCTATTAGAGGCGTCATAACTGCCTACGGATTTATAGATGACATACGTAAGGACCCAGCTAGAAGGAAACGTTCATCACTGGTGGGAATCAATGGAGCCAATTGGGTACATGCCAGACTTGGGAGCAGTTCTTGGAGTACTTTAAGAAGAAGTACTTTTCGGCCACCGTGAAGGATGCATTGTACAATCAGTTCCTCCATCCAGAGCAGGAGAACAAGACGGTCGATGAGTATGATGCAGAGTTCAGCCGCCTCAGTAGATATGGGGCCATTCTGATACCCAGACTTGGAGAAAGCTAAGAGATTTTATCATGGGCTGACTCAAGAGCTCCAGCACTATACTAGCACACAGTCCCGGATCTCTTATGCCGAGTTATTGTCATGCCCCAGTCCCAAAATATTGAGGGACTAGACACGTGGCAATGGCCAGCAGCACACACCAATGGGCAAACCCAATTTAATGGACCCATCAGGGTGTACTTAAGCTATAAAACAACAATATGGGCAATGGTAATAATCTCATCCACAGAAATAAATACAAACAATATCAGAAATATAAAATAACAACATGTCTCAATAAATATATCTCGGGGAACAACCCGAGGTAAGTCTGATATAATAGTCAAGAGACAAGAAATAGAAGATTATAACAACAGCAAATATTGAGTATGGATAAAGCATATACTCAGAAGAAATCCTCGGTGATCACCTCGTCCTCGGGGATCGGCTCAGTTCCAGTGCCTTCTCCTGCTCCTGCTCCTGCTCCATATACCTCTGGATAGAACTCCTCTGCTATATCTGGGGACATAATCCGGATCCAGGTCCTCAGGGGACATAACAAGGTACAAAATAACTCATGCCAAAATAAATGCAGAGTAGCAATAAATGAATCAGTAGGGTAAACTATATAACCAGCTAATTGATATGCAAGATGAGAGCATTAATCATACTCAGGCTGAGACTACTATAGAATCTGTGTCGGGGAAACCCATAGCAGTATTCTCTCGAAGGGCTAGTAATGTACCAAAGCTCTGTGTCAGAGTCTAAGGCACCTCCAGTAATGTAATATATATATATATATATATATATATAATCAGCCTTTTGTATGGTAATACTCTTCCCACCCAATGTAATCATACGTCTCATGTCCACGACGTCTCATGTCCATGTCACGCAGGATTATGACCTCTAACTGATGCAACAAGTCATAATGATAGCTAAGCACATGCAGTATTTATGTCATGAATCATGTAACCTATACAGAATTACCATGAATATCTCAGGAAGATTCTGTCTCATAAATAGTGTCAGGTGTCATGAGGCATGACGTACTTGATAATGCAAGCACGAGAATGTATAGGGTCTCGATATCCATGTCTATGTGACGTTACACAACTCCGCGTACGGCGTTGACACCCGAATATTATTCAGACGCTAAGTAATGTCACACGGTCCTAGGTTGAACAGAGATATTATAGTAAATAATCAAGAGAATAGTATAAACAAATGCTGCAAGTATGACAAGGTACACTTGCCTGGGGTTCTGACTCCTACTACTGCTCTGGTATCAGCGAGATTTGCAGGTACTCCTCCAGTTGCTGAAATAAACGTTACCATCAGGTTCAGAAGATATCAAATAGCTAAAATTGTCTATCCATGAGTCCAATTTGAACACAGGAGCAAAAGTAACAATTTTTGGTCAAAGCGGGGTCCACATGTGGCCCACTTCGCACCGAAAAATGTGCCAGAGATAATATTCTCCAAATTCGTCAAATTTAGTGTCCATAAGTCCAGAACGACGATACGAACCCAACGGAATATCCATAACTGGATTCCGATGAGCCGATCACAAAATCGCCCGTCAAGTGGAGCCGTGGGGCCTACGATACGCGATTTTGTCAACGTTCTCAGAATCGAACCAAACTTGGGTCACAGGACCAGCGTATTGCTAACGAGTCCAATGGTGCAAGTTTCGTTTCGATACGACGTGCGTACACGAAGTTACAACGAGTTCTAGAATATGGCCGATACGGGATGTTGTCGACGGATACGCGTTGATTTCGATGTGCACGCACATCCAAATCAACTTCCTCAAAATCCCACACATCCGTATTAACGGCGCGCACCTTTCGATAAAGTCTGCACATAACCAAGTCATCCCGTTTAGCAATGCACACCCAGTTCCGGGAAAAAATAGGGTATTAATTTTTTTGATTTTGGGTCGCAGTTTGCGATCGCCACAGGACGCGATACCCCGAACAATTTGTACGGGTATCGAGAGGGTCATGCAGTCTACGCGTCACAGCAGACGGAACAAAAAATGGGACAGCGAGGAGAGAGAAACAGTCACCTGAACAGGGCTCCGAAGAAGACAGAAAAACGCAATTCCGCGAGGTGACGCGACGCTCGGCCGGCGGCTTGGGCACGGCGGGCCGCTGCTGCTGCTGGTCTTCGTCGTGGAGGCTCGGCGGCGCTGGAGTCATCGACGGGAACTCTGCGGAGGCAGCGTTGGTGGCGGTGGCAGCTGGTTTGGGAGAACGGGTAGCCGAGGTCGGGGTTCGTCGGTGGCTGAAGATGGCGGGGATGATGGTGGCGGTGAGTGGTGGTTGACGGAGATGGCAGTGGTGGCTGATGTGAAAGGGGGGTTTTATAGGAGGCGGACGGGAGGGGATCCGGCGGCCGTTAGGGAGGTGGAGAGGCGCTGGAAGACGAGGCGGTGTGGGGAGGCGAGTAGGTCGAGCGGTTACGACCGCGGGGCATCGAGGCGGTGCGGGGATTCGAACACGTGGCCAGCGGATGGGATGTAGAGCGGCGTAACCGCCGGCGGTCGGAGTCGGGGAACGGAACGGTTAAGGATTCGGCGGTTAGGGTTAACCGGTCTTAGCGGGTTCGGGTTTAGGATCCGGATCCGACCTGATCCGATAGGGTATGGTTCGGGTTAACGGGTTCCGGGTTGGGTTCAGACCCGACCCGACCTGCTAGGGGTTTGGGCCCGGTTCAGAATTTTGGGCCGGTCTGGGTTGGCTTGGTTCAATAAACTGGTTGATTCAGGTTGGTTTATTTAAATAACTTAATTTTTATGTCTTTAAAAAATGGTTCCGGGGTCCAATTGTAAACACCCTAATTTTCAGAATATTGTTAATATAAAATTTTCCCGGATTTTTCGGTATTGTTCTAGATGAAGAACCAAGGTAATTGGGAGTTAAAGATTTTTTAAGTGTACTTTATTGGTGTTAAAATATTATGGAATTAATATTTTATGGTGTAAATGGAAAACCGGACATAGGATAATTTTCGGTAAATTTATTTGTCACGCCCCAGTCCAAAAAATATACGGAACTAGGCCACGTGGCATTGGCCAGCTGACACGTCACTAGGGGATTACCCAATTTAATGGACCCAAAGTGATGTGCTACACTGTCCTAAAATACTACGAGTCTAAATACAGGTAAATCTATCTCATCCACAGGAATATCATGAAATATGGGAATTAGTGTTGAATATATATAAAGCTAAGTCTGAAATGTCATAATACAAATCAGATAATATCTTCTGGGAACAAATCCACTACAAAAGATAAGCAAAAGTGAAATAAGATAACTAGGACATCATCCTCGAAATATGTAGCTCCAACTCCAGGTGTACTCAGGCAGATTCTGATGGCATCTCCTCTAACTCCTTCTCAGGGGCATATCCAGTCTCCTGTCAAGGTCCATGTACTGTGGGGTAGAGTGTCTCATCTAAACCTGGCAGGGAACCAGGTCCTCAGTGGGACGTAACAAGATACATAAAATAACATGCCATGTATGTAAATACTGAATAAATAAATACAGGGATCTAACCATCTAAGTGAATGCAATTTGAGACAACCTAGTACGTATGGGAAAGTGTGGCTAGACATATGCTGACGTAATTCACCAATCCGTAGTGACTGGGTAGTATATGCCACATATGCCCCCGTTCAAGGGCACTATACAATTTTCCATCTACGATGAGTATGGTCACAGGAATATATATATAACATCCGTATCACTCCGTCGAGTGCGGCATCGGGATAAAGAGGTGGGTGTCCCATACGTCTTTTAGTCGTTCTCCCCGCCCAATGTAACTAATGCCAAGTCGTAACTTTCCTGATTTTGTTCTAAGCCGTGATGCACGTCGTACGTACTGGTAGCTAATCAACTACGTAAACTTGCATCCGAAAATGTATTGCAACCTTGTTGCGTGTTCCCGTTACAGGGTCTAGGAGAATATCAGGATACTCTCACAATTGTTGGTGAGTCTGTAAGACTAAGTTAATTATATTAATTGTCAACGTATCAGTTGACTGTACATGAGGCAGTCTCAGTTACTCATAGTTATATAAAATTCAGAAACAAGAACATATAACAATAACTGAATTTAAACAGTAAACTTGGCAAGGTATACTTGCCTACTCCCTGACAGTATTGGAAACCTGTTCTCAAATTCAGGTTTGAGGGTGCTGGTGACAGGGGGTCACTGGCTGTGCTGGAGTTGGGTTCTGTTAAAACATACATGTTTGTGATTATCAGGGTATAATAAAAGTATATACATACATATGTATAATATATATAGGATACACACATATATATATAGTATTTATATATATATAAATATAATATATAGTAGTAGTATATATTTAGTATATATATAAAGCAAAGAAAATGCAAGAATGTAAATATATATATATTAGCAGGGTATAACCACTATTTTAATATAACATTATCAGGGTGTATCCACTGATATATATAATAATATAATAAAATGAATTGACATGGCAGAATGTAAATATATATATATATAACTATGTACTGTATATCCAGTACTATGTAGTATATATATATATATATATATATATATATATATATATATATATATATATATATATATATATATATATATATATAGGTAATAAATGAAATGACAGGGCAGAAAAATATAAATATATATACATATATATATATATATATATATATATATATATAGATAGATATATATGCTATATTATCCAGCAATATTTATTTAATATTTATATATAGAATATATATATATATATAAATATATGTATACATATATTTATATATACTATATATATATATACTTATATAATTACATATATATATATATATATATATATATATATATATATATATATATATATATATATATATATATATATATATATATATATATATATAAATAAATAAATAAAAAAACAGAAATAATATTCATAGTATATATATATTTACATATATATATACTATAATTATTATTATACATAATACATATATATGTATATATAGATAGAATTATAGATATATATATATATATACATATATATATATTAAATACATATATAATAATTATATATACAGTATAGATATACTATTTTTAAACAGTATATATAATATGTATTATAATACATATCTATATATAAATATACATATATATACATTTATATATACATATATATATATATATATATATATATATATATATATATATATATATATATATATATATATATATATATATACACGTATACATAAATACACGTATATACGTGGAGAGAGAGAGAGAGAGTGAGTCACCTGCCACGTCAGGGGGGGGCCCGCGTCGTCGCCGGTGGAGCTCCGGCGAGGCTACGGCGGCGGCTGGCCAGAGCAGCAACTGCAGCAGCAGCTTCAGTCAGCAGTAGCAGTGGCAGCCGCAGCAGCTTCTGGCGGCGGTTGCGGTGGTGGTGGAGGTGGCTCAGGGTGGGGGATCGACGGAGGGGAGAGTGGCGGTGCGGTTGGTGGTGGTGGCGGGGGTCTACGGTGGCGGTGGTGGTGGCTGGAGGCGGTCGGGAGGGGTGTGGTGCAGTGGATGGGAAGTCGGGGAGGAGGCTGCGGGGGAGCTACCGACCAGGGCGGTGGTCGTGGGGAGGTGTGGCGGTGGTGGTTGGGTAGAGGAGGTCACGGCGGAGCGGATGGGGTCGGTGGCGGAGGTCCACGACTGTCTGGGCGGTGGTGGTGAGCGGTCGGAGGTGAGGAAGCGGCTGTGGTGTAGGAAAGGGAAGTGTGTTGCGGGGACTCAGGGCGGCGGAGGCGGTGGCCGGAGGGGGTGGCCGTTGGCTAGGGGATGGCTGGGGGAGTCGCGAGGTGGTCGGCGGCGGTCCGGTGAGCGGAGGGTGGCCGGAGTGAGTGTGGGGAGTTCGGGAATGGGGGGGTCGGGTTATATAGGTTTAGGGCTTGATGGCATTTTGGTAAATAAAGGGAAGTTTTTGGGTATTTAGGTAATTTTGATTTTTAGGATATTTTTAACAGATTTTTCTGCATGTTTAGGGACACATGTAAGGATTAGGGTTAATGGCCAATGAGGTTATGCCACCTCATATGCATTTTGCATAAAAACCCTTAAACTTTCATAATTTGCATAAAAGTCCCAAAACTGGTATTTTGCGTAAATACGCAATTTGTCTGATTGATTAAAAACACTGATTCCCAAAAATACCAAATTGTACAGAAAAGTGGGGAAAATCTGGGGGAGTGTCTAGGCAGGGGTGGGGGTGAGTCTGGGCAAGGGCAGGGTCTAGTTCTTTGGGTGATACGGGTCACCGTATTTATTATTTAATAAATACTGCGCACGGAGTTCACTAATTATTTAGAGGCAGGTAGGGTCATAATTTTTCTACGGTGTCAATACACTAATTGTAGTATATTCAGTCTAGAATATTATCGTATTTATGTTTGGGCAAAACAGGTGCATGTTTGGCCTCAAATTCCTAGGGGTACAGAGATGGGTAAAGAGCAAAAAATTAAATAGGAATTAAATACGAACTTTTGTAACGATATTTGTGCGTCTCAAACGTGGATCAAAATAAAGCATCTGGGAGTTGCACAAAATACAAAAAATAGTCTAATATGTCTAGGGCAGGTATATGGACTTTGTTTGGAAATTACAGCTAGTGTAATGCTCTAATTAATTATGTAATGGACAGGTGCACAATCAATAGGATATAAATAATAAAATTATTGCAATAAATTCTAATTTGCTAAAAATGATTTTAAAATAGTAAAATCTTGGCGAGGGAGTTTTCAATCTACCCTCCTTAGAATATTTCGTCCTCGAAATAAAAACAGACATATAATGAGAACGAAAGATTGATTAATTTGAAATATTAAGACATAGCCATAGCTGAAGATTGATTTGAAATATTTGGAACATAGACATAGCTGAAGATTGATTGATTTGAAATATTTGGACATATCCTGGTCTGGAAATAGATGGGAGAAACATTATCGAATATCCTCTTCTCGTTTCTAGGTTGATTTGCCTGGTGCATGATATTTTCATGTAATACGAATTAGAGGATAGTCTGGCCTTGCAACATCTTCTCACTTCGATTTAGGATTTCTACGGGGCTCCGACAATAATCTCAATTGTCCAGCACATGACTTGTATCCGGAGTGTACCTCCTTAATTGTGATACGTGAGAGACGTCATATACTTTTCCAATGTCTGAGGAAGAGTTTATCTTGTAATCCATTTCTTCGATGTGTTCCATCACATCGAAGGGTTTGATGTACCTCGGGCTTAGTTTTTCTCTTCTTCCAAGTTTGATAGTTCCTCAGGTAGGTGGGATCTTCAAAAACACATGATCTCCTATTTTACTCTATGTATACCCTTCATCCAAATTATAGGGGTATTATCAGGTTTACAACAGGTCGTATATTATTGGTAGTTCATGATGTTTTTCTCAAGGCTAACATCTGTCTATATTCTCTCCTTAAATCCATTTGCTATATTCCCAAAACTACCTGAAGTTTTCAGCTATCACTTCATTCTCATGTTTGAGCCTAGCAATCAATGTCTAGCAATCTACCTATCTGTTTTTTTTTTTTGTTGCTTAGTCCTGATCATTATCTAGAGGTGGAAACAATATTTAGGTCGGTCGGTAACTAGGGTTAACTACTATAATTTGCTATCCTAGGTACTATCTATATCTGAATGGGTAACTTGGTGGTCTAAAGATGACGCTTCTCTTCCCGTAGTCTAGTATAGCATTTGTACTGGTTTAATCAATCCATGCCTAAGACAGCGTCGAAGTTTGGTATTGGAAGTACCAAGAATTGCGTCCTCATTACTCTATTATACATGACTACTAGCATGCTTTAGTAATGTTGGTAACTGGAACAATACCTCCTCTGGTAAAAGTGGCTATTTGCATGGCTACGAAACTACTAGATATGATGACAGCGTAGTGCCAGAATCAAATAATGCGGTTTGCAGGTAATAATGTAACTATAATGGTACCTGAAATGGTTTCACCTTCCGGTTCTTCTACAACTGCAGCTAGTGCAAAGGCCTGCTCATGCCTTTGTCTTTCGGTTTGTTGTCTGGCTAGGTAGTACTGCGTTTCTTGGGTGACCAAGGATGGTCCCCTCTGCAATCGTCCAGATGCTAGTAGATGATGACCTCTAGTAGGAGGTTGCATTCTCTGGGCTGGTGCTGCTGGTCCTTGCCCGTTCTGGAGTGCTGCTTCTCTGTGCTGTGGGCAGTCTCTGGCCCTATGTTGATTGTCTCCACATATCAAGAATAGTCTATACTTCCTTCGGCAGTTTTTGGCATAATGTCCTTTCCTGCCACAATAGTGACAAGTCGGAAGTTCCTTGTATTGATATGGCCCTGTCTTGTGTTGTGCCTGATTTTTCGGGTGACAGATTGGTCCTCCTGCTCCGGTCTGGTCTCTGGCTGGTATGGTTGGATTTGAGCTTCTTGCTTCTCGGCCAATGGCTTCATGTATCCTTGCTTCCGAAAGAACTTCTTCGTAGGAAATCCTTGACTGTGCCGTAGTATGCCCTTGGAGCTCGAGGGTAAGACCGTGATGAAATTTTAGGGCCTTCTCCAGCTCGTTGGGTATTAGGATGGCACCGAATTGACTTAGTCGACTGAACTCTGCATCGTAGGCGTCGACGGTCATATTTCCTTGTTCCAAATGCAGAAACTGGGAGTACAGATCATCTCTAACCGTGGCTGGAAAGTATTTCGCTTTGAAGTATTCCAGGAATTGCTCCCAAGTATGGTTTCTGCCGATGCTGCGTTCTATGGAGTCCCACCAGTGATGGGCGTTGCCTTTTAGTTGGGCCCTTACTGCGGTCATCCATAGATCGGGGTGAAGCTGTGAACCTTCTAGCAGTATTTCCGTGTTGGAGATCCAGTCTGAGATCTCTTCCGGAGTTTCGCTGCCAGAAAAGGTTCTCGGGCTCATTCGACGAAAGCCTTGAACAGTGCTAGGGGGTTGGACAGGTGCTAGTGCCGGGGCAGTTGTCATCTCCAGAGTTGTTATCAAGGTCTGTCTCAGGGCTTCAGTTTGTTGCCACTGAGCCTGTCTCAGGGCTTCAGTCTGTTGCCACTGATCCTGTAACAGGGTTTGGAAATATTGGAACATCTGGGTTTGTCCCTCAAGCTGTGGCATCAGGGCTGCGAGGGCAAGAGGTAGAGGCAAAGGTGTCTCCGCCTGCGGTGTTGGTGCTTGAAAAGTTTGCCCTTCTAGCTGGGCTGGTGTTGTCTCCTGGGTAGGGTCCTGGGGAAGGTACGGGGTTGTTGGATTGACCAGCATCCTTCTTGGGGATTGGTCTCTTGGGGCAGTCGGGGTCCCTGGGACATCTAGCGATGGGTCTGTTGCTTGGTCAACCACATCAATCGCGTGTCCACTGGGTATGTCCATTTTCTGAAGAAGATATAATAATTTAGAAAAGTACGAAGGAAATAATAAATGATAATCAAGCAGGATGCAAGAATTTATGGATGAAGTCAGAGTGGATGAGACCTAGTGTTCCTATCATAGTGTAGGCTTGCTGGGCATGACATCATGCTACTAGCAATTTAACTGGACCTGCATGGGCCACCACTAAAACCATGTCATGCCCCAGTCCCAAAAATATACGGAACTAGGCCACGTGGCATTGGCCAGCTGACACGTCACTAGGGGATTACCCAATTTAATGGACCCAGAGTGATGTGCAACGCTGTCCTAAAATACTACGAGTCTAAATACATGTAAATCTATCTCATCCACAGGAATATCATGAAATATGGGAATTAGTGCTTAATATATATAAAGCTAAGTCTGAAATGTCATAATACAAATCAGATAATATCTTGTGGGAACAAACCCACTACAAAAGATAAGAAAAAGTGAAATAAGATAACTAGGGCATCATCCTCGAAATATGTAGCTCCAACTCCAGGTGTACTCAGGCAGATTCTGATGGCATCTCCTCTAACTACTTCTCAGGGGCATATCCAGTCTCCTGTCAAGGTCCATGTACTGTGGGGTAGAGTGTCTCATCTAAACCTGGCAGGGAAACAGGTCCTCAGTGGGACGTAACAAGATACATAAAATAACATGCCATGTATGTAAATACTGAATAAATAAATACAGGGAGCTAACCATCTAAGTGAATGCAATTTGAGACAACCTAGTACGTATGGGAAAGTGTGGCTAGAAATATGCTGACGTAATTCACCAATCCGTAGTGACTGGCTAGTATATGCCACATATGCCCCCATTCAAGGGCACTATACAATTTTCCATCTACGATGAGTATGGTCATAGGAATATATATATAACATCCGTATCACTCCGTCGAGTGCGGCATCGGGATAAAGAGGTGGGTGTCCCATACGTCTTTTAGTCGTTCTCCCCGCCCAATGTAACTAATGCCAAGTCGTAACTTTCCTGATTTTGTTCTAAGCCGTGATGCACGTCGTACGTACTGGTAGCTAATCAACTACGTAAACTTGTATCCCAAAATGTATTGCAACCTTGTTGCGTGTTCTCGTGACAGGGTCTAGGAGAATATCAGGATACTCTCATAATTGTTGGTGAGTCTGTAAGACTAAGTTAATTATATTAATTGTCAACGTATCAGTTGACTGTACATGAGGCAGTCTCAGGTACTCATAGTTATATGAAATTTAGAAACAAGAACATATAACAATAACTGAATTTAAACAGTAAACTTGGCAAGGTATACTTGCCTACTCCCTGACAGTATTGGAAACCTGTTCTCAAATTCAGGTTTGAGGGTGCTGGTGACAGGGGGTCACTGGCTGTGCTGGAGTTGGGTTCTGTTAAAACATACATGTTTGTGATTATCAGGGTATAATAAAAGTATATACATACATATGTATAATATATATATAGGATACACGCACTTATATATATATATATATATATATATATATATATATATATATATATATATATATATATATATATATATATATATATATATAGTATTTATATATATATAGATATAATATATAGTAGTAGTATATATTTAGTATATATATAAAGCAAAGAAAATGCAAGAATGTAAATATATATATTAGCAGGGTATAACCACTGTTTTAATATAACATTATCAGGGTGTATCCACTGATATATATAATAATATAATAAAATGAATTGACATGGCAGAATGTAAATATATATATAACTGTGTACTGTATATCCAGTACTATATAGATATATATATATATATATATATATATATATATATATATATATATATATATATATATATATATATATATATATATATATATATATATATAATATATATATATAGGTAATAAATGAAATGACAGGGCAGAAAAATATTAATATATATATACATATATATATAGATATATATGTTGTAATATCCAGAAATATTTATTTTATATTTATATATAGAATATATATATATATATAAATATATGTATACATATATTTATATATACTTATATAATTACATATATATATATATATATATATATATATATATATATATATATATATATATATATATATATATATATATATATATATATATATATATATATATATATATAAATGAATAAATAAAAAAACAGAAATAATATTCATAGTATATATATATTTACATATATATATATATATATATACTATAATTATGATTATACATAATACATATATATGTATATATAGATAGAATTATAGATATATATATATATATACATATATATATATATATTAAATACATATATAATAATTATATATACAGTATAGATATACTGTATTTAAATAGTATATATAATATGTATTATAATACATATCTATATATAAATATACATATATATACATTTATATATACATATATATATATATATATATATATATATATATATATATATATATATATATACATATATACATGTATACATAAATACACGTATATACGTGGAGAGAGAGAGAGAGTGAGTCACCTGCCACGTCAGGGGGGGGGCCCGCGTCGTCGCTGATGGAGCTCCGGCGAGGCTACGGCGGTGGCTGGCCGGAGCAGCAACTACAGCAGCAGCTTCAGTCAGCAGTAGCAGTGGCAACTGCAGCAGCTTCTGGCGGCGGTTGCGGTGGTGGTGGAGGTGGCTCAGGGTGGGGGATCGACGGAGGAGAGAGAGGCGGTGAGGTTGGTGGTGGTGGCGGGGGTCTACGGTGGCGGTGGTGGTGGCTGGAGGCGGTCGGGAGGGGTGTGGTGCAGTGGATGGGAAGTCGGGGAGGAGGCTGCGGGGGAGCTACCGACCAGGGCGGTGGTCGTAGGGAGGTGTGGCGGTGGTGGTTGGGTAGAGGAGGTCACGGCGGAGCGGATGGGGTCGGTGGCGTAGGTCCACGACGGTCAGGGCGGTGGTGGTGGGCGGTCGGAGGTGAGGAAGCGGCTGTGGTGTAGGAAAGGGAAGTGTGCTGCGGGGACTCAAGGCGGCGGAGGCGGTGGCCGGAGGGGGTGGCCGTTGGCTGGGGGATGGCTGGGGGAGTGGCGAGGTGGTCGGCGGCGGTCCGGTGAGCGGAGGGTGGCCGGAGTGAGTGTGGGGAGTTCGGGAATGGGGGGGGTCGGGTTATATAGGTTTAGGGCTTGATGGCATTTTGGTAAATAAAAGAAAGTTTTTGGGTATTTAGGTAATTTTGATTTTTAGGATATTTTTAACAGATTTTTCTGCATGTTTAGGGACACATGTAAGGATTAGGGTTAATGGCCAATGAGGTTATGCCACCTCACATGTATTTTGTATAAAAACCCTTAAACTTTCATAATTTACATAAAAGTCCCAAAACTGTTATTTTGCGTAAATACGCAATTTGTCTGATTAAAAACACTGATTCCCAAAAATACCAAATTGTACAGAAAAGAGGGGAAAATCTGGGGGAGTGTCTAGGCAGGGGTGGGGGTGAGTCTGGGCAGGGGCAGGGTCTAGTTCTTTGGGTGATACGGGTCACCGTATTTATTATTTAATAAATACTGCGCACGGAGTTCACTAATTATTTAGAGGCAGGTAGGGTCATATTTTTTCTACGGTGTCAATACACTAATTGTAGTATATTCAGTCTAGAATATTATCGTATTTTTGTTTGGGCAAAACAGGTGCATGTTTGGCCTCAAATCCCTAGGGGTACAGAGATGGATAAAGAGCAGAAAATTAAATAGGAATTAAATACGAACTTTTGTAACGATATTTGTGCGTCTCAAACAAGGCTCAAAATAAAGCATCTGGGAGTTGCACAAAATGCAGAAAATAGTCTAACATGTCTAGGGCAGGTATGTGGACTTTGTTTGTGAATTACAGCTAGTGTAATGCTCTAATTAATTGTGTAATGGACAGGTGCACAATCAATAGGATATAAATAATAAAATTATTGCAATAAATTCTAATTTGCTAAAAATGATTTTAAAATAGTAAAATCTGGTCGAGGGAGTTTACATTATTGGACTCCGGAGACGCGTTTAAAGCCTTAAAAACTTTTGGATTGAGTAAACCGAGCCAAACCCAAATTAAACCAAACCCAAGTTAAACCAATCCTGAACCAGACCGCTGCGTGAACCAAACCCAAACCAGCTTATTGGGTCGGGTCAGGTCGGAACCGAGCCAAACTCGACCCGGACCCGAAACCTAATTGGGTGAAACCCTAAGCCGCCGGAAACACTGTTGCGGCTATTTAAGACTTCTCGACATCCGTGCCGCCGCCATCGAACTCTCTCTCTCTCTCCAATCATCCTCGCCGACGCAGCGACTCCGCCGCTCCGGTCACTGCCGGCCATCTCCTCCACCCTGTTCACCCCGCCGCCCGAGACCCACCGACGCCGACCCGACTCCGGTCGTCCCCGAGGTCGCCTAGCATCGACAACCTTCCTCCCCGACCGGCCAGTTCAATCGATCTCCCCGAGCACAGCAGCTCGACAATGCCGAGCCTCCGCCAGCGGCTGAACCCGCTCCGTCCATCGTTGCAGAGCAGCCGCCGAGTCCAGCACCCGACCCCGACTTCCCCCTCAACCCCTCGAACCACCGTCAGGCCGCCGACGTCGACTTCTCCCGCCGTTCGAGACCCGGCCGCCTGAGACCTAGCCGCCTCGAGCCTCGTCGACCCAGCAGTGAACCCTAGACTCGACACAGCGTCTCAGCGGACACGGAAGATCTCGATTCGGACGCGAGCAGCAGACACAGGACACGAGCATGACACAAATAGTACGCTCGGACACGTGAGAATCAGCTTTTACGGAGCCCTGTTCAGGTATCGTTTTCTCTCATCTCGTAACTCCGTTCTTAATTCCGTCAGTTGCAACGCGTAGACTGTATAACCCTCTCGGTTCCCGTGTAACCCGCTCGGTGCATCGCGTCCTGTGGTGATCGGAAACCGCGATCCAAAAACAGGAAAAACAATGCCCTGTTTCACCCCGGAACTGAGTATGCCCCGCCAAACGGGACAACTTGGTCGCACGCGGTCTTTACTGAAACATGCGCGACGTTGATACGGACGTGTGAGATTTCTCAGAAGTCGATTCGGATGTGCGTGCACACCGGAATCAACGCGTATCCGTCGACACCGTCCCGTATCCGTCCTTTCTGGAATACGCTGTAACTTTGTGTACACACGTCGGATCGAGACGAAACTTACGTCATCGGACTTGTAGCAATACGCTGGTCCTGTGACCCAAGTTTGGACCGATTCTGAGAACATTGACAAAATCGCGTATCGTGGGCCCCATAGGCTCCACTTGATGGGCGATTTTGTGATCGGCTCATCGGAATCCAATTCTGGAAGTTCCATTGGGTTCGTATCCTCGTTCCTGACTTGTAGACATTGAGTTTGAGGAATTTGGAGACCTTTGACCCTAACATGCTTTTCGGTGCAAAGTGGCCCACATGTGGACCCCGCTTTGGCCCGGAAATATTTTTTTTGCCCCTGTGTCCAAATTGGACTTATGGACAGGCGTTTCTAGCTATTTGACATCTTCTGAGATGGTTGGTGATGTTTATTACCGCTTTTGGAGTAGTACCCAAAGGATCCGCTGATACCAGGACGACTGTTGATATTCAAACATCAGGCAAGTTTACCTTGCCAAACTCTGTAGTATTATATATATTTTACTTGCTTTAGTTATATTGCTGTGCATGCTCAACCTAGGACCGTGTGACGTACTTAGCGTCCGATTATTAGTCGGGTGCCAATACTGTACGCGGTGTTGTGTATGGTCATCTAGAGATGGACATTCGTGACACTTTATATTCTCGTACTTGTCTTATCAAGTACCATATGACCCAGGACACTTGACACCATTCATAAGACATGATCTTCCCGAGATATTCGTGGTGATTCTGTATAGGATACAGGACTTGACAGAGATACTATATTCATAGATACTTATGACTTGTTGCATTAGCTATGATCCCGCTGACATGGACATGAGACGTTATGGTCATAATATGCGTGGTTACATTGGATGGGAAGAGACACACAGGCTACAGACTATTTTATATATATATCTACTACTATTGTGAGGCCGTAGACTCTCGTAGCAGAGCTAGGCACATTACGTGTTATTACCGCTATCGGCTCCCCGACACAGAGCTTGTAGTGGCTCAGCCTGAGTACTCGTGCTGCTCTCACTTGCATTTTCACATAGATGGTTACTTACTTGCCCTATTTATCTCGTTATTGCTGCACTGCTTATATTCTGGCTTGTATATTTTTTGTACCTTGCTTTGTCCCCTGAGGACCTGGATATGGATTATGTCCCCAAGATTTGAGGAAGAGATCTATCCCGAGGTATACGGGACCGTAGCAGGAGCTAATCCAGGAGTTGTATCGCCATCCGAGGACGAGGTGTTAGCTGAAGACTTTTTCTGAGCCTCCATGTTTCATGCTCAGTATTTATTATTTATTTCATTCATTTATTTCTGGTCTGTTGAACCATTGTAGTAGATATTTATCGGGTTGTTCCCCGAAGTACTTTGTTGAGACTGGTTGATGATTTACATTTCTTATATTCTGTGGATCATATTTTATATCTTGTGTGGATGAGATTAGTTGTGCCATATTGTCGTAGACTTGATTTTACAGCTTAAGTATGCCCTGATGGAACCATTAAATTTGGTTTGTCCATCAGTGTGTGCTGCTGGCCATTGCCACGTGTCTAGTCCCGCAGTATTTTGGGACTGGGACGTGACATGGTTTTTGTGGTGGCCCATGCAGGTCTACGACTAAATTATTCGGTTTCAACTTAGGGACCGAACCAGCCTGCCCTAAGGATAGGATAAGTTATAGGATCTCATCCATTATTTAACCCAATGTTGAACTCTATATCGAACTCGAAATTGTTACTTGATTTGCATCTTGTTTGATTCCTCTGAGCGTTCTTACAATTTATCTTTTGGTTGCAGAGTAATGGATCCCAGGAACGGAGACGAGATTCCTTTGGATACGCCACACGACGTTGTGGTTACTTATATAGACGGAGTGACTCCAGGGAATGGAGGACAAGCATCGCAGAGCGATCAGGCCGGTCAGCCTAATCCAAGGTTCCGGAGAGATGACATCCCACCTCTACCGCAGTTCACTCCCCAGATGCCAGTTTTCCCGTCCGGACAAGCCATGGACGGACAACAGATATTCCAGATGATGTATGCCATGATGCAAGCCCAGCAGCAGATTCAGCAAGAGGCCCATCGCCAGGAGGCAGAGTATCTGAGGACCAGCCTGGTATCCGCATTGGAGCAGGCAAATCCACCAACGAGGCGAACATCGACGGGATATATCACCGATTTTTGTCATCTCAAGTCTCGTATATTTTATGGCAAAGAGGGGCCAACAGAAGTTCATGAATGGCTCACAAACATACAGCATCAGTTGGAAGCCGTTGAACTTCGAAGAGAGAAGTGGATGACTGCAGTCAGAATGCAGTTAACTGAAAATGCACATCACTGGTGGTCAGCCGAAGAGAGGAGGCTCGGACAGGACCGAGTCACATGGGAAGAGTTCTCCAGACTCTTCCAAGAGATGTACATTCCAGCAGTTGCACGGTCAGAGCTGAGAGACAAGTTCAACCGCCTTATCCAAGGCAATATGACAATGGAAGAATACAACACGGAATTTATTAGCCTAAGTCGCTTCGCTCCAACATTGATCTCGACCGAGGAAGAGAAAGCTGAGAAGTTCTTTGACGGACTGAAGTTCGAGCTCCAGAGATTGATTGGCTCAGTCGCACCTATATCTTATACCGACGTCCTTGCAGCAGCACGACGCATGGAGCGTGTCACTAGAAGGGAGTCGAATCTGAAGAGGCCAAACACATCATCATTATCCAAAACAGCACCTGGAGATTCTGCAAAATAATCCCAGCGGAGTATACCAGAGAGAGCAGCCCACAGGGCCATATCTCTTCCTACCTGTCACCACTGCGGCAAGGTAGGACACATTGAGAGAGAGTGCAGGCGTAAGTTGGGACTATGCCTGCTTTGCGGATCAGACCAGCATCTATCCAGAGACTGCACTAAACATAGAGAGGGAGCACCGAGATTAGCCTTGCCTGCACCACGACCAACTTATCCAGCAGTAGGAGCACAGCAGACAGGAGTTGGAGGCGTCAGGCCACCAGCCCCGGGAGGAAATCAGCAGAGACCACCCCTGGCACCACAGGCAGCTCTATTTCAGCAGACTCAGCAGCAACAGAGAGGTCCAGCTCAGGGACGAGGACAGGCATTCACATTAGTTGTTGAGCAGAAAGCTACTACAAGCGAGGTTATCGCAGGTACTATTTTAGTAGCTTCATTACCAGCTGTAGCATTATTTGATTCTGGAGCATCGTATTCATTTATAGCAGCTAGCTTTGTAGCAACCCATAGAGTAGCTATCGCACCCCTTCCGAAGATGAAGAGAATTCTTACGGGAGGTAAAATTATTCCGGTTAGTGATGTCTGTAGATCATGTTCTGTAGTAGTTTGTGGAAGAGAAATGCGAGCTCAATTTCTGATCTTTTCCATGCCGGATTATGATATTGTATTTGGTATGGACTGGTTAAGTCAGTACCATGCGACTCTTGATTGCCGACTTGGACGGGTTATATTTAGACCGTCTGGACATCCAGAATTCGAGTTTCTTCAAGGAGCAGTAGAGCAAGGAGTTCAGCCTACTCTTAGGGTACTATCTGTAAAGGGGAGACAGGTTACCCAAGAGTCATATCTGAGTTTGTGGATGTATTTTTCGATGACCTTCCAGGTTTACCACCTGATCGGGATATAAAATTCACAATAGACTTAACTCCAGGAGCAGAGCCTATCACTTCATCAGTATATCAGCTAGCACATAAGGAGTTAGTGGAGTTGAAAGAACAGGTTGATGATCTTTTGGAAAAGGGTTTCATTCGGCCCAGTATTTCACCTTGGGGAGCACCCATATTATTTGTGCCAAAGAAGGATGGAACAGTACGGTTATGCATTGACTACAGGGCACTAAATGCTGTGACCATCAAGAACAGGTATCCCTTACCACGCATTGATGACCTATTCGATCAATTGAGTGGTGCTAGGGTATTCTCGAAGATTGACCTTAGATCCGGCTACCATCAGATCAAAGTAAGGAAGAAAGACATCCCGAAGACAGCTTTCAGGACCAAGTATGGACATTATGAGTTCTTGGTGATGCCGTTTGGTTTAACCAACGCGCCAACAGTGTTTATGAGTTTGATGAACAGATTCTTTCATCAATTCTTGGATAAATTTGTGGTTGTATTCATTGACGATATTCTGATATATTCCAAGAGCCATGAAGAGCACGAGGAGCATCTCAGAATCGTGTTAGAGACCTTGAGACAGGAGAAGTTATATTCCAAACTCAGTAAGTGTGAGTTTTGTATGGACAAAGTTCCTTTCTTGGGACGTATCATCTCAGGAGAAGGACTTTCAGTGGATCCAGAGAAAGTTGCGGCAATAGAGACTTGGCCTACACCCACATCAGTTGTAGAGGTGAGAAGTTTTCTCAGACTTGCGAGATATTACCGAAGGTTTGTAGAAAATTTCTCAAGGATTGTAGAACCGATGACGAAGCTGACACGTAAAGACCAGGAGTTTATATGGACAGAAGACTGCCAGAAGGCCTTCAAAGAATTGAAGAGAAGATTAACAACAACACCTGTCTTGACTCTTCCTTCAGGGTCAGGAGGTTTTGTTGTTTACAGTGATGCATCAGGTAGTGGACTAGGATGTGTTTTGATGCAACATGGCAAAGTCATTACTTATGCATCGAGATAGTTGAAGGGCCACGAGAAGAACTACCCAACACACGATCTGGAGTTAGCAGCAGTTATATTTGCATTAAAGATTTGGAGGCACTACCTTTATGGGGAGAAGGTAGACATCTTTACAGATCACAAGAGTCTGAAGTATGTATATACTCAGAAGGAGCTTAACATGAGTCAGAGACGTTGGCTTGAATTGATGGTAGATTTTGACATAGATATGCAGTATCATCCGGGAAAGGCAAATGTCGTAGCAGACGCACTCAGCAGGAAGCCTACGGCATATTTCTTGACGATGCAGCCCGAGTTATTGAAAGATCTACAGGAGCTTCAGATAGAGGTTGTTTTACCAAGACAGAGTGGTTTGCTGGCTAATCTTGAAGTTAAGTCATCACTCGTGGAGAAGATTAAAGAGGCATTGCCCACTGATGCTAGATTTCAAAGACTGAAGGAGAGGACGGAAGCAGGCATGCAGACAGGACTTCGCATATACGAAGATGGGACATTGAGGTTTGGAAATCGCCTGTATGTTCCAAATGGAGAATTGAAACAGAAATTAATGACTGAAGCACATAGCTCTATTTACTCTATTCACCCAGGAGGAACCAAGATATACCGAGACTTGAGACAGTATTACTGGTGGCATGGAATGAAAAGGGAGATTGCAAGATTTGTGGCCAAATGCTTAGTCTGCCAGCAAGTAAAGGCCGAGCATCAGATGACTGCAGGTATGTTACAGCCGCTTCCTATACCAGAATGGAAGTGGGAACATATCACGATGGATTTTGTCACAGGATTTCCAAGGAGCCCCAGCGGAAGAGATACAGTATGGGTTATTGTGGATCGACTCACTAAATCGGCACACTTCTTGCCATTTAGAGTTGGACAATCCACAGAGGTACTAGCCGACATGTATATGCGACAAATCATCAAATTATATGGAGTGCCGATTAGTATTGTATCGGATCGAGATTCAAGATTTACATCTTATTTCTGGAGAAGCATGCAAGAGAGTCTGGGCACCATACTCAAATTCAGCACCGCATACCACCCACAGACAGATGGCCAATCGGAGTGCACCATTCAGATCTTGGAGGATATGTTGCGATCATGTATGCTAGACTTTGGAGGATCTTGGGAAGATCATTTGTACTTAGTGGAGTTCTCCTACAACAACAGTTATCAGGCTAGCATTCAGATGGCACCATTCGAGGCATTATACGGAAGGAAGTGAAGATCTCCTATATGTTGGAGTGACGCTGGTGAACGTCAAATACTGGGTCCAGAATTGGTAACACAGATAGTGGAGAAGGTAAAACAGATTCAGAATCATCTTCGAGCAGCTCAAGATAGACAGAAGCATTGGGCAGATACGCACAGACGACCCCTAGAGTTTAAAGAAGAAGAGCACGTGTTCTTGAGGATTTTGCCCACTCGAGGTACTATTAGATTCGGGAGCAGAGGCAAGTTGAGCCCAAGGTATATTGGGCCATTTAATATTCTAGAGCGCATTGGTGAGGTGGCTTATCGTCTTGCATTACCACAATCCTTAGAGGGAGTACATGACGTATTCCACGTCTCACAGCTGAGAAGGTACGTGACCGACCCAAGTCACGTAGTCGATCATTTCGAGATCGCAGTGGGCCCTAGCTTGAGATACGAAGAACAACCAGTTGGCATCCTCGACGTCAGTGAGAAGACATTGCGGGGACAGACAGTCAGACTGGTTCGTGTAGCATAGAAACATCATTCTCCTGGCGAATTGACTTGGGAACGAGAAGATAGTATGCGCCAGCGTTATCCTCACTTGTTCGAGAATGCAGTTGTAAACTAAGCAACCTTGTATTTTATAGTTCTTCCTTTAGTAGCTTATTCTTTGATTGCGAGGACACAATCCTCTTAAGGGGGGTAGATTATTGGACTAAATAACCTAATTTTGTAAACTAAATACCCTAATTTTTAGAATATTGTTAATATAAAATTTTCCCGGATTTTTCGGTATTGTTCTGGATGAAGAACCAGGGTAATTGGGAGTTAAAGATTTTTAAGTACAGTTTATTGGTGTTAAAATATTATGAAAATAATATTTTATGGTGTAAAATGGAAAACTGGACATAGGGTAATTTTTGGTGAATTTATTGGACTCCGGAGACGCGTTTAAAGCCTTAAAAACTTTTGGATTGAGTAAACCGAGCCAAACCCAAATTAAACCAAACCCAAGTTAAACCAATCCTGAACCAGACCGCTGCGTGAACCAAACCCAAACCAGCTTATTGGGTCAGGTCGGGTCGGATCCGAGCCAAACCCGATCCGGACCCGAAACCCAATTGGGTGAAACCTTAAGCCGCCGGAAACACTGTTGCGGCTATTTAAGACTTCTCGACATCCGTGCCGCCGCCATCGAACTCTCTCTCCCTCTCCAATCATCCCCGCCGACGCAGCGACTCCGCCGCTCCGGTCACTGCCGGCCATCTCCTCTACCCTGTTCACCCCTCCGCCCGAGACCCACCGACGTCGACTCGACTCCGGTCGTCCCCGAGGTCGCCTAGCATCGACAACCTCCCTCCCCGACCGGCCAGTTCAATCGATCTCCCCGAGCACAGCAGCTCGACGACGCCGAGCCTCCGCCAGCGGCTGAACCCGCTCCGTCCGTCGTTGCAGAGCAGCCGCCGAGTCCAGCACCCGACCCCGACTTCCCCCTCAACCCCTCGAACCACCATCAGGCCGCCGACGTCGACTTCTCCCGCCGTTCGAGACCCGGCCGCCTGAGACCTAGCCGCCTCGAGCCTCGTCGACCCAGCAGTGAACCCTAGACTCGACACAGCGTCTCAGCGGACACGAGATATCTCGATTCGGACGCGAGCAGCAGACACAGGACACGAGCAGGACACAAACAGTACGTTCGGACACGTGAGAATCAGCTTTCACGGAGACCTGTTCAGGTATCATTTTCTCGCACCTCGTAACTCCGTTTTCAATTCCGTTAGTTGCAACGCGTAGACTGTATAACCCTCTCGGTGCCCGGGTAACCCGCTCGGTGCATCGCGTCCTGTGGTGATCGCAAACCGCGATCCAAAAACAGGAAAAATAACGTCCTGTTTCACCCCGGAACTAAGTGCGCCCCGCCAAACGGGACGACTTGGTCGCACGCAGTCTTTACCGAAACGTGCACGACGTTGATATGGACGTGTGAGATTTTGCAAAAGTTGATTCGGATGTGCGTGCACACCGGAATCAACGCGTATCCGTCGACACCGTCCCGTATCCGTCCTTTCTGGAACACGCTGTAACTTTGTGTACACACGTCGGATCGAGACAAAACTTGCGCCATCGGACTTGTAGCAATACGCTGGTCCTGTGACCCAAGTTTGGACCGATTCTGAGAACATTGACAAAATCGCGTATCGTGGGCCCCACAAGCTCCACTTGATGGGCGATTTTGTGATCGGCTCATCGGAATCCAATTTTGGAAGTTCCATTGGGTTCGTATCCTCGTTCCTGACTTGTAGACACTGAGTTTGAGGAATTTAGAGACCTTTGACCCTGACACGCTTTTCGGTGCAAAGTGGCCCACATGTGGACCCCGCTTTGGCCCGGAAATGTCCTTTTTGTCCCTGTGTCCAAATTGGACTTAAGGACAGACATTTCTAGCTATTTGACATCTTCTGAGATGGTTGGTGATGTTTATTACAGCTTTTGGAGTAGTACCCACAGGATCCGCTGATACCAGGATGACTGTTGATCTTCAAACATCAGGCAAGTGTACCTTGCCAAACTCTGCAGTATTATATATATTTTCCTTGCTTTAGTTATATTGCTGTGCATGCTCAACCTAGGACCGTGTGACGTACTTAGCGTCCAATTATTAGTCGGGTGCCAACACTGTATGCGGTGTTGTGTATGGTCATCTAGAGATGGACATTCGTGACACTTTATATTCTCGTACTTGTCTTATCAAGTACCATATGACCCAGGACACTTGACACCATTCATAAGATAGGATCTTCTTAAGATATTCGTGGTGATTCTTTATAGGATACAGGACTTGACAGAGATATTATATTCATAGATACTTATGACTTGTTGCATTAGCTATGATCCCGCTGACATGGACATGAGACGTTATGGTCATGATATGCGTGGTTACATTGGGTGGGGAGAGACACACAGGCTACAGGCTATTTTCTATATATATCTACTACTATTGTGAGGCCGTAGACTCTCGTAGCAGAGCTAGGCACATTACGTGTTATTACCGCTACCGGCTCCCCGACACAGAGCTTGTAGTGGCTCAGCCTGAGTACTCGTGCTGCTCTCACTTGCATTTTTACATAGATGGTTACTTACTTGCCCTATTTATCTCATTATTGCTGCACTGCTTATATTCTGGCTTGTATATTTTCTGTACCTTGCTATGTCTCCTGAGGACCTGGATATGGATTATGTCCCCAGGATTTGAGGACGAGATCTATCCCGAGGTATACGGGACCGCAGCAGGAGCTGATCCAGGAGTTGTACCGCCATTCGAGGACGAGGTGTTAGCTGAAGACTTTTTCTGAGCCTCCATGTTTCATGCTCAGTATTTATTATTTATTTCAGTCATTTATTTCTGGTCTGTTGAACCATTGTAGTAGATATTTATCGGGTTGTTCCCCGAAGTACTTTGTTGAGACTGGTTGATGATTTACATTTCTTATATTCTGTGGATCATATTTTATATCTTGTGTGGATGAGATTAGTTGTGCCATGTTGTCGTAGACTTGATTTTACAGCTTAAGTACGCACTGATGGAACCATTAAATTGGGTTTGTCCATCAGTGTGTGCTGCTGGCCATTGCCACGTGTCTAGTCTCGCAGTATTTTGGGACTGGGGCGTAACATAGTTTTTGTGGTGGCCCATGCAGGTCTACGACTAAATTGTTCGGTTTCAACTTAGGGACCGAACCAGCCTGCCCTAAGGATAGGATAAGTTATAGGATCTCATCCATTATTTAACCCAATGTTGAACTCTATATCGAACTCGAAATTGTTACTTGATTTGCATCCTGTTTGATTCCTCTGAGCGTTCTTACAGTTTATCTTTTGGTTGTAGAGTAATGGATCCCAGGAACGGAGACGAAATTTCTTTGGATACGCCACACGACGCTGTGGTTACTTATATAGACGGAGTAACTCCAGGGAATGGGGGACAAGCATCGCAGAGCGATCAGGCCGGTCAGCCTAATCCAAGGTTCCGGAGAGATAACATCCCACCTCCACCGCAGTTCACTCCCCAGATGCCAGTTTTCCCGCCCGGACAAGCCATGGACGGGAAACAGATATTCCAGATGATGTATGCCATGATGCAAGCCCAACAGCAGATTCAGCAAGAGGCCCATCGCCAGGAGGCAGAGTATCTGAGGACCAGCCTGGTATCCACATTGGAGCAGACAAATCCACCAACGAGGCGAACAGCGATGGGATCTATCACCGATTTTCGTCATCTCAAGCCTCGCATATTTTCTGGCAAAGAGGGGCCAACAGAAGTTCATGAATGGCTCACAAACATACAACTTCAGTTGGAAGCCGCTGAACTTCCAAGAGAGAAGTGGATGACTGCAGTCAGAATGCAGTTAACTGAAAATGCACATCACTGGTAGTTAGCCGAAGAGAGGAGGCTCGGACAGGACCGAGTCACATGGGAAGAGTTCTCCAGACTCTTCCAAGAGATGTACATTCCAGCAGTTGCACGGTCAGAGCTCAAAGACAAGTTCAACCGCCTTATCCAAGGCAATATGACAGTGGAAGAATACAACGCGGAATTTATTCACCTAAGTCGCTTTGCTCCAACATTGATCTCGACCGAGGAAGAGAAAGCTGAGAAGTTCTTTGAAGGACTGAAGTTTGAGCTCCAGAGATTGATTGGCTCGGTCGCACCTACATCTTATACCGACATCCTTGCAGCAGCACGACGTATGGAGCGCGTCACTAGAAGGGAGTCGAATCTGAAGAGGCCAAACACATCATCATTATCCAAAACAGCACCTTGAGATTCTTCCAAACGATCCCATCGGAGTATACCAGAGAGAGCAGCACACAGGGCCATATCTCTTCCTACCTGTCACCACTGCGGCAAGGTAGGACACATTGAGAGAGAGTGCAGGCGTAAGTTGGGACTAAGCCTGCTTTGCGGATCAGACCAGCATCTATCCAGAGACTGCACTAAACATAGAGAGGGAGCACCGAGACTAGCCTTGCCTGTACTCCGACCAGTTTAACCAGCAGTAGGAGCACAACAGACAGGAGTTGGAGGCGTCAGGCCACCAGCCCCGGGAGAAAATCAGCAAAGACCACCCCTGGCACCACAGGCAGCTCTATTTCAGCAGACTCAGCAGCAACAGAGAGGTCCAGCTCAGGGACGAGGACATGCATTCACATTAGCTATTGAGCAGGAAGCTACTGCAGGCGAGGTTATCGCAGGAACTATTTTAGTAGCTTTATTACCAGCTTTAGCATTATTTGATTCTGGAGCATCGCATTCATTTATAGCAGCTAGCTTTGTAGCAACCCATAGAGTAGCTACCGCACCCCTTCCGAAGATGAAGAAAATTCTTACGGAAGGTGGAATTATTCCGGTTAGTGACGTCTGTAGATCATGTTCTGTAGTAGTCTGTGGAAGAGAAATACGAGCTCAATTTCTGATCTTTTCCATGCCGGATTATGATGTTGTACTTGGTATGGACTGGTTAAGTCAGTACCATGCGACTCTTGATTGCCAACTTGGACGGGTTATATTTAGACCGCCTGGACATCCAGAATTCGAGTTTCTTCAAGGAGCAGTAAAGCAAGGAGTTCAGCCTACTCTTAGGGTACTATCTGTAGAAGGGGAGACAGGTTACCCAAGAGTCATATCTGAGTTTGTGGATGTATTTCCCGATGACCTTCCAGGTTTACCACCTGATCGGGAAATAGAATTCACAATAGACTTAACTCCAGGAGCAGAGCCTATCACTTTATCAGTATATCGGCTAGCACCTAAGGAGTTAGTGGAGTTGAAAGAACAGGTTGATGATCTTTTGGAGAAGGGTTTTATTCGGCCCAGTGTTTCACCTTGGGGAGCACCCATATTATTTGTGCCAAAGAAGGATGGAACAGTACGGTTATACATTGACTACAGGGCACTAAATTCTGTGACCATCAAGAACAGGTATACCTTACCATGCATTGATGACCTATTCGATCAATTGAGTGGTGCTAGGGTATTCTCGAAGATTGACCTTAGATCCGGCTACCATCAGATCAAAGTAAGGAAGGAAGACATCCCGAAGACAGCTTTTAGGACCAAGTATGGACATTATGAGTTCTTGGTGATGTCGTTTGGTTTAACCAACACGCCAGCAGTGTTTATGAGTTTGATAAACAGTGTCTTTCATCAGTTCTTGGATAAATTTGTGGTTGTATTCATTGACGATATTCTGATATATTCCAAGAGCCATGAAGAGCACGAGGAGCATCTCAGAATCGTGTTAAAGACCTTGAGACAGGAGAAGTTATATGCCAAACTCAGTAAGTGTGAGTTTTGTATGGACAAAGTGCCTTTCTTGGGACATATCATCTCAGGAGAAGCACTTTCAGTGGATCTAGAGAAAGTTGCGGCAATAGAGACTTGGCCTACACCCATATCAGTTGTAGAGGTGAGAAGTTTTCTCGGACTTGTGGGATATTACCGAAGGTTTGTAAAAAATTTCTCAAGGATTGCAGAACCGATGACGAAGCTGACACGTAAAGACCAGGAGTTTATATGGACAGAAAACTGCCAGAAGGCCTTCGAAGAATTGAAGAGAAGATTAACAACAACACCTGTCTTGACTCTTCCTTCAGGGTCAGGAGGTTTTGTTGTTTACAGTGATGCATCAGGTAGTGGACTAGTATGTGTTTTGATGCAACATGGCAAAGTCATTGCTTATGCGTCGAGAAAGTTGAAGGTCCACGAGAAGAACTACCCAACACACGATCTGGAGTTGGCAGCATTTATATTTGCATTGAAGATTTGGAGGCACTACCTTTATGGGGAGAAGGTCGACATCTTTACAGATCACAAGAGTCTGAAGTATGTATATACTCAGAAGGAGCTTAACATGAGGCAGAGACGTTGGCTTGAATTGATGGTAGATTTTGACATAGATCTGCAGTATCATCCGGGAAAGGCAAATATCGTAGCAGACGCACTCAGCAGGAAGCCTACGGCATATTTTTTGACGATGCAGCCCTTGAGAGATCTACAGGAGCTTTAGATAGAGGTTGTTTTACCAAGACATAGTGGTTTGCTGGCTAATCTTGAAGTTAAGTCATCACTCCTGGAGAAGATTAAAGAGGCATTGCCCACCGATGCCAGATTTCGAAGACTGAAGGAGAGGACGGAAGCAGGCATGCAGACAGGACTTCGCATACACGAAGATGGGACATTGAGGTTTAGAAATCGCCTGTATGTTCCAAATGGAGAATTGAGACAGGAATTAATGACTGAAGCACATAGCTCTATTTACTCTGTTCACCCAGGAGGAACTAAGATGTACCGAGACTTGAGACAGTATTACTGGTGGCATGGAATGAAAAGGGAGATTGCAAGATTTGTGGCCAAATGCTTAGTCTGCCAGCAAGTAAAGGCCGAGCATCAGAGGACTGCAGGTATGTTACAGCCGCTTCCTATACCAGAATGGAAGTGGGAACATATCACGATGGATTTTGTCACAGGATTTCCAAGGAGCCCCAGCGGAAGAGATACAGTATGGGTTATTGTAGATCGACTCACTAAATCGGCACACTTCTTGCCATTTAGAGTTGGACAATCCACAGAGGTACTAGCCGACATGTATATGCGATAAATCGTCAAATTACATGGGGTGCCGGTTAGTATTGTATCGGATCGAGATTCAAGATTTATATCTCATTTCTGGAGAAGCATGCAAGAGAGTCTGGGCACCAGACTCAAATTCAGCACCGCTTACCACCCACAGACAGATGGCCAATCGGAGCGCACCATTCAGATCTTAGAGGATATGTTGCGATCATGTATGCTAGACTTTGGAGGATCTTGGAAAGATCATTTGCATTTAGTGGAGTTCTCCTACAACAACAGTTATCAGGCCAGCATTCAGATGGCACCATTCGAGACATTATACGGAAGGAAGTGCAGATCTCCTATATGTTGGAGTGACGTTGGTGAACGTCAAATACTGGGTCCAGAATTGGTAACACAGACAGTGGAGAAGGTAAAACAGATTAAGAATCATTTTCGAGCAGCTCAGGACAGACATAAGCATTGGGCAGATACGCACAGACGACCCCTAGAGTTTAAAGAAGGAGAGCACGTATTCTTGAGAATTTCGCCCACTCGAGGTACTATTAGATTCCGGAGCAGAGGCAAGTTGAGCCCAAGGTATTTTGGGCCATTTGATATTCTAGAGCGCATTGGTGAGGTGGCTTATCGTCTTGCATTACCACCATTCTTAGAGGGAGTGTATGATGTATTCCATATCTCACAGCTGAGAAGGTACATGATCGACCCAAGTCACGTAGTCGATCATTCCGAGATCGCAGTTGGCCCTAGCTTGAGGTACGAAGAACAACCAGTTGGCATCCTCGATGTCAGTAAGAAGACATTGCGGGGACAGACAATCAGACTGGTTCCTGTAGCATGGAAACATCATTCTCCGGGCGAATCGACTTGGGAACGAGAAGATAGTATGCGCCAGCGTTATCCTCACTTGTTCGAGAATGCAGTTGTAAACTAAGCAACCTTGTATTTTATAGTTCTTCCTTTAGTAGCTTATTCTTTGATTGCGAGGACGCAATCCTCTTAAGGGGGATAGATTGTAAACACCATAATTTTTAGAATATTATTAATATAAAATTTTCTCGGATTTTTTGGTATTGTTCTTGATGAAGAACCAAGGTAATTGGGAGTTAAAGATTTTTTAAGTACAGTTTATTGGTGTTAAAATATTATAGAAATAATATTTTATGGTGTAAAATAGAAAACCAGACATAGGGTAATTTTCGGTGAATTTATTGGACTCCGGAGACGCGTTTAAAGCCTTAAAAACTTTTAGATTGAGTAAACCGAGCCAAACCCAAATTAAACCAAACCCAAGTTAAACCAATCCTGAACCAGACCGCTGCGTGAACCAAACCCAAACCAGCTTATTGGGTCGGGTCGGGTCGGATCCGAGCCAAACCCGACCCGGACCCGAAACCCAATTGGGTGAAACCCTAAGCCACCGGAAACACTGTTGCGGCTATTTAAGACTTCTCGACATCCGTGCCGCCGCCATCAAACTCTCTCTCTCTCTCCAATCATCCCCGCCGACGCAGCGACTCCGCCGCTCCGGTCACTGCCGGCCATCTCCTCCACCCTGTTCACCCCGCCGCCCGAGACCCACCGACGCCGACCCGACTCCGGTCGTCCCCGAGGCCGCCTAGCATCGACAACCACCCTCCCCGACCGGCCAGTTCAATCGATCTCCCCGAGCATAGCAGCTCGACGAAGCCGAGCCTCCGCCAGCGGCTGAACCCGCTCCGTCCGTCGTTGCAGAGCGGCCGCCGAGTCCAGCACCCGACCCCGACTTCCCCCTCAACCCCTCGAACTACCGTCAGGCCGCCGACGTCGACTTCTCCCGCCGTTCGAGACCCGGCCGCCTGAGACCTAGCCGCCTCGAGCCTCGTCGACCCAGCAGTGAACCCTAGACTAGACACAGCATCTCAGCGGACACGAGAGATCTCGATTCGGACGCGAGCAGCAGACACAGGACACGAGTAGGACACAAACAGTACGCTCGGACACGTGAGAATCAGCTTTCACGTAGCCCTGTTCAGGTATCATTTTCTCTCACCTCATAACTCCGTTTTTAATTTTGTCAGTTGCAACGCGTAGACTATATAACCCTCTCGGTGCCCGTGCAACCCGCTCGGTGCATCACGTCCTGTGATGATCGCAAACCGCGATCCCAAAACAGGAAAAACAACGCCCTGTTTCACCTCGGAACTGAGTGCGTCCCGCCAAACGGGACGACTTGGTCGCACGCGGTCTTTACCGAAATGTGCGCAACGTTGATACGGACGTGTAGGATTTCGCAGAAGTCGATTCGGATGTGCGTGCACACCGGAATCAACGCGTATCCGTCGACACCGTCCCGTATCCGTCCTTTCTGGAATATGCTGTAACTTTGTGTACACACGTCAGATCGAGACAAAACTTGTGCCATCGGACTTGTAGCAATACGCTGGTCCTGTGACCCAAGTTTGGACCGATTCTGAGAACGTTGACAAAATTGCGTATCGTGGGCCCCACAGGCTCCACTTGATGGGCGATTTTGTGATCGGCTCATCGGAATCCAATTCTGGAAGTTCCGTTAGGTTCGTATCCTCGTTCCAGACTAATAGACCCTGAGTTTGAGGAATTTAGAGACCTTTGACCCTGACACGCTTTTCGGTGCAAAGTGGCCCACATGTGGACCCCGCTTTGGCCCGAAAATATCCTTTTTGCCCCTGTGTCCAAATTGGACTTAAGGACAGGCGTTTCTAGCTATTTGACATCTTCTGAGACGGTTGGTGATATTTATTACAGCTTTTGGAGTAGTACACACAGGATCCGCTGATACCAGGATGACTGTTGATATTCAAACATCAGGCAAGTGTACCTTGCCAAACTCTGCAGTATTATATATATTTTCCTTGCTTTAGTTATATTGCTGTGCATGCTCAACCTAGGACCGTGTGACGTACTTAGCGTCCTATTATTAGTCGGGTGCCAACACTGTACGCGGTGTTGTGTATGGTCATCTAGAGATGGACATTCGTGACACTTTATATTCTCGTACTTGTCTTATCAAGTACCATATGACCCAGGACACTTGACACCATTCATAAGACATGATCTTCCCGAGATATTCGTGGTAATTCTGTATAGGATACAGGACTTGACAGAGATACTATATTCATAGATACTTTTGACTTGTTGCATTAGCTATGATCCCGTGGACATGGACATGAGACGTTATGGTCATGATATGCGTGGTTACATTGGGTGGAGTGAGACACACAGGCTACAGGCTGTTTTCTATATATATCTACTACTATTGTGAGGCCGTAGACTCTCGTAGCAGAGCTAGGCACATTACGTGTTATTACCACTACCGGCTCTCCGACACAGAGCTTGTAGTGGCTCAGCCTGAGTACTCGTGCTGCTCTCACTTGCATTTTCACATAGATGTTTACTTACTTGCCCTATTTATCTCATTATTGCTGCACTGCTTATATTCTGGCTTGTATATTTTCTGTACCTTGCTATGTCCCCTGAGGACCTGGATATTGATTATGTCTCCAGGATTTGAGGACGAGATCTATCCCGAGGTATACGGGACCTCAGCAGGAGCTGATCCAGGAGTTGTACCGCCATCCGAGGACGAGGTGTTAGCTGAAGACTTTTCCTGAGCCTCCATGTTTCATGCTCAGTATTTATTATTTATTTCAGTCATTTATTTTTGGTCTGTTGAACCATTGTAGTAGATATTTATCGGGTTATTCCCCGAAGTACTTTGTTGAGACTGGTTGATGATTTACATTTCTTATATTCTGTGGATCATATTTTATATCTTGTGTGGATGAGATTAGTTGTGCCATGTTGTCGTAGACTTGATTTTACAGCTTAAGTATGCCCTGATGGAACCATTAAATTGGGTTTGTCCATCAGTGTGTGCTGCTGGCCATTGCCACGTGTTTAGTCCCGCAGTATTTTGGGACTGGGGCGTGACACCAATAAATGCCAGAAAAATTATCCTATGCCTAATATTTTATTTTATACCAAAAAATATTATTTTTATAATATTTTAATATATATTTTAATACTAAAAAATGTTTAATTTAGAAAAACATTTATTTTAATTCCTGAAAAATTACAGAAAATTCCAGAAAAATTTTAAAAATTTATTTTTAAATCCTGAAAAATTTGGGGATTTACAATCTATCCCCTTTAAGAGGATTGCGTCCTCGCAATCAAAGAATAACCGGTCAGCATAGATGACACGGTTTGTAAAACAGGTTCGAAGCACGACACCATCAAAGAATCATGATCAAGGAGAATCAAAGAATGAGGGTTTAAGCAAAAGACATAGTGTAAAACCCCCTTCCTGAAAAATCATATATACCTTTTTATTTATTATTTATTAATTAAATTATAGTATTATGTGCTAAATAGGAGAAATAGATTTTTAATAATTTTTATTTGAGGTGTTCGGGTACTTAGATGAGTTATGGGACCATCAGGAATTTTTTGGATTTTATTCCATGTAGGAGACCCCTTGAGCTGTTGCTAGCCTAACGATGTGCAATGCCCTAATCTATAAATTTTCTTATGAGTATATATATATATATAGGTATATACAAATATATATATATATATATATATATATATATATATATATATATATATGTATATATATATTGTATAAAGGAAAAGAAAAGAAAGCAAAAGAATTTAATAAGAAAGTATAATAATAATAATATATTAATAATGCTACTACTACTTAGCAAAGCAAATTATACTTTAGCAACTATTTAGCTTTGCAATTCTTAGCAGCAACTTAGAATACTACTATTCCCATTCAACTTGCTTTTCCCTTGCTGTCAAACGCCTCTAGCAAAGAAAATTTGCATGCGGTGACCACAGCATCTTAGCAAGTATACCCGACCGACCCTTCAGCGGCTTACTCCAACCCGATCCATCCATATCCCTCTCTCTCTCCTAATTATATATACATATATATATATATATAGTTAGCTCTCATAAAACCCTAACCTAATTTTCAGACCTCCTCTTCCCATCTAGAGTCGTCACCGCAGCCAGAGAAGCCCCACCAAGCCATCCAACCATCCCGACGACGCCGACCTCGCGAACTGCAGTTTCCCACTCGAGACACCTTAGCTCCGGCGTGATTTTCTGTCGACTCGCTCGACCAAACGCTGTTCCGTCTTCATAGGTATGATCACCCCTTAACCCTCTCCAATATTTGTTTTATAGCCAACCTCGGAAAACGTGTGTTCCCAGGTGAAAAATAGCGCCCAAGTCCGTGCGAGCAGACAGAATTCTGAAATCGCAGAATTCCAGAATGACCACCCATATTGCCGAGTTCGTATCTCCCACCACAGAGATCCGAATTCGGTGATTCTTTTTGATACCTGTAGAATACCTGACCTAGTTTAATTTCTGTTAAATAATCCCATGCTATTAGTTGCTGTGGTCATAGTTTAATTCGTCGCAAAACTGTGCGCACCCACTTTTTCCAGTTTTCCAAAAGTTGGAAAATGGAGCGCGCCCCGCCAAACGGGACCGTCCCGCCGTGTGCCAAGTGTACCAAATGGTGCACGCAGCATAACCGGACACGTGAAAATTTGTGGAGACTGATTCGGACGCGTGTGCGCGCCGGAATCAGACCGTATCCGCGGACACACACTGTGTCGTAACTTTTGTGGAACTCGTACGTATTTTGTGTACGCTTGTCAGATTACGACGAAACTTGCGCCACTGGACTCGTGGTAATGCGCTGGTCCTGTGACCCAATTTTCACGCATTTCTGAGATGGTTGACCAGATCGCCAATTGGCGGGCCCCACAGTTGACTTTTTGGACAAAGTTGTGTTCGGCTCATCAGAATCCACATTTGGACATACCGTTGGGTTCGTATTAACATTTAGACTTGTTTGACCCATAGTTTGTCCCATTTAGAGACTGTTACCCTCGGCACGCTTTTCGGTGCAAAGTGGGCCACAAGTGGACCCCACTTTTACCCAAAATTACCGTTTTGCCCCTGTGTCCAAATTGGACGAAAGGGATATACTTTTTAGCTATTTTGCTCATTCCGGAAACATTGGTGATATCTATTCCAGCATCCGGAGATATTTGTTCTGAGGCCATAGCTTCTGGTCCTGTGTATTGGACATCTGGACGTGATATTTTTGCAGCTTCTTGCCAGGCAAGTATACCTTGCCATTGTACTGTTATTTATATTCCATATGTTGCATGCATCTTTATTTTCTATCTTTAGTTCATATATTTTAACTGTTATATAAAATGCGCGCGACGGTGACGTCGCGATATATTTTTATTTATGTATTGCATTGACCTTGTTTATGAGACTACCCCATTATCATGTAGCATCATTAGGTTTCATTTGACTGTGACACATATTTTTACACGAGTTGTGAGTCTCATATAGATCACAGACGCACGTATTGACTGATCATCGGTACGTGTGGGACGTGCGTTAGGAATAACTGCTGTTAGAAACTTTGTATGCTAGAAGACTTAGCAGTTATTAGAGGTCTATGGACATAGTCTATTGTAGTACGGTGGTCCCATCCTTGTCCTTGTTTGGTTGCAGGATTGGGCTAGGGTACTAAGGATAGGCTATGGACCAAATTGTGTCATGGATGTGACATGCTTAGAGCATTGGATGGGGAGAACAACAAGTAAGGCATTTGGGCTCCTTTGCACTTTCCTTGTGTAATCCGTACGCTCCGCCGGAGATACGCGGTCATGATGACCCCTATATATTATCATGGCGGGCCTCCGGTGTTCGAAAGACGCCGTGCCTTTGTAGGCCCCTGGATCTCCAAGAGAACTATGCCAATCCCATTTATGGCCAGGTAGCCCACTTGTTAGAAAGTTGTTCTTAACTGCATTCACTTTAGACGGGTAGGCGACCCCTTTGGATATTTATTTCAGTACTTTATTGGCATGTGTTTAAGTATACTTGTTATGTCCCTCTGAGGACCTAGTCCGCTGCCAGGTGTACCTGTTCTTGAGTATTTGCAGGAGCGCAGATTTGGCAGGATATAGATGCTTCGTGGATGTCTTCCCTTCGAGCCGTGATTGGTAGCGGGTACTTATATTGTTTGAGTGAGTTGTACTTATATTGTATTTACTTTTCCTATTTGAGTTGGTAGTGGATTTGTTTCCATCCAACTAGCATCCTTAGATACTTCTTATTGAGATCTAGTTCATAGATACTGGTTATTTCTTTCTATATGATTTTGGTGGATAAGATTTAGATTTTAACCTATGACTTGTATTACAGTTATACCACTTGTGGATTTGATATTCATATTACAGCGTACGTGTGGATTTGGTTTCCATATATTGGAGTTGCCATATCCATGCGGCTGGCATGCTTACGTGTCCTAGTCCTACGTATTTTGGGACTGGGGCGTGACACATAGGAAATAAAAAATATTATTTTCCTAAGCAATGAAAGTTATGAAAATTCAAGAGTGAAGGAAATCTAGTTAAAGCAAGAAAACTACAGCTTTGAAAACTATGTTATCAATTATTAATAAGTTCAAAATTACTAGGTTAAGGCTAAGGTCACGAACTAACAGGCACGTGCTAAAGCAATACTAGGAATAGATAGCTATGAATAACTTACGCGCATTTGCTACTCCACGATTCGCACGTCCTCCAAGGTCATCGCAAAAGCTTGTCCGCGTTCTTGCGGTGGTGCCCTCTGCTGTTGCTGGACTGCTGAAAAAGTGCTGCTCGTGTGGCCAAGGGTGGCCTTGGTTGATATCCTCCTGGTGCTGGTAGAGCTTATTGGTTTACTATCGGTGCTCCTTCTCGACGCTCAGGGCATTCCCATACTGAATGCTGTCTGGATCCGCAAGCTAAATATAATTAGAATTTACGTCTACACTCCTTCTCAACATGGCCTACCTTGCCACAGTAGTGACAAGTAGGAAGGGCTAGAGATTTGGATACAGCTCCCTGTGGTGCTTGATGCAGGTGAGGTTTCTTTGCAGCTTCTCCATGCGGTACTCTGGCTGGTGCTGATATGGAAGGCCACTTCAGGCTGGTCTCTCTCCTGGTGATGTGCTCCATGCGTCGGGCTGCAACAAGGACGTCCGAGTAAGATGTAGGTGCAACAGATCCGATTAGTTTCTGTAGCTCGAACTTTAGTCCATTAAAGAACTTCTCAGCCTTCTCTTCTTCTGTCAGGATCAGGGTTGGGGCAAAGCGACTCAGACGAATAAACTCCGCGTTATACTCTTCCACTGTCATATTGTCTTGAGTGAGGCGATTGAACTTGTACCGAAGTTCTGATTGAGAGATGGCTAGAATGTACATCTCCTGAAAGAGTCTAGAGAACTCTTCCCAAGTGACTCGGTCTGGTCTGAGCCGTGTCTCCTCAGATAGCCACCAGTGATGTGCATTACCTGTTAACCGCATTCTGACGGCAATCATCCAACGTTCCCTTGGAAGCTCATCTGCTTCTAATTGATGTTGAGTGTTTGTGAGCCACTCATGAACTTCAATGGGCTCCTTCTTGCCTGAAAAGGTGCGGGGCTTCAGCTGGCAAAAATCGGTGATAGAGCCCGTCGTTGGCCGTCGTGCTGGTAGATTCACCTGCTCTAGTGCGATTGCTAGGTTGTGACGTAGAGCCTCGTGTTGAATCTGCTGTTGAGCTTGCATCATTGCGTAGATCATTTGAAACATCTGCTGCCCGTCCATAACCTGCCCTTATGGGAATATGGGCATTGGTGGAGTAAACTGTGGCGGAGGTAGGATGTCATCTTGCTAGATTCTCGAGGTATGCTGATTTGCTTGACTGCGTTGTTGAGCTAATTGACCTTCTCCTACTGGTGTTACTTCATCTTCGTTGGTTACCATAGCACCTCGTGGTGATCCTACAGGAGTCTTGTCATTTTCTCGTGGATCCATTACCCTGCATCCAAAATAAATAATAAGAGGCGCACAGGAATCAAGGCAGGATGCAAGTCAAGGAATTAATTCGAATCCGAGATTGAGAGAAAGAACGATTCAAGCAAGTGGATGAGATCCTAAAACTTATCCTATTCTTATTGCAGGCTTGCTCGGTCCCTAAGTTGAAACCGAAAAATTTAGGCGTTGACCTGCATGGGCCACCATAAATACCATGTCACGCCACAGTCCCAAAATATCGAGGGACTAGACACGTAGCAATGGCCAGCAGCACACGCCAATGGGCAAACCCAATTTAATGGACCCATCAGGGTGTACTTAAGCTGTAAAACAACAATATGGAAAATAGTACTAATCTCATCCATAGAAATAAAAACAAACAATATCAGAAATATAAAACAACAACATGTCTCAATAAATATATCTCGGGGAACAACCCGAGGATAAGTCTGATACAATAGTCAAGAGACAAGAAATAGAAGATTATAACAACAGCAAATACTGAGTATGGATAAAGCATATACTCAGAAGAAATCCTCGGCGATCACCTCGTCCTCGTGGATTGGCTCAGTTCCAGTGCCTGCTCCTGCTCCTGCTCCTGTTCCTGCTCTTGCTCCATATACCTCTGGATAGAACTCCTCCGTTATATCTGGGGACATAATCCGGATCCAGGTCCTCAGGGGACATAACAAGGTACAAAATAACTTATGCCAAAATAAATGCAGAGCAGCAATAAATGAATCAGTAGGGTAAACTATATAACCAGCTAAGTGATATGCAAGATGAGAGCATTAATCATACTCAGACTGAGACTATTATAGGATCTGTGTCGGGAAAACCCATAGCAGTATTCTCTCGAAGGGCCAGTAATGTACCAAAGCTCTGTGTCAGAGTCTAAGGCACCTCCAGTAATGTAATATATATATATAATCAGCCTTTTGTTTGGTAATACTCTTCCCACCCAATGTAATCACACGTCTCATGTCCACGACGTCTCATGTCCATGTCACGCAGGATCATGACCTCTAACTAATGCAACAAGTCATAATGATAGCTAAGCACATGCAATATTTATGTCATGAATCATGTAACCTATACAGAATCACCATGAATATCTCAGAAAGATTCTGTCTCATGAATAGTATTAGGTGTCTTTGTCACGCCCCAGTCCCAAAATACGTAGGACTAGGACACGTAAGCATGCCAGCCGCATGGATATGGAAACTCCAATATATGGAACCCAAATCCACACGTACGCTGTATTATGAACATCAAATCCACAAGTAGTATAATATGTGTCATAAGTCACAGGGTATAATCTAAATCTCATCCATGAAATCAATATAAATATATAACCAGTATCTATGAAACTAGATCTCAATAAGAAGTATCTAAGGAGGATAGTTGGATGGAAACAAATGCACTACCAACTCAAATGGAAAAGTAAATACAATATGAGTACAACACAATCAAGCCCAATATAAGTATACCAGCTATCGATCACGACTCGAAGAGAAGACATCCACAAAGCATCTATAACCATCCAATTTTGTGCTCCTGCAAATACTCAAGAACAGGTACACCTGGCAGCGGACTAGGTCCTCAGAGGAACATAACAAGATACTTAAACACATGCCAATAAAGTATTGAAATAAATATCTAATGGTCGTCTAACCGTCTAAGTGAATGCAGTTAAGAACAACTTTCCCAACGCGTGGGCTATCTGGCTAAAATGGGATTGGCATAGTTCTCTTGGAGATCCAGGGGCCTACAAAGGCACGGCGTCTTTCGAACACCGGAGGCCTGCCTGATAATAATATAATATATAGTGGTCATCATGACCGCGCATCTCCGGTGGAGCGTACGGGTTACACAAGGAAAGTGCAACGGAGCCCACACGTCTTACTTGTTGTTCTCCCCACCCCATGCTCTAAGCATGTCACATCCATGACACGATAATACCTCTAATAACTGCTAAGTCTACTAGCATGCAAAGTTTCTAACAACAGTTATTCCTAACGGATGGCCCACACGTACAAGAGGCCAACCTGCACGCAAGTCCGTGATCTACATGAGACTCACAACTCGGGTAACAACTGTGTCACGGCCAATGAACCTAATAATGCTACATGATGATGGGGTAGTCTCATAAATAGGTCAATGCAAATACATAAATAAAAATATATCGCGACGACACCGTCGCGCGCATTTTATATAACAGTTAAAATATATAAACTAAAGACAGAAAATAAAGATGCATGCAACATATGGAATATAAATAACAGTACAATGGCAAGGTATACTTGCCTGGCCAGAAAACTGCGATGTACCAATAACCTGTTCCAAAAGTCGCACAGAATAAATCTAACATCCTATGTACATATAATATAATGCAAATAAATCATTAGTCATTACACTAGTGCACACACAACAATATTTATACTGGACTCAGGGGGTATACTAGGGTAACACTAGTCATTTAACACGGTAAATTATGCGTTGAATTACGCGGGGTCATATCTTCAAGTGTTGTACACAATCAGACAGTCAACTGACAGGTGTCTACGCCAGTACGTTAATGTACGCAAGGCGGACAATTCCCAAGTGTTAAGGGTCAACATGGTCAAGGTGAGTACGGGACAGTCCACGGTGTCCTAGGGTCGTACAGTCTGGATATATAGTCCTAATTATTATTAACATATAGTTAATTACATTATACATATATACCATATATATATATGTACATATATATCATCCAATAATTATATGTATTCCAAGTTGAATAGTATGCAAATACTAAATATATATAATTATATCAAACTAAATAGTATACGCGCACGTGTACATGTTCATGTACGCAGCACTGGGTTCACCGACTCAGGGTCCGACATCAGCTAACAGTGGTAAGCAATACACATGTCCTAATAACATATACTCAAGCACACATACGAAATAAGAAGGTGGGACAGGTTTGAACCTCGGTGTACTCGTACGGGATCGGCTGGACATCGACGAAGAGAGGTTGACGATGAAGTAATGATGATGATGATGACGACGACGATGGTGAGTTGTATGGATGATGAAGATGGTAATATGTATAATGGTGCTGACGAGGATAACGATGATGACTATGATAATGGTGGTAAAGGGTGAATGTGTGGGTTTAGATTAAGGTGGTGGCGAGGATGCTATGGGATGATGATGATGATGACGATGAATAGGTGATATTGGTGATGATGATATGACGATGATAATGACGTCGATGGCTATGAGGATGGCGTGGATGACTATGACGACGATGGCTACGATGATAGTGAGGGTGATGACGACGACAACGAGGATGAGATGGTGATGAGATGGGAGGATGGTGGTAATGGTGATGAGGTAGTGATGGTGTTACTTGATGGTGGTTGAGGTGACACTCCGACCAGGGTCCGGCCGTGGGGAGGAGCTCCGGCCAGGGAGGGTATGGTGGTGATGGTGATTGCTGGTGATGGAGAGTCGAAGGCTGACAGCAATGGTGACGACGATGAAGTGTTTTGATGATGATGATGATGCAGGTGGTGACTGTAGCGGAGTCCGGCCAGCGAGGGAGGGAGTCTGGCCAGCAGAAGGAGGACAGAGAGGAGAGGAGGCTGTGGTGGTTCGGTGCTGGTAGTAATGGTGGTGGGCGGTGGTGCTGATCGAGGGAGCGGCGGATGGAGGTTGCTCCGTCGAGGTCAGGCAGGAAGATAGGGGATAAGAGAGGGAGAAGGGTGGTGGTGCTTTGGGCGAGACGGGGAGGGGGATGCGTCGGTCGGGTCGACTGGATGAAGTCGGAGAAGAGTCGACGAGGGTGGTGGTCGACTTGGACGAGGGGAGATGAGATGAGATGACAATGGTGGTGCTGGTGCTGTCGACTCCGGTAGAGGGGAGTCGTGGCCGCTGTGCCGACTCCGTCGGGGAGAAGGAGATGACCGCGGGGCGTTGGTTGGGGAAGAAGTTCGACGAGAGGGAGGGCTCGGATGTGGCGAGGTGCAGTGCAGCGGCACGGCGGAGGGGTGGAGGTCCGGCGCTGACAACTCCGGCAAGAACTCCGGCGACGGACAGAGGTAGGGGATGAACATTATGGGTGATGGGGTGGTGGTCGGCTGGTTAATTAATTAGGTTTTGGGTAAAAGAGAAATAAAGGTATATTTATATGTGTAGACTTTTAGTTTGGGTTGACCTAGGACTTGGTTTGACTAGTCAACCACTCTTGGGTTGGGCCTTGGGCTACAATCCTTGGGGGGTCTTGGCCTCACATGAGGATGTTGGGGCTTTAAATTACATGGTTTAAAATGCGAGGATGGGTTTAAAATAAATGGAGGCGATGTGCGCGTTGCACATGCTGAAAATTACGAAAAAAATCTACGTGAAGGAAAAAATAGATTTCTTCATGAATTGTCCAATGGTGGGGACACCTCAGTGCATTTTTGCATAAAACTCCCCCAACAATTGGAAAATTACACAAAGGTGGAAATTAGATTTAATTAATTAAATTAAACCGCGCACGATATTCTTGAATTAATTAGGAGTACAGGGCAATAAAAATAGGTGGAACAAAGGGTCTGGGACGTAGAGGATACATAGTAGATTATTAATAAAATTCAGGTCGTACAAAACGGTCAAGATTGGGTTCACGATTTCGATTGGGACGCACGAGGGTACAAAATTGGGATTTATTTATAATTAATAAATAACGTCCGTGACGTTTATTGTGCGACTTAAATGTAGCACAAGAAGCAATATTATGAGTTGCACAAGGGCCAGAAAGGTAGGCGGGCACGTCTATGTTAATGTTGCGAAATTCGTAGATAGGCAACAGCTAGTGAGGTGCTCCAATTATCGAAGCGACGGTAAGTTGCGCTACGTGTCATAATTATTTCGTAATTAAATTAAATGCCATGTTCTAATTCTAATTGGGTTCAAGCTAGCCCTAATTCTACTATATAAGCCAAGTAAACCTAATTTTGGGTGAGGGGGTTTACAATCTACCCAACTTAAAAAAAATTCGTCCTCGAAATTAAAACTAGGGTAGGGTTTCTCTATCTAACCTCACTTGATTACAGTATAAAGAATTCTCCTTAAGTTAACATGGTAGTTTCTACCCAACTTAGAATTTGTCCATCTATCATCTAAGGCTATACATCTAAGAAGGCTATATCCCAATTTATTTCATCATGTTATTGAATCCTCAAAGTCCTTTGACACCAAACATATCCTCTATGATATGCCCTTAATCATTTATAAAAGATAGTCACCAAACAATGTGATTGGCCTATGGGGGATATCTAGTACTATCTATATATCAAACTTATACCAAGCAAGATGTTTCGTCTTTTCAAAATAAGGAAAGACGTAGATCAATAAATAAGAGTTCAAGGGAGAAGTAATAGAATGCAAGTATAGGGATCAAGACATTTCAAGGAATCCAATGGGAATTGTCAAGGCAGTTGTGGACTGAAATCCTATTTGGTAAATCCGTATTCGCATGCTCGTATTAGTACAGTTATATAGCCGATACGATACGCTTAGACATGTCTAGGGCAAGTATATTTGTCTACTAATTACTACATATCTCAGTCCATGTAAAGTAGTTATGCGAAGGGCGAACCAAGCGCACTAAGGTTAGCTAGACCCTAATACACTGATTCTGAAATGTATTATTGTGGGCCCCCAATAATACGTATGTCATGAACAAGCTCGATAAGGAATAAGCTTGCAAAAACTAGGCTATAATAGCAGCATAAGTCAAGGTAGTACAGCAAATATGAATACGCTAGATTATGATGAAAGAAGGTTCATTAACAATTCAAATTCACAAAAACAAAAGCAAAATAAGCAATAATAATAAAAGACTACACAATCTCTACAGTTGTCATACTAATTCCTTGTCTAAGTCGCTAGTCGACCAAATAGGGACATGGACCTCTAAATTCTATCGTCTGAATAAACACTGTCGTCTTTGCTAGTATACAATTAATGTCATTCAGTTACACTTCATCAATGGATCACAAGGGCTACGTGATACTAGGTGGTGAGGTATACTATCCAACTTAAAATAATTTAACTACTATTGTATTGTCTTAAGGATACCTACAAAAATAACCTTGTACGTGTACATAGAACAGAAACTCTTATTAGGGTCTCCTATTTCATTATATAGGTAAGGGTCAAGTGCTCATAGAACATGTGTCAATCGTAGGGATAGAAGAGTTACTAGCCGTTAAGGGAAAAGGAATTTAACTCGTATCGAGCTATGGGTACAGATTTCGTGATTTAAAGCTAAGGGGTAATCATTAGGTCACAACCTAAGGGAACTATGCAAACTATCAAATCCTAGCTATTACGCACAAAATTCAAAGTTCAATTTACCAAGCTATACCCTAGCAAACTACATGTCCTAACATAGAATAAGATTACTTGGTCTTCAATCATACGAGTTATGTGGCACGAGTTAAATGATGAAGAAAGAAGAATCATAATTTAGTCGTCACACAATTAGCGAACGCTAAGGTTGCAGGGGGACAAGTTATGAAATCAAAAATAGAGGGCTCTAGATAGCATCATGGTTCTCTAAGGGGGTGGCATGCTAGTTGCCATGTTCGGGGTATGATCAAGGGAAAGGGTTGATTACATTCCTCTAGGCTTCCTAGGGTGCTGTCTACTAATAACAAGACAATGACATAAGTTTTATAGTTCTCTAATACTATCCAATTATGAGGGTTAGGTTCAGTCCTAATGTTCAATATTGGTTCTCCATTGGTTTCTCAATACTAGGGTCAAACATTATGGTAAAACTTCTAACTAACTCTAGTAGTGTCTATACTACTCTCAAGTCTTCATAATACATCAGGGGTAATGGTAAACCAATTCTAAAGATAAGGAATTCTAGGGTTCACCTGATATTCTAAACTTAGTGGTGTGTCTATATTCTCGTTGTACTCTTAATAGGTGTGCTACTATAATTATCATCCTAATAACAGGGGTTCCTATATTCTAGCAGAAGGCCATATGTACTCAAGAAACTTATTAGGGAAGTACAGGAATCAAGCATGATACAATTGTTCGAATAGATCATAGAGAAGGAAGATGAATCATAGTCAATTGTGGATAAGATCCTATACTCTAGTCCTATGTGCAGGCTTGTTCGGTACAGTAACGTAACCGAGACAATATATTCTCGACCTGCATGGGCCACCACAAAAACATGTCACGCTCCAGTCCCAAAATACGTAGGACTAGGACACGTAAGCATGCCAGCCGCATGGATATGGCAACTCCAATATATGGAATCCAAATCCACACGTACGCTGTATTATGAACATCAAATCCACAAGTGGTATAATATGTGTCACAAGTCACAGGGTATAATCTAAATCTCATCCACGAAAATCAATATAAATATATAACCAGTATCTATGAAACTAGATCTCAATAAGAAGTATCTAAGGAGGATAGTTGGATGGAAACAAATGCACTACCAACTCAAATGGAAAAGTAAATACAATATGAGTACAACACAATCAAGCCCAATATAAGTATACCAGCTATCGATCACGACTCGAAGAGAAGATATCCACAAAGCATCTATAACCATCCAATTCTGCGCTCCTGCAAATACTCAAGAACAGGTACACCTGCCAGCGGACCAGGTCCTCAGAGGGACATAACAAGATACTTAAACACATGCCAATAAAGTACTGAAATAAATATCCAATGGTCGCCTAACCGTCTAAGTGAATGCAGTTAAGAACAACTTTCCCAACGCGTGGGCTATCTGGCTAAAATGGGACTGGCATAGTTCTCTTGGAGATCCAGGGGCCTACAAAGGCACGGCGTCTTTCGAACACCGGAGGTCCGCCTGATAATAATATAATATATAGTGGTCATCATGACCGCGCATCTCCGGCGGAGCGTACGGGTTACACAAGGAAAGTGCAACGGAGCCCACATGTCTTACTTGTTGTTCTCCCCACCCCATGCTCTAAGCATGTCACATCCATGACACGATAATACCTCTAATAACTGCCAAGTCTACTAGCATGCAAAGTTTCTAACAGCAGTTATTCCTAACGCACGGCCCACACGTACAGGATGCCAACCTGCACGCAAGTCCGTGATCTACATGAGACTCACAACTCGTGTAACAACTGTGTCACGGCCAATGAACCTAATAATGCTACATGATGATGGGGTAGTCTCATAAACAGGTCAATACATATACATAAATAAAAATATATCGCGACGACACCGTCGCGCGTATTTTATATAACAGTTAAAATATATGAACTAAAGACAGAAAATAAAGATGCATGCAACATATGGAATATAAATAACAGTACAATGGCAAGGTATACTTGCCTGGCCAGAAGACTGCGATGTACCAATAACCTGCTCCAAAAGTCGCACAGAATAAATCCAACATCCTATGTACATATAATATAATGCAAATAAATCATTAGTCATTATACTAGTGCACACACAACAATATTTATACTGGACTCAGGGGGTATACTAGGGTAACACTAGTCATTTAATATGGTAAATTATGCGTTGAATTATGCGGGGTCATATCTTCAAGTGTTGTACACAATCAGACAGTCAACTGACAGGTGTCTACGCCAGTACGTTAATGTACGCAAGACGGACAATTCCCAAGTGTTTAGGGTCAACATGGTCAAGGTGAGTACGGGATAGTCCACGGTGTCCTAGGGTCGTACAGTCTGGATATATAGTCCTAATTATTATTAACATATAGTTAATTACATCATACATATATACCATATATATATATGTACATATATATCATCCAATAATTATATGTATTCTAAGTTGAATAGTATGCAAATACTAAATATATATAATTATATCAAACTAAATAGTATACGCGCATGTGTACAAGTTCATGTATGCAGCACTGGGTTCACCGACTCAGGGTCCGACATCAGCTAACAGTGGTAAGCAATACACATTTTCTAATAACATATACTCAAGCACACATACGAAATAAGAAGGTGGGACAGGTTTGAACCTCGGTGTACATGCACGGGATCGGCTGGACATCGACGAAGAGAGGTTGACGATGAAGTGATGATGATGATGATGACGACGACGATGGTGAGTTGTATGGATGATGAAGATGGTAATGTGTATAATGGTGCTGACGAGGATAACGATGATGACTATGATAATGGTGGTAAAGGGTGAATGTATGGGTTTAGATTAAGGTGGTGGCGAGGATGCTATGGGATGATGATGATGATGATAACGATGAATAGGTGATATTGGTGATGATGATACGACGATGATAATGACGTCGATGGCTATGAGGATGGCGTGGATGACTATGACGACGATGGCTACGATGATAGTGAGGGTGATGACGACGACAACGAGGATGAGATGGTGATGAGATGGGAGGATGGTGGTAATGGTGATGAGGTGGTGATGGTGTTACTTGATGGTGGTTGAGGTGACACTCCAGCCAGGGTCCGGCCGTGGGGAGGAGCTCCGGCCAGGGAGGGTATGGTGGTGATGGTGATTGCTGGTGATGGAGAGTCGAAGGCTGACAGCAATGGTGACGACGATGAAGTGTTTTGATGATGATGATGATGCAGGTGGTGACTGTAGCGGAGTCCGGCCAGCGAGGGAGGGAGTCTGGCCAGCAGGAGGAGGACAGGAAGGAGAGGAGGCTGTGATGGTTCGGTGCTGGTAGTAATAGTGGTGGGCGGTGGTGCTGATCGAGGGAGCGGCGGATGGAGGTTGCTCCGTCGAGGTCAGGCGGGAAGATGGGGGAGAAGAGAGGGAGAAGGGTGGTGGTGCTTTGGGCGAGACGGGGAGGGGGATGCGTCGGTCGGGTCGACTGGATGAAGTCGGAGAAGAGTCGACGAGGGTGGTGGTCGACTTGGATAAGGGGAGATGAGATGAGATGACAATGGTGGTGCTGGTGTTGTCGACTCCGGTAGAGGGGAGTCGTGGCCGCTGTACCGACTCCGTCGGGGAGAAGGAGATGACCGCGGGGCGTTGGTCGGGGAAGAAGTTCGACGAGAGGGAGGGCTCGGATGTGGCGAGGTGCAGTGCAGCGGCACGGCGGAGGGCTGGAGGTCCGGCGCTGACAACTCCGGCAAGAACTTCGGTGGCGGACAGAGGTAGGGGATGAACAGTATGGGTGATGGGGTGGTGGTCGGCTGGTTAATTAATTAGGTTTTGGATAAAAGAGAAATAAAGGTATATTTATATGTGTAGGCTTTTAGTTTGGGTTGACCTAGGACTTGGTTTGACTAGTCAACCACTCTTGGGTTGGGCCTTGGGCTACAATCCTTGGGGGGTCTTGGCCTCACATGAGGATGTTGGGGCTTTAAATTATATGGTTTAAAATGCGAGGATGGGTTTAAAATAAATGGAGGCGATGTGCACGTTGCACATGCTAAAAATTACGGAAAAATCTACGTGAAGGGAAAAATAGATTTATTCATGAATTGTCCAATGGTGGGGACACCTCAGTACATTTTTGCATAAAAGCCCCCCCAACAATTGGAAAATTGTACAAAGGCGAAAATTAGATTTAATTAATTAAATTGAACCGCGCACGATATTCTAGAATTAATTAGGAGTACAGGGCAATAAAATAGGTGGAACAAAGGGTCTAGGACGTAGAGGATACAGAGTAGATTATTAATAAAATCCAGGTCGTACAAAACGGTCAAGATTGGGTTCACGATTTCGATTGGGATGCACGAGGGTACAAAATTGGGATTTATTTATAATTAATAAATAACGTCCGCAACGTTTATTGTGCGACTAAAATGTAGCACAAGAAGCAATATTATGAGTTGCACAAGGGCCAGAAAGGTAGGCGGGCACGTCTATGTCAATGTTACGAAATTCGTAGATAGGCAACGGCTAGTGAGGTGCTCCAATTATCGAAGCGACGGTAAGGTGCGCTACGTGTCATAATTATTTTATAATTAAATTAAATGCCGTGTTCTAATTCTAATTGGGTTCAAGCTAGCCCTAATTCTACTATATAAGCCAAGTAAACCTAATTTTGGGTGAGGGGGTTTACAATCTTGAGGCATGACGTACTTGATAATGCAAGCACGAGAATGTATAGGGTCTCGATATCCATGTCTATGTGACGTTACACAACTCCGCGTACGGCGTTGACACCCGAATATTATTCGGACTTTAAGTAATATCACACGGTCCTAGGTTGAACAGAGATATTACAGTAAATAATCAAGAGAATAGTATAAATAATTGCTGCAAGTATGACAAGGTACACTTGCCTGGGGTTCTGACTCCAACTGCTGCTCTGGTATCAGCGAGATTTGCAGGTACTCCTCCAGTTGCTGAAATAAACGTTACCATAAGGTTCAGAAGATATCAAATAGCTAGAATTGCCTATCCATGAGTCCAATTTGAACACAGGGGTAAAAGTAACAGTTTTTGGTCAAAGCGGGGTCCACATGTGGCCCACTTCGCACCAAAAAATGTGCCAGAGACAATTTTCTCCAAATTTATTAAACTTAGTATCCACAAGTCCAGAACGACGATACGAACCCAACGGAATATCCAGAACTGGATTCCGATGAGCCAATCACAAAATTGCCCGTCAAGTGGAGCCGTGGGGCCCATGATACGCGATTTTGTCAACGTTCTCAGAATCGAACCAAACTTGGGTCACAGGACCAGCGTATTGCTACGAGTATGATGGCGCAAGTTTTGTTTCGATACTACGTGCGTACACGAAGTTACAACGAGTTCTAGAACATGGCCGATATGGGGTGTTGTCGACGGATACGCATTGATTTCGGTGTGCACGCACATCTAAATCAACTTTCGCAAAATTCCACACATCCGTATTAATGGCGCGCACCTTTCGGTGAAGTTCGCACATGACCAAGTTGTCCCGTTTAGTGGGGCGCACCCAGTTTCGGAGAAAAATAGGGTATTAATTTTTCTGATTTTTGGTCGCAGTTTGCGATCGCCACAGGACGCGATACCCCAAACAATTTGCCCGGGTATCGAAAGGGTCATGCAGTCTACGCGTCACAGTAGACAGAACAGAAAATGGGGCAGCGAGGAGAGAGAAACAGTCACCTGAACATGGCTCCGAAGAAGACGAAAAAACGCGATTCCGCGAGGTGACGCGACGCTCGGCCGGCGGCTCGGGCACGACGGCTTGGGAACTACGGACCGCTGCTGGTCTTTGTCGTGGAGGCTCGGCAGCGCTGGAGTCATCGGCAGGAACTCTGCGGAGGTGGCGCTGGTTGTGGCCGGGGCTGCTACGGGTCGACGGAGGAAGAAGGTGGCGGTGGCAGCTAGTTTGGGAGAACGGGTGGCCGAGGTCGGGGTTCGTCGGTGGCTCGGTGGATGAAAATGGCGGAGACGACGGTGGCGGTGAGTGGTGGTTGACGGAGATGGCGGATGTGAAAGGGGGGTTTTATAGGAGGCGGACTGGAGGGGATCCGGCGGCCGTTAGGGAGGTAGAGAGGCGCTGGGAGACGAGGCGGTGAGGGGAGGCGAGTAAGTCGAGCGGTTACGACGGCGGAGCAGCGAGGCGGTGCGGGGATTTGAACAGGCGGCCAGCGGAATGGAGGCGGAGCGGCGTAACCGCCGGCGGTCGCAGTCGGGGAAGGGAACGGTTAGGGATTCAGCGGTTAGGGTTAACGGGTCTTAGTGGGTTCGGGTTTAGGATCCGGATCCGACCCGATCCAATAGGGTATGGGTTGGGTTCGGGTTAACGGGTTCCGGGTTGGGTTCAGACCCGACCCGACCCGCTAGGGGTTTGGGCCCGGTTCAAAATTTTGGGCCGGTCTGGGTTGGTTTGGTTCAATAAACCGGTTGGTTCAGGTTGGTTTATTTAAATAACTTAGTTTTTAGGTCTTTAAAAAAATAGTTTCAGGGTCCAATAAATTTCAGAAAAATTATCGTATGTCTAATATTTTATTTTACATCAAAAATTATTATTTTTATAATATTTTAATACTAAGAAATATTTAATTGAGAAAAACATTTATTTCAAAAAAATTATAGAAAATTCCAGAAAAATTCCAAAAATTCATTTTTAAATCATGAAAATCTGGGTGTTTATAATTATTGATAGAGGCCAGGATCCAGGAGGCCATCTGCAAGGGAAAAGGAAATCAATAAAGAATTTACCAAGGACCAGCAAAGGCGCAACAAGGAGGGCCCATCAGACGTCCTTTGGCACACCAATAACCATATAGGGCCGCACCATATCCAACCAAGGAGCTCCGTACTTGTCACTTTTGTGGTAGGATAGGTCATATTAAAAGAGATTGTCGTCGTCGATTGGGGCAGTGCATGTTATGTGGTTCAAGTCACCACAAAACCCGAGAATGTTCTCAGCAGATCCAGAGGTCAATGACATTAGAATCAGGGACACCGCATACACCCTCAAATATAGGATACCAAAGTGACCCACCACTGCTTCCACAGTCTGCCCAAATTGAGAAGGCTAGACCCCAGCTGAACAACCAAGGACAAGGACAAGCTTTCATTATGACGAATATGGGAGCGTTGGCACATGAAGTCATAGATACATGTACGACCTTGTAGTTATAATTTCTATTGCATAATCATGACCCTATTATGACACAAGATCTTAGGAGTATAAATAGATGTAGAATTATATATATAGGGTGGTTTAGCAATTATGAGGATATGTTGATATTTTAACTAGATGGCATACCCACGACACTAGTGGATGACATGAGTAGCAGTAGTAGTATTCTCTTTCCTATCACCATCTCGTCCCCTTGGGTTGCTCATCTTCTCTTCCATATCCATTCCTTGTCCCATGCTTAATTCTTCCTATCGTAGTTGTATCTTTTCGTGCCATCATGAATTGTTTGATTTACTTCAACCTCACCCTTTATTTTGTTCGTTAAAACATAAATGGGTTAGTAATAATTAATAACTAAAAGATGAGTTCATAACGATAACCCTTATGTATATGCACTATAGCAATATCTATATTCTCTTATTATTTTTAACCCATGAGTAGCATTCTTTAGTCTAACAGGAATTAGTTGGATTGTTGAAATTGTTCATACTTCTAATTAGTTTTCTAAAGTTAGAAGACCTTAATTGTTACCCTAAAACTTAGACTAAGCTTAGGAAAGAATTGAAGGCACTTGTTACGAACTGATAACTATGACAAATCTCTGGCGAGGTAACGACAGCTGCAACTAGACGATTATGGTAGAGTAGTCAAATTATTTGCAGCCATACTGGCCAGGTAGCATTGCAGTATTAGACTATGATACTTGATGGTTATGAAGAAAAATCATGGTTATGAGATTCCAGACAAGTATCCCAAAATTCTCGATCAATGAATAAACTCATCCTACAACCTCGACAATAGCCTCAAAGACTTTGACTACTAGTGGAATCCTTGTAAGTTTGGTAGTGTAGACGAGTTAGAGGATAAAATAATAGTGTATAGACAATAAGGGAGAAAAGTGATAGGATGGTTGACCACGATATTTTAGAAGAACTGCTAGTAGGCAATGAAGTATTGACGACTATAGTGAATTGTTGCAAATATGGGTTAGTTTTAATCATTGTTTTATCGAATGATTATTATTCATAATATTTTGAGGACAAAATTCTTGTAAGTTGGATAGGATGTAAAACCCCCTAAATTTTAAATTTTATTTTTTAGTATTTTTATTAAATTATTGAAATTCTTTAGATTATTTTCTCGGTTAATTAGAAAATAGGTTTATTTGATTTGAGTACTTATATAAATAACCTATTTAGAAATATTACACAAAACTATTTTTTTATATCCTGAGAATTAATATTAATTTTCTAGTTGTGCAAATATATTTTTTCTGAATTTTTTATACCCTAATATATATAATTGTGTGTATATATAAATATATAATAATAATAATAGTTTTTTTTATGATAATAAGAATAATTGTTTTTTATAATATATATAATTATAATTATTATTTTTATGCTAATAATAATAATAATAAGATAATAAAAGAAAAGAAAAAGATAAGAAAAGAAAGAAAGATAAGAAAAAGAAAAAAACTCTTAGTGGATCCGGGTGGATCCGACCCAGGACCCGGATCCACTAGCCTTGCCAGCAAACCGCGGACAAGTCGATCCCGCGACTCTCAGAATATATATATATATATATATATATATATATATATATATATATATATATATATATATATATATATATATATATATATATAACGCTCGAAAACTCTAACCCTACCCCTAATTCTCTTCTCCTCCTTCCTCCCAACCCCTGCGCGACCGTCGAAGCGCCTTCAGCCGCCGTTCGGCCACCGGATCCGGCCGATCACCCCTACCCGCGACCTCACAAGTAGCGACCCCCCTCTCTTTCAGGTAACGTATCTCCTTCGACTCTGCTTTATTTCACGAACCGTCTTTTGTGTTGGTTCACAACATGACCGATTAGGAACCCCTTCAAATTGAATGAATTTAGGTTCCCTGGATTGAGAGAAAAATACACCCAAAGTTGGGCAAAAAACTGTCAAAAATAGTTCAGAAAGAATAGTTCAACAACCCATGTTCACGACCAGTTTGTGACTAACTCATTTAGAATTAAAAAATCTATTTGAAGGCATTTATTAGCAACATGTAGGACAGAAAAACTTTTCTTTTAGTTTTAATTAATTTGCATATGTCTAGTTATTTCTGTTAGAAGTTGACCAAAAAATCTTCTTTCTAAAACCGAAAAACTTGTGATATGGAGTGCGTCCCACCAAACGGGACCACCACATCGAGTACCAATTGTACCGCAAGGGGCATATGGTATAATCGGACGTGTGTGCTTTCGCGAAAGTTGATTTGGACGAGTGTGCGCGCCGGAATCAAGCTGTATCCATAAAAAGTTTTCGTATCGCAACTTTTGCAAATAACCATCCTACTTTGTGTACGCTCGTTGGAAAGCAACGAAACTTGCGCCATTGGATTTGTGGTATCACTTTGGTCCTGTGACCCAAATTTTACGCGATTCCAAATCCAAAATTGGATATACCATTGAGTTTGTATCATCGTTTAATATTTATTTGACCTATAATTTGTCCCATTTAGAGACCTTTATTCCTGACACGTATTTTGGTATAAAGTGGCCCACTTGTGGATCCCGCTTTGACCTGAAATTACTATTTTGTCCTGTGTCCAAATTGGACGAAGGGGTAGAGTTTTCTGACTATCTCGCTTATTCCGGAAACGTTGGTGATATTTGTTTCAGCATCCGGAGACGTTCGTACATATTTCTCTCTTTGTGCTACTGTGACTTCACGTGTTTGCAGTCAGAACATTTTTTAAACTTTGCTTGGATACCAGGCAAGATATCTTGCCAAATTGTTTACAGTACTTTACATGGTTATTATTTTTCATATATTCATTATATGTATTTTTTCTTTCAGTCATAATTATATATTATATATGTTGACACACACTTGACACATAGTATCATAAGAGGGGAGGACAGTCAGTAGGCGTATGGGCTACCCACTTTATTAAATCGTAGTAACTGGACGCACTACGATATTTATGTCGCGATGGTCGCTACCCTCGTGGTATGTCAATTTGGTGTTACGATGGTCGCTACCCTAGAGGTATATCGATTAATGGTACATGTACATTTATGTATTCATGAGTTATGAGATAGCGTGTGTATTATAGTAGCCTACAACTGCATACGTCCCCTTGTTGCCCATCTTCACACATCCAAATATGTCGTCGTGGTATGACGTGAAGATCCTCCTATATGGAGTGGCGTGATACGACGCCCCCGTGGTCATGACCCAACCGCCATCATGACACATACCACAAGGTTCCTTTGCGTCGGTTGTTGCAATGATGAGATCTCCCATAGCCGTGAGATCCTCTTGATCATCCTTGCCTTTGGCCTTCTCAGCTTTGAGCTTCATGCAGTTTCTCTTGATATGACCCCCTTTCGCCATAGTGATAGCAGCCTTCTTTGTGGTCCATAGTCATAAGATCCCGAGAATTTTTCCCTGTCCTCGCATATGACTTGGGTCTTCCCTTCCCGTAGGAAGCCACCCGAGCGGACTCCTGCGACGATTCTACTTGCTTACGCCAGATCTCCTCGTTCAACAAGCTGCTTTTGATTGCCTCCATTATGATAACTCCACCAGGCGCGTAGTTGCTCACCGACACCACCAACGTCTCCCAATTTTTTGGCAGAGAACTCAAAAGCGAAAGGACCTGAAGCTCATCATCAATCACCATCTTCATTGCAGACAGCTGATTGATGATGCCCTGAACCTCGTTCAGATGTTGTGCCACCAGGGCACCCTCCGTATATTTCGAGTTGACAAGTTGGCGAATCAGAAATGCCTTATTGTCAGCCGTCTTCATTTCGTACAACGAATGCAGCTTCTCCCACAATGCTTTTGCAGAACTCTCCATGGACACATGGTGAAACACCGAGTCGCCCAGCCATTGGCGGATGAATCCAACAGCCTTCCGATCTAGTCATTTCTAGTCTTCAGCAGCTTTGTCCGATGGCTTAGCGTTGTCGCCCTCCGACGGACCATGCAAGTCCTTGCACCAGAGTAGATCCTCCATCCTTGGATTCCAAATCGCCCAATTCCCTCCTACGAGGGTGATCATACGAGTGTTCATCTACCCCGTAGACATAGTTACCAGAACCAAAATCAGTAGCTCTGATACCAGATGTTGGGAATCGGATATGCACTGCAAGCGCTCTGATACTGTGTCTGAGACTGACCGGAGCGAAAACTTTAGGCCAACCCACCTGAAAAACCAACCTCCGTCTAACGGACTCCAAGCACAGATAAAGACAAGTATATATGGCGGTGACTACGTCACTTGAACAAATCTTCACCTTTATAACTCAGATGAAATTAAAAGATTGCAAAAATTAATGTTGAAACCCTTTGTCCTAATAGGTTCAATCCCCTCACCACACTCAAGAAGAAAAGAATTATAATTGAAATCGCTCACCAAACCGTAGCAATTTTTCTAACCGAAGTTGACGACTCATCGATTAGATCTCCTTCTTCCTTCTGTCTTGAATACGAAGTCCTAAGAGCAAAGCACGGACTTTCTCTTAGATTTTCGTGTGGACGTGCACCTCGAATCTTCACATTTGTGCATACTTTGTGCCTCCACCCTCCTCCCATTTTTATAGGATAAGAAACATATTTTAAGTCATAATAGGATTTTCTAAATAGGAAACCCCTAAAATAAAAATCATATTCCACCTAAAATAGTCCAACACCAATTATGGACGTCAAAATATGGTCAAATTAAATATTTGATAGAAATTTAAAATTTAATCAAATCTTAGATTTAATGTAGATTTTTAAATTATATCAAATCAAATCTTTGACCATATTTGGGCTCCAAAATTCATCAAAAATGGACCCCAACACAATTTTGTAAGAGCTAATTAATATAGAGTTATTTGTATTTATCCTTCAATTCATAATGCAAACTCTACTACCCCCATTGTAAAGTTAACTAGTACTACTTTCCATTTCTCAAAAATCAGACAATTTTTTTGGAGGTAACGTTAATTACAAATATATAAGTATGAAGGAATGGGGATACCACTAATTAAAATAAAAACGAAGAATAATAGAATTTACAATATGGATTGAAACTCATATATATATATATATATATATATATATATATATATATATATATATATGAGAGTACTTCTTGTTTCTCGTGACTATAAGATTGGTTATGCGGATTTGAATGTCCAAAATAATCTCTCCAATTTGTTTAAAGTAAAACTATCTACTTCTTGACCATCAACAAACTTTGCATTGAAAGGAACCTCGACATTGGAATGCCAATTTTTTTGCAAGGTATGGTAATATCAAGAGTTCTACCTTGATCGTAATTTGGTATATGATCAAGATTGAGATTACTCCATTCCATTGTTGAGTTGTGGAAATACTCCAACTGTCTACTTTCTATATTCTTATATGCCAAAGAACTGAAATGGTAAGTTATTTCTGAGATCCTCTCTTTAACTTCCTAAGAAAAGTTATAGAAATAAATTCAAACTGTGAAGTTAGTGTGTTATTATTTTCAAGTTCCACCTTTTAGTATTATTATCTCATAATTGAGATAGAAGAAGAAAACATAAAAAAAAGGAAAACACATGACATAACTGACAATTAGGAAGATGTATTGTATATTTGTATTTCAAATATCTATCCTGTGTGTATAGAAATTGTTGTGTATATCTTGAATTTCCTCTGCAATAAATTTTTTTTTTATTTTCTTTTTCAACCCACTTCAACAAACTAGTGCTCAGCGATGGGCTTTGGGACATGTAGCATTCAGATCTATCATTGATCAATGAGAAAAAGAAAAGTTCAAGAGTTGAGAGCTTTCACTTGTAATTCATCTTTTTGATAGTATAAACTATAAAATATCTCCATCCTTCGCCAGTGGAGTAGGTCACCCTGCCTAGGATTGTCCACAGGTCGCGTTCGGATCGGATATATATATATATATATATATATATATATATATATATATATATATATATATATATATATATATATACTAAAAAGAGTAAAAATATCATGTTGCAAATAATTAATGTCTCAACCAACTGAACTAACAACAACTCATGTCCATATATAATGAAATGATATTTAAATTTTAGCGAACCCTAACCATATCCAATACTCGTTTGGTTCCATATGTTGTACCCGAATCCGACTAGTAAGTCATTCGGGTTTTATCTTTGACATCCAAGGACGGATCCAAATTTGGGATGGGGTGGGCTGAAGTCCGTCACAAATCTTTTATTTTTTATTCTTTTTTTTCATGTAATTTTTTTTTATGTAGATTAGTCTAGTTCTAGTCCACTCCAATCTATTATAGTCTATCCTCAATTTCTGGATCCGTCCATGCATCCAAATCCAAAATTTAGTTAAATATCGGGTTATATGTTACCGTTTAACAGTTATAATACCGACATCTAAAAAAAAATAACACTTATAATACCGACCCAACCACGTTAAATCTGTGTTGGCCGTATTTATTTATTTACCTATTTTTAGTTTTTTTTTGTCTTTTGTAACAGAAATTAAGAATTGCTCCTCATCTTGACTACTTTGTGTCTTTAATTCTCATTTCTCTAATAAAAAAGTTGTTCTCAGGTAACTTCCTAACACAGGTCGAGATATATTTCAAACGTTGCTTGTGCTTCTTGGAAGGAAGCAACAATACAATACCAGCCTTAATAATATGGTTGTTTGATTGCAAGATGAAAAATAAATAAATTAAATTTATAGAATTATTTTAAAAGAAAAATTTTTAAATTTTTTTAAAAAAAATAATGAAAAAAATTAATTTGAATATTTAATTGTCATTATTTTTCACGAAAAATAGTTATTTTTCATAAAAAAAAAGGTTGGACGAGTTTTATTTTTCATCATTTTGAAGAAAAATAAAGAAACTGCTAGTTTTTTGAAAAATAATTTCATGAAAAATATAAACTGTCAAACACTACAATTCATAAAAAAAATTGTGATAAAAATATTTTTCATAAAAAGAGTACAATAAAAAATACAATAGGTTGAACTACGATTAGGGCTTGGTCAACACTCCTTAGGATTGGGCCTTGGGCTCACATGGGGATGTTTGGAGGGTCATAATTGCATTGTTTCAATACAAGGATAGGTTTCAAATAAAGAGGGCGATGTTACGCGTTGCACACTCCGAAAATTATGGAAAAATTCCTATGAAGGAGAAAGTTGGATTTCTTCATGTATTGTCCAATGTTGTGGACACCTCAATGCGCTTTTGCATAAAAGCGCCCAACAATTAAAAAATTGTACAAAGACGAAATTTGGATTAATTTAATTAAAATTAGTGCGCAGGATCTTCTTGAATTAATTAGAAGTACATAAAAATAAAATTAGGTGGGGGCACAAGTGTCATGGACATAGAAGACTCAGAGTAGAATATTATCATAAATTGGGTTGCACGAAACGGGTCAAGATTGTGTCTCCAATTTCGATTGAAAAGCACAAGGATACAAAGTTAGAATTATTATAGAATTAAATAATAACGTCCGCGACGTTTATTGTGCGACTAAAATATAGCACAAGAGAGCATAATTGTAAGTTACACAAAGGTCAGAATAGATAGTTGACACGTCTAGGATAAGGTTGTAAAATTTATAGGTCGACAGTGGCTAGTGTAGTGCTCCAATTATCGAAGCAACGGTAAGGCGCGCTAAGTGATATAAATATTACATAATTAAATAAAATGTCGTGTTCTAATTCTAATTAGAATCTAATTAGCCCTAATCTCTCTTTCTAAGCCAAGTAGGCCTAATTTTGGGTGAGGGAGTTTACAATCTACCCAACTTAAAAATAATTTTGTCCTCGAAATTAAAAATAAGGCATAATTTGTTAATCCTTCACGTACATAAGGCAAGTCAATCGCAATCTCTTTGCCATAATTAAAATTCTAATCAAATCCTTCATAATCACTTCAAAATTAAGATAGTCACTGTTCAAATCAAAATTTAACCTATCGTAATCTCTTCTCACTTTTTTAAATCATCAACATCCAATTTTAAATTAAATCCATATAACATCTTCAAGAATTAAATTTTATATTACGATCTCCAACTATCATAATCTCCTTTAGAAATAATTCTAATCAAATATTCCTCCTATTTTTCAACTTGGAAATTCTGTACTCTTCAAATTTTAAATTCAATTTACATCCTCAATATTTCACATAGGTGATCCACAATCAAAATTTAAGTCTTAATTCAAATCATCAAATTTGGAATTCAATCCGTCGATGTTCATGTTTAGAGTTCTATTTATTTCCTCAAGATTTAAATCGATGATTCAACCTTTAATACTCCAAATTTAAATCATATGCCCAAGTATAATTATTTGGTCAGCAATATCAAGATATCAATATCCATTAAATCCTCGTTATCTTAATCATTTTTCTAAAATTCTCAACATTTAAAATGACATGAACCTCTCAATCTAATATATATATATATATATATATATATATATATATATATATATATATATATATATATATATATATATATATATATATTTACTCGATCACAATCTAAAAGAAATTCCTCTCAAGTTGACAATGCAACTTCTACCCAACTTAAAATTTACCCATCTATCACATAAGGCTCTTATATTTAAGAAAATTTATTCCTCAAATTTACTTAATCATGTTACTCAATCCTCAAAAATTTAACACCAAATATATCATATATGATATACCCTTAATCAGTTATAAAAGATAGTCATCTCGTAATGTGATTGGCCTATGGGATATATCTAGTACTCTCTGTATATCAAACTTATACTAAGCACGAGATTTCGTCTTTCTGAAATAAGGGAAGATGGAAAACAATAATAAAGAGTTCAAGGGGGAGGTAATAGAATAGAAGTGTGGGGATCAAGGCGTTTAGGGAATTCAAAAGGAATTGTCAAGGCAGTTGTTGATTAAAATCCTATTTGGTAATTTCTTAATTGCATGCTCATATCAGTATAGTTATGTAACCGATACGATATGCTCAAACATGTCTAGAGGGCAAGTATATTTGTCTATGAGTCACTATATATCTCAATCTATGTAAAGTAGTTATGCGAGGGGCGAACCAAGCGCACTAAGGTTAGCTAGACCTTAATACACTGATTCTGAGATGTAGTAGTGTAGCGCTCCAATAATACATATGTCATGAACAAGCTTGATAAAGAATAAGCTTGCAAAACTAGGCTATAATAGCAGCATAAGTCAAGGTAGTATAGCAAATATAAGTACGCTAGATTATGATGAGAGAAATTATAAAATAATTCAAGTTCACCAAACAAAACAAAAATAAGACTCTACAGTCTCTACAGTTATCGTACTAACACCTTGTCTAAGTTGCTAGTCGACAAAATAGGGGTGTAGGCCTTTAAGTTCTATAGTCTGAATAAACACTATCATCTTATGCTAGTATACAGTTAATATTATTCAGTTACACTTCAATAATGAGTTCCGAGGACTATGTGATACCATGTTGTGAGGCATACTATCCAACTTAAAAATAATAAACTAATACTGCAACTGCCTTAAAGGAGATTATACAAAATGACTTGGTTCTTGTAAATAAAGTATAAACTCTTATTGGGGTATATGCGAAAAAGATCTTGGTACTTATTAGGGTCTCCTATTGCATTATATAGGTAATGGTCACCTCAAGTCTTAATCATAGTGCTTATAGAGCAAGTGTCAAGAGTATGAATGGAAAAGTTGTTGGCCTTCAAGGGCAGAGAGGATATAACTCGTATCGAGGTGGGGGTACAAATTTCGTGATTCAAAACTAAAGAATAATCATCAAGTCATAATCTACAAGAATAACTCAAAACTATCCTGCTCTAACTACCAAGCACATAATTCAAAGTTCAAGATTACAACTATAATCCTAGCAAACCATATATCCTTAACATACAAGGAATCACTCGGTCTACAATCAGAAGTGTCAGGTAGCATGAGTTGGAAGATGAAGAGAAGCATAATTAGTCATCGCACAATTCGTGAGTGCTAAGTTTTCAGAAGAACAATATATGAATTTAAAATAGAGGGACTCTAGATAATATCATGATATTCTAAGAGGAAGGTGGTAGCTAATCTCTATGTTCGAGGTATGATCAAGAAAAATATTATTTTATTCCTCTAGGTTTTCTAAGGTGCTGTCTGCTAATGATAGGACAATGATCCAAATTTATGGTTCTCTAATACTATCTCACTTATGAAAGTTAGGTTCAGTCCTAATATTTAACCTTGGATTCTATTAGTTTCTCAATACTAGGGTTAACCACTATGGTCAAATTTTAAATTAATCCTCGTAGCGTTTATACTACTCTCAGGTCATACATAAACATCTCAAGGGATATGGTAAATTAATCTATAGTTAAGGGATGCTAGGGTTCATTAAGTATTCTAACTCAGTGATGTGTCATGATCCTAGTTGTACTCTTAATAGGAAGGTTACCCTACTTATTATCTAACAACATGGACTTCTATATTCTAGGAGAAGGCTATACTCAAGGAACTATTTGGGAAGTACAGGAATAAAGCAGGATGCGATCATTCAAATAGAATTGATTGGAGGGAAGATGAGTCATAGTCAAATATGGATGAGATCCTATACTCTAATCCTATTTGCAGGCTTGCTCGGTGCAGTAACGTAACCGAGATAATATGCTCTCGACCTGCATGGGCCACCACTAAAAACATGTCACGCCCCAGTCCCAAAATATGCAGGACTAGGACACGTAAGCATGCCAGCCGCATGTATATGGCAACTCCAATATATGGTAACCATAACACATGCGTACGCTGTATTATGAATGATAAATCCATAAGTGGTAAAACTATCACAAGTCACATGGTATAATCTAAATCTCATCCACAGAAATCATATATATATATATAAAGAACCAATATCTATGAAACTAGAGTTCAATAATTAGTATCTCAAGATGACAGTCGGATGAAAATAAATCCACTGCCGAACTAGAATATAAAAACAATACACCAATATAAGTAAAACAACTCACAACCACTGAGACTCGAAGAGAAGACCTGCTCGGAATATAAGTAACCAGTCCGGATCTGCGCTCCTGCGAATACTTATGAACATCTATACCTGGAAAGGGACCAGGTCCTCAGAGGGACATAACAAGATACATAGAAGCATGCCATAAAGTAAATACTGAATAAATAAAGGGGTGTGCTAACCATCTAAGTGAATGAAATTTGAGGACAACTTAGTACGTATAGGAAAGTGTAGGCTAGACATATGCTGACGTAATTCACCAATCGTCATGACTGATTAGTATATGCCATATATGCCCCCTATAACACGGGCACACTGCAATATAATAACGTCCAGCTCCGAGGAGCATGGTATCTGTATAAATAATAACGTTCGTATCACTCCGTCGAGTGCGATATCTGTATAAAGGAGGTGGGTGTCCCATACGCCTACTAGTCGTCCTCCCTGCCTAATATAGATATACAAGTCACGAACACGACGTGGATATCTCGTACTATAATGCAAGTCTCTATAGAAATAAACAACTAAGCTAAATACCGTCACACGTGTTGCTCACACCGATGGCCAGTCGAGTATGAGGCACGCGTCCCTACATGAACTCACTCGGTGATGTGCAATGATATGTGTCAAGGCCTGGGGAGTCATACCAATAACTCCACAACTTTAGGTGGGTCCACTAGACACTAGGTCAGACACAAGTCCTAACGCAACGCCTTCGTTGACTGCACCCGAGTCTCTCTCGGACGCGCACAGTTATATAATCTAAAATAATAAATATGCAACTAAAATAATAACTGAATTTAAACAGTACAACAAGGCAAGGTATACTTGCCTGGCAAGAAAGTTGCGATGTACCAATAACCTGCTCCAGAAGTCGCGCAGAATAATCCGATATATCCTATATACATATAATATAATACAATATAATCATTATTCATTACACTAGCACATACATTACCATATTTACACTGGACTCAGGGGTACGCTAGAGGTAACACTGATCAACTAACATGGTAAATTGTGCATTTAATTACGCGGGTGTCCTATATTAAACGTTGTATCAAAATCAGACAGTCAAATAACATGTTTCTAGGCCAGTACATAAATGTACGCAAGACAGTCAATTCACAAGTTCTTAGGGTCAACATGGTCAAGGTAAATACGAAATAGTCCGCAGTGTCCTAGGGTCGTACAATATAAATATATATATATAGTCATAATCATATAATTACTTATATAATATATCCATCTGTATATATATATATATATATGTATATATATATATATATATATATATATATATATATATATATATATATATATATCACTTAAATTCTAGTACGCGTACAAGTCATTGGGTTCACCGACTCAGGGTCTGATATCAACTAACAGTCAAAAAGCAATACTCATGTCCTAATAGCATATACACAAGCACACATAAAAAGGAGGAGAGGGACAGGTTCGAACATCGGGGTACGTGCACGAGAATGACGGTGATGACGATGAGGTTGACGACGATGACAATGACGACGATGATTGGGGTTATGATGAGGTAGTGATGATGATAATAATGGTGATGATTTTGAAGATGATGGGAGTTGATGAATGTCATGCCCCAGTCCCAAAATATCGAGGGACTAGACACGTGGCAATGGCCAGCAGCACACACCGATGGACAAACCCAATTTAATGGATCCATCGGGGCATACTTAAGCTGTATAACAATAATTAGGGTCTACTAATCTCATCCACAGAATGAATACAGTAATATCAACAAAATAAAATAAACATCATCCAGTCACAAGTAAATAAAATTGAGGAACAACTCGATATCAAGTCTGATACAATTGTTCATTTAAACAAGAATGTAAAGAATATCACAAACTGAGTATGGAAGAAACATATACTCAGGAAAATCTATGACAATCACCTAGTCCTCGGTTCCTGGTTCTGCTCCACTGTATGCATCTGATCCTGCTTCGGCTCCTGCTAATGCTCCTGTCCTGTAAACCTCAGAGTGGATCTCCTCTGCTAATCTTGGGGACATAATCCGGATCCAGGTCCTCAGGGGACATAGCAAGGTACAAAATAACTCAAGCTAAAATAATGCAGTGCAGCAATAAATGAAACAATAGGGTAAATAAATAAAACAGCTAAGTGATATGCAAGTGAGAGTTTTAGTCATACTCGGGCTAAACCACTATAGGCTCTGTGTCGGGGAAACCCATAGCAGCATTAGTATTACGACTCCAGTATATATGCCAAAGCAGGTAGTATCACGACTCCAGTATATGTGCCAATCACCACCAGACAATAATATATGTAATATAATCAGCCTTTGATATGGTAATACTCTCCCCACCCAATGTAATCACACGTCTCATATCCATGACACGCAAGATCAAAACTAATGCAGCAAGTCATATAATGTCTATGAATATAATGTCTATGTCATAAAACCTGTATCCTATACAGAATTACCTTGAATATTTTAGGAAGATTCTGTCTCATGATTAGTGTCAGGTGTCTTGGGTATAATGTACTTGATATGCGTACACAACCTCGCGTACAGTGTTGGCGCCCGACTATTAGTCGGACGCTAAGTAAGTCACACGGTCCTAGGTTTAAGCATGCATAAAAGATAAATAAGACAAGAAATTATGTAACAAGAACTGCAAGCTTTGGCAAGGTACACTTGCCTGGGGTTCCGACTCCAATTACAGCTCTGACTTCAACGGGTTCTGCAGGGACTCCTCCGGTTGCTGAAATAGACATCACCATCAGATCCAGAAAATATCAAATAGCTAGAAACGCCTGTCCTTAAGTCCAATTTGGACACATGGGCAAAAATGATATTTTCAGGTCAAAGCGGGGTTCACATGTGGACCGCTTTGCACCGAAAAATGTGTCAGGAACAAAGATCTCCAAATCTGTCAAACTTAGTGTCAACAGGTCCAGAACAATGATATAAACCCAACGGAACTTTCCAGAATTGGATTCCGATGAGCCGATCACAAAATCGTCCGTCAAGTGGAGCCGTGGGGCCCACGATACACATTTTTGTCAACGTTCTCAGAATTGAACCAAACTTGGGTCAGAGGACCAGCGTATTGCTACGAGTCCGATGGCGCAAGTTTCGTTTCGATCCGACATGGGTACACAAAGTTACAGCGAGATCTAGAACAGACGGATAAGGGCGTTGTCGGCGGATATGCGTTGATTCCGGTGTGCACGCACATCCAAATCAACTTCTGCAAAATTTCGCACGTCCGTATCGACGGCGCACACGTTTAGGTGAAGATCGTACGCGACCAAGTTGTCCCGTTTGGCGGGGCGCACTCAGTTTCGGGGGGAAACGGGATATTGTTTTTTCTGTTTTTGGATCGCGGTTCGCGATCACCACAGGACGCGACACACCGAGCGGGTTATACGGGCATCGAGAGGGTCACGCAGGGTTCGTGTCACAACTGACGAAACGAGAAACAGAGCAACAAGGAGAGAGAACGGGTTATCTGAACAGGGTTTCGCGAAACCAAAATTCTCGTGTCCTCGTGTCGACTCGACACAGTATCTGTGTCCTGGCTGTGTCCGGGCACTATTAGGGTTCTATGTCCGGAGACTCGTCGGAGTTGCTGGGCTCGGGGTGGCCGGCTGAGGCACTGTCGAAGGCGGCCGGGGGCTCTGGTGCTGCAGCGGCGAGGTCGGGCTGTGCCGGTGGCGGCTCAGGCGGCCGGAGCTAGGGCAGGGCAGCAGGGCTCGGGGGCTAGGGCTCGAGGCGAAGGCGGCAGGGACTGGGTCGAGGAGGGAGGCGGGGGAGAGTAGTAGGAGGAGGCTGCGGGTCGGGGGAGGCCGTGGCAGAGCGCTGGGGGTTCTGCGGAGGACGGCGGTGGCAGAGGAAGGCGGGGCCGGGTGCAGCGGCGAGGGGAGAGGGTGGCAGCGCTGGAGGGGAAGCCGGAGGAGATGGGGGCGGAGCTGCTCGCGGTGCTGCGGGGATTCCGGCAAGGCTCGTCGGTGGGAGCTCAGGGAGGAGGGCGGCGTCGAGGGGCTCGGGGGAGCCGGAGCGGCTGGGAGTCGAGCGGGCGCAGGCGGAGCGGCGCTGTCGGTTACGCGGCGGGTGCGGGACTGAGCGGCTCGGGAAGAAGAGGGGTTTTGGGTCGGGCGGTGCTGGGTCGGGTCGGGCGGCGGATCCGGCCCGATCCGCTAAAGCTTGAAAGCGGGTTCGGGTATGCGGGTTTCGGGTCGCGGGTTAGACCCGGATCCGACCCGCTAAGGTTCGGTTCAACTAAACAGGTCCGGTTTAGTTCGGGTTGGTTTGGTTTATTTAAAATAAACTGGGTTTTATTCTAGGGTTTAATTGGTTTAATTAAAACTTGATTTTTATGTCTTTAAAAATGCTTCCAGGGTCCAATAAATTCTCGGAAAATTACCCTATGTCTAATTTTTCATTTTACACTAGAAAATATTATTTTCATAATATTTTATTATTATTTAACATCATTTAAAAATCATTTAAATTCAAAATACCTAAGTTTTAATTAGAGAAAAATTCCAGAAAATTACAAAAAATTATGAAAATCCAAATTAAAAATTTCTGAAAAATCAGGGGGTTTACATGAAGATGATGATGGGATGATGGGGATGTAGCTCCGGCCAGGGGGGGTCCGGCCAAGGTGGAGACGAGCGGGGAGGAAGAAGGACAGGGAAGAGGAGGAGGTGTTCGTGCTGGTGGTGGTGACTGGCTGAGGGAGGTGGCCGGGGAGGAGAAGGGGTTAGGGAAGGAGGAGGTGTTCGGGGTGAGAGCATGGAGGAAGAAGAAGAGGTGGTGGCGGCGCTGGTGGTTTGGGGGTGTTGGCCGGAGTGATAAAGGCGATGGTAATGGTGATTGGGGTGGTCGACGGGGGAGGAGAGGACTGAGGATGAGAGGAGACGGTGGCGGTGGACGGTGAGCAGGAGGGTTGCTCCGGCCAGTTCAGTGGCTGTGCGGGGTCGGAAAAGGAGATGGAGGCTGGTGGTGGCAATGGTGGTCGATGGCTGCCTTCGTGGAGTCGAGAGCAGCATGGTCGAGGAGGATGGATGGAGGTCGAGAACGGTTTGAGCGGAGGAGGAGGAGGAGTCGGCTCCGACGAGTCGGCGGGCTCCGGTCGAGGGAGATCGTGCTCAGGGAGATCGGGAGGTTGGCATTCCGGCTAAGTGGGAAGGGAACGCGGGGCGGTTGGTTCCGGTGGTGAGCGCTGGCGGAGGTCTCAGAGGCGGAGTGCTCGGTGCAGGTTACTCCGACCGGCAGAGGTCGGACTCCGGCGACGGCTGACAGCGGGAAGAAGATGAACAAGGAGAGAAGGGGGAGGTCGGCTGAGTTGTTCCCTTGGGTTTAGGTTTTGGGAAAAATAAGGGAGGGAGATATTTATACATGTAGGATTTTTAGGGTTAGGGTTGACCTAGGATTAGGGCTTGGTCAACACTCCTTAGGATTGGGCCTTGGGCTCACATGGGGATGTTTGGAGGGCCATAATTGCATTGTTTCAATACAAGGATAGGTTTAAAATAAAGGGGGAGATGTTGCGCATTGCACATTCCAAAAATTATAAAAAAATTCCTATAAAGGGAAAAGTTAGATTTCTTCATGTATTGTCCAATATTGTGGACACCTCAATGCACTTTTGCATAAAAGCGTCCAACAATTAAAAAATTGAACAAAGATAGAATTTGGATTAATTTAATTAAAATTAGTGCGCATGATGTTCTTGAATTAATTAGAAGTACATGGAAATAAAATTAGGTGTGACACAAGTGTCATGGACATAGAAGACTCAGAGTAGAATATTATCATAAATTGGGTTGCACGAAACAGGTCAAGATTGTGTCTTCAATTTTGATTGGAAAGCACAAGGATACAAAGTTGGAATTATTATAGAATTAAATAATAACGTCCATGATGTTTATTGTGCGACTAAAATGTAGCACAAGAGAGCATAATTATAAGTTACACAAAGGTCATCATAGATGGCTGGCACGTCTAGGACAAGGTTGTAAAATTTGTATATAGACAGTGGCTAGTGTAGTGCTCCAATTATCGAAGCAACGGTAAGGTACGCTAAGTGATATAAATATTACATAATTTAAAAAAATGTCGTGTTCTAATTCTAATTAGAATCTAATTATCCCTAATCTCTCTTTCTAAGCCAAGTAGGCCCAATTTTGGGTGAGGGGGTTTACATCCCTCACCTGAACTGACCTGTCCCGACCCCGACCGCTGAATGTTGCACTCGCCAGCGACGACCGGAACGAACCGCTGCCAATTTCGACCTTGAAAAACCTCCGGTGATCTCCTCCTTCCAGCTTCCCTTCACCTGGATGCTGTGCACCACCACCATTAACACAACTACTGCTACCATCTTCTTCCCCTCAACACCACCGTCCAGCAGCTTCCCCTCGCCATTCTCTTCTCCCTGTCGGTCCTCCGCCTGAACTCAAACGTGCACAACCACCGCTCACCTCCTTCCCCTCGTCCTCGTAGTCGTTATCCTCGTCAACACCATCACCCACATCATCATCATGATCATCTCCATTATCTTCACCATGAATATCTCATCATCATCACCAACACCAACCCTAATCACCTCATCATCACCTCCATCATCATCGTCCCAGTCACCATCCACGTCATCACCATTGCCCATATTATCAGCCTCATCACCTTCATCATTATCCGCATCATTATCAATACCTCCATCTTCATCGTCGTCATCATCGACGTTTACCATCGTTGTCGTCATCGTCAATCTAGTGCACGTGCACGCCCGTGCAGGTTCGTATCTGTCCCCTCCTCCGTAATTTTATGTACGTATGTCGATAGGTATTCAAATAGGTATATGTACAAATATATTTAGTATATGTATATTTAGTTATTCATTAGTATATGTTAGTATGTAAATAATTGGTATATATAATTATAAGTATTAATGTATATGCTAGTTAATAATAATATATAATTATATATTTACTAGGTGACCCGAGTGTAACCACGGATATCCCGTAGTTATGTTGACCTGTAACCATGTAATATTGTTAGCAGACTACCATTATGTACACTGACGTACTAGCGAGCCCCATATCATTTGGGCTGTCTATCTTGCACAGCAATTACAGATGCGACACCCGTGCGATTAGACGCACACTTGACCCTAGTTGACCAGAGACATACCTAGCTATGCCCTGAGTTCAAGGTATTTATGATTGTGTATGTGCTAGTGTAATGACTGATGTTGTGTTGTATTATATTATATGTATATAGGACATATCGGATTGTTCTACGCAACTTCAGGAGCAGGTTATTGGTACTTCGTAGCTTTCTTGCCAGGCAAGTATATCTTGCCTTTGTTGTACTGTTTAAATTCAGTTTATTGTTAGTTGCATGTTTATTGTTTTAGATTATATAACCGTGCGCGTCCGAGAGAGACTCGGGTACAGTCAACGAATGCGTTGACGTTAGGACTTGTGTCTGACCTAGTGTCTAGTGGATCCACCAAAAGTTGCGGAGTTATTGGTATGACTTCTCAGGCCTTGACATATTTCTTACACGTGTTATGAGTCTCATGTAGGGCACGGACTTGCGTATGCTGTTGGCCACCTGTACGTGTAGGTCGTACGACGGATAGGGAATAACTGCTATTAGCAATGCATGTTAGAAGACTTAGCAGTTATTAGTAGTCGGAGCATAGACTAACGTGGTGCGATGGTCCAATCCCTGTCCTTGTTTGGTTGTAAGGTTAGGGTATTGTTCTAACGATAGACTATGAGCCAGAGTTACGATGCCTCGGCGTAGTGACCGAAGCGTGTTATGGATACAACATGCATAGATCATTGGACGGGGAGGATAACTAGTAGGCGTATGGGACACCCACTTCCTTTATGCAGATTCTACGCTCGACGGAGCGATATGGACGTTATATACTATGCAGATTCCACGCTCGACGGAGCGATATGGACGATATATACTATGCAGATTTTACGTTCTTCGGAGCGATATGGACGTTATATACTATGCAGATTCTCCGTTCTTCGGAGCGGTATAGACGTTATTATATTACATTGCGCTCTTGTATTGGGGGCATATGTGGCATATACTAGCCAGTTGTCACGATTGGTGAATTACGTCAGCATATGTCTAGCCTACACTTTTCCATACACTCAAAGTTGTCCTCAAATTGCATTTCACTTAGATGGTTAGCGCAACCCTTTATTTATTCAGTATTTACTTTATGGCATACTTCTATGTATCTTGTTATGTCCCTCTGAGGACCTGGTCCCTATCCAGGTGTAGATGTTCATGAGTATTCGCAGGAGCGCAGATCCGGACTGGTTACTTACATTCCGAGCAGGTCTTCTCTTCGAGTCTCAGTGGTTGATAGTTGTGGTACTTACATTGTATTTGTCTTGTTTATTCTTTATTCTAATTCGGCAGCAGATTTATTTCCAACCGATTATCATCTTTAGATGCTTTACATTGAGTTCTAGTTTCATAGATACTGGTCATTTATTCATTTGATTTCTGTGGATGAGCTTAGATTATACCCTGTAATTTATGATAGTTTATACCACTTGTGGATTTGATATTCATAATACAGCGTACGCATGTGTTATAGTTTTTATACATTGGAGTTGCCATATTCATGCGGCTGACATGCTTATGTGTCATAGTCCTACGTATTTTGGGACTGGGGCGTGACATATTTTTAGTGGTGGCCCATGCAGGTCGAGAGCATATTGTCTCGGTTACGTTACTGTACCAAGCAAGCCTGCAAATAGGATTAGAGTATAGGATCTCATCCACATTGAGTATGACTTATCTTCCTTCCATTCGGTTTTATTTAAATAATTGTATCCTGCTTGATTCATGTGCTTCCCTAAAAGTTCCTTGAGTATAGCCCCTGCTAGAATATAGGAATCCCTATTGTTAGGATGATAATTAGGGTAATATTCCTATTAAGAACACAACTAGAGTATTGTCACATCACTAAGTTTAGAATTCTTAATGAACCCTAGTCTTCCTTACTACCTAATGAACCGTAGCGTCCCTTACCTATAGATTAATTTACCATTATCCCTTGATGTGTTTATGTATGACCTGAGAGTAGTATAGACACAACTAGAGTGAGTTATAAATTTAACCATATTGTTTGACTATAGTATTGAGAAACCAATAGAATTCCAAGATTGAACATTAGGACTGAACCTAGCTTTTCTTGGTGAGATAGTACTAGAGAACTATAACTTTAGCTCCTTGTCTTATAGTAGCCGAACAATACCTTAGGAAACCGAGAGGAATGGATAGAATATTCCCTTGATCATACCTCGAACACAGAGATTAGCATACCACCTTCCCCTTAGAAAACTATGATATTATCTAGAGTCTCTCTATTTTAATTGCATATCTTGTTTCTCTACAACCTTAGCGCTCGCTATTTTGCGACGACTAATTATGTTTTCTTTTTTTCATCTTTTAAATTGTGCCACCTAACTCTTATGATTGTAGGCCAAGTGATTTATCTTATGTTAAGGATATATAGTTGCTAGGATTATAGTTGTAATCTTGAACTTTGAATTTTGTGCTTAGTAATTAGAATTTGGTAGTTTTGAGTTATTCTTGTAGATAGTGACCTGATAATTATCCTTTAGTTTCGAATCACGTAAATTGTACCCCCACCTCGATATAAGTTACATCCTCTTTCACTTGAGAGTCGATAACTTCTCCATTCTTAGTATTAACACTTGTATTCTATGAACACTATGACTAAGATTTAAGATGACCATTACCTATATGATTCAATAGGAGACCCTAATAAGTACTAAGATCTTTTCCGCATATACTCCAATAAGAGTTCATACTTTATTTACAAGAACGATATTATTTTGTAGGATCCCCTCAAGACAGCTACAATATTAGTTTAATATTTTAAGTTGGGTAGTATGCCTCATAACTTAGTGTCATATAGTCCTCTTGACTCATTATTGAAGTGTAACTGAATGACATTAACTATATGCTAGCATAAGACGATAGTATTTATTCAGACTATAGAACTTATGTAAACCCCCTGATTTTTCAAGAATTTTTAAATTTGGATTTTTCACAATTTTCTGGAATTTTTTGGGAATTTTCTGTAATTAAAAACAGGGTTTTAATTATTAAATGATTTTTAATTGATAATAAATAGTATTAAAATATTATGAAAATAATATTTTTGGGTGTAAAATGAAAAACTGGACTTAGGGTAATTTTTCTGGAATTTATTGGGCCTCAGACCTATTTTTAAATACCTAAAAAGTATTTATTTAATTATTTATTTATTTATTAATTAATTACTGGTTTTATTATTATTATTATTATTATTAAATAAACCCTAAGCCCATTGGGCCGGCCCAGCCCGGCCCAACAGACTCCGGCCCAAACCCATTTCCCTAGCGGGTCGGGTCGGATCCGCTAGACCCGAACCCGACCCGACCCGACCCGGCCTCCCCTCACCCAGCCCTGACCCATTCTTCCCCTCCCCGCCTCCGGCCCGTGTCCGGCGCCGCTCCGCCCGGGCTGCTGCCGCGTCCTCCGCTCCGCCCGGCCATCCACCCAGCCTCCGCCTCGCCCGGCGCCAGCTCCCCTCTCTCCTCCCTATTTAATCCCGCTGCCCCCACCGTGCCGACCACCGCCACGACCCCCACCACCGCGCCGCACCGCCCTCCGTCCCGCTCGCCGTGCCCCACCGCAGCGCCTCCGGTCCCCGGCCTCTCCTCCCCTCTCCTTCTTTTCCCCGTCGACGACAACCCAGCCGCAGCAGCAGCACAGCAGCAGCGGCCACGGCAGCGCTCCGGCCGCCCCGCGCCTCCCCGCGCCGGCAGCGCCGCACCTCCCTGCCCCGGCCGGCCTCCCCCAACCGCCTGTGCCCCTCCGGCCGTCTCCGGCGTGCTCCGGCGAAGCCCCAGCACAGTAAACCCTAACCCTAATTTTTTCCCGAATCCGACACGTGTCGGACACGGTTCGACCCTAGTTTTCGGGTCCCCTTCAGGTACTTGTAACTTTCACCTCGAAACTCCGATTTCGATTCCGTAAATTGCGTTGCGAAGCCTGTATGACCCTCTTGGTGTCCGAACAAACCGTTCGGGGCATCGCGTCCTGTGGTGATCGCACCCCGTGATCCAAAAACAGGAAAAAAAACCAGACCCTGTTTTACCCCGGAACTGAGTATGCCCCGGCAAACGGGACGACTTGGTCGAGTGCGGTCTTCACAGATTCGTGCGCATCATCGATACGGACGTGTGTGATTTCGCAGAAGTCGATTCGGGTGTGCGTGCACACCGGAATCAACGCGTATCCGCGGACATCGCCCCGTATCTGTACTTTCTGTAATTCACCCTAACTTTGTGTACACACGTCGGATTGAAACGAAACTTGCGCCATCGGACTCGTAGCGATACGCTGGTCTTGTGACCCAAGTTTGGTTCGATTCTGAGAACGTTGACGAAATTGCGTGTCGTGGGCCCCACAGGCCCCGTTCGACAGGCGATTTTGTGATCGGCTCATCGGAATCAAAATCTAAAAGTTCCGTTGGGTTCGTATCAGCGTTCCTGACCTGTTGACACTAAGTTTGGTGAGTTTGAAGACCGTTGAACCTGATACGTTTTCGGTGCAAAGCGGGCCCACAGTGGACCCCGTTTTGGTCCGAAATTGCCGTTTTTGCTCTTGCCTCCAAATTGGACCCAAAGACAGGCGTTTCTAGCTGATTGATATTTTCTGGATCTGATGGTGATGTTTATTATAGTAACCGGAGTACCGCCTGCAATTCCCGCTGAAGTCAGAACTACAAACAGAGCCGGAACCACAGGCAAGTGTACCTTGCCAAACCCTGCAGCTTGCTACTTATTTTCCTTGACTTGTTTATACATTAGTGGGCAAGTAAAGCTTGCCAATTCTCAGTAATTCTTGATATAGTAGTTTACTTGATTTCATTAAATGTAACTTGTTTCAAATTGCTTACCCTAGGAAACGGGTGACGAGCTTAGTGTCCGATCATAGTCGGGTGCCAACTCCGTACGCGGAGTTGTGTAACGTCACAGAGACATGGATATCGAGACCCGATATGCTCGTACTTGTCTTATCAAGTACTCCAGAACCCAGGACACTTGATACTATTCATGAGACAGAGTCTTCCTGAGACATTCATGGTAATTCTGTATAGGATACAGGACTTGACAGAGATATTTTATTTATAGACATTATGACTTGTTGCATTAGCTATAATCCCGCTGACATGGACATTAGACGTTATGATCATGGTATGCGTGATTATATTGGGTGGGGAGAGACACACAGGCTACAGGTTGATTATATTATGCCGGCGTCTAAAGTCTCACTACGAGCTAGACAACTACATGATATCACTGCTATCGGCTCCCCGACACAGAGCTTGTAGTAGTTTCAGCCTGAGTTTCTCGTGCTGCTCTCATGTTGCATATCACTTAGCTGGTTACATAGTTTACCCTATTGCTTATTTATTTCTGCACTGCTTATATTTTGGCTTGTATTATCTGTACCTTGTTATGTCCCCTGAGGACCTGGAATGGATAATGTCCCCAGGTATAGCCGAAGAGATCCATCCAGAACTACACCGTACAGGAGCACTTCCAGGAGCTGTACCAGGACCCGAGGACGAGATCGTACCAGAGGACTTCTCTTGAGCAGTGGCTGTATGTAATCAGTTATTTCTATTTCCAGTTGTTTATTTCCTGTCTATTTGCATTGTTGTACCAGACATATTCTCGGATTGTTTCCTGAGGAATTTATTGAGATTTGACAGTTATTTCTATTTACATTACTCTGTCTTTTAATCTGTGATTATCTGTTGTGGATGAGAATAGAATAACCCGTGACTTGTAACAATTGCCCTAATTCCTGTTAGACTACAACTTAAGCATGCCCTGATGGATCAATTAAATTGGGTTGTCCATCGGTGCGTGCTGCTGGCCATTGTGTACGTGCTCAGTCCCTCGGCATTTTGGGACTGGGGCGTGACATGGTTTTTGTGGTGGCCCATGCAGGTCTACGACTAAATTGTTCGGTTTCAACTCAGGGACCGAACAGGCCTGAAAATAAAATAGGATAAGTTTTAGGATCTCATCCACTTGCTTGAAACGTTCTTGATATCCATATCGACTTCGAATTAATTCCTTGACTTGCATCCTGCCTTGATTCCTGTGCGCCTCTTATTGTTTATTTTGGTTGCAGGGTTATGGATTCACGAGGAAACGACGAGACTCCCAAAACGTCACCACGAGTTGCTGAGGTAACCAACGAAGATGAAGTAACACCAGTGGATAAAGGACAGTCAGCTCAACAATATGCCACGAGAATCCAGCAAGATAACATTCCACCAACGACGCCAGTTACTCCATCAATGCCCATAATTCTACCAGGGCAGGCCATGGACGGACAGCAGATGTTTTCAATGGTCTATGCAATAATGTAAGCTCAACAAGAGGCTTTGAGTCGCAGCCTAATAACTGCACTGGAGCAGGCCAACCTACCAACTCGACGGCCAACGGTGGGCTCTATCACCGACTTTCGCCAGCTGAAGCCCCGTACATTCTCAGGCAAGGAAGAGCCCACTGAAATTCATGAGTGGCTCACCAACACTCAACATCAATTAGAAACAGCTGAGCTTCCAAAGGAACGTTGGATGACTGCCGTCAGGATGCAGTTGACGGACAATGCATATCACTGGTGGCTATCTGAGGAAGCACGGCTTGGACCAGACCGAGTCACTTGGGAAGAGTTTTCTAGACTCTACCAAGAGATGTACATTCCAGCTATCGCTCGATCAGAACTTCAGGACAAGTTTAATCACCTCACTCAGGATACTAAGACGGTGGAAGAGTACAACGTTGAGTTTATTCGTCTAAGTCGCTTCGCTCCAACATTGATCCCGACAGAAGAAGAGAAGGCTGAGAAATTCTTCGACGGACTAAACATTGAGCTACAGAAACTAATTGGATCCGTTGTACCTACTTCGTACTCGGACGTCCTTGCTGCAGCACGACGCATTGAGTACGTCATCAGGAGAGAGACTAGTCTGAAACGGACTTCCACTTCAGCACTACAAGAAGAAGTTGCAAAAAGACCTCACGTTCACCAGCCACCAGAAGCAACTCCACAGACAATACCTGTTTGTCCATATTGTCGCAAGCGAGGCCATACTGAAGACGAGTGCAGACGAAAGAAGAGATTATGCATAGTTTGCGGGTCCAGTCAGCATTTATTAAAGGAATGCCCTGAGCATCGAGACCGAGCACCAAAGGGTAACCAGCAAGCGAGGCCAGCCTCTCCAGCATTGGGAGCACCATAACCGGAAGTTCAAGAAGTCCTACCACCAGCTCCAGCAGGGTATCAGCCGAGGTCACCCTTGATACCCCAGGAACTACTCTTCCAGCAGGCTCAACAGCAGAAGAATCGACTGCAAGGACGCGAGCAAACCCTGACGATGACAGTGGAGAACGCGCAGACTCGTGGAATAGCTGATGCGCGTAAGTGATTTGTAGTTATCCGTTTCTAGTCTTGTTTAGCTCGTGCCTATTGGTTCGTGACCTCAGCCCCAACCTAGTAATTTGCAACTTGTTAATAACAACCTGGTTTCCATAAAAGTTGTATTTCTCTTGCTTTAACTAAATTTTCTCTAGAAAGTGCATAACTTTCATTTTTAGGGAAACGGTATTTCCCTAAGTATCTTGTGATGCGTTTCGAACGATACTTGCGACCGCATCATCTCTATTGACCGGTTATTCTTTGATTGCGAGGACGCAATCCTCTTAAGGGGGGTAGATTGTAAACCCCCTGATTTTTCAAGAATTTTTAAATTTGAATTTTTCACAATTTTCTGAAATTTTCTGGGAATTTTCTGTAATTAAAAACAGGGTTTTAATTATTAAATAATTTTTAATTGATAATAAACAGTATTAAAATATTATAAAAATAATATTTTTGGGTGTAAAATGAAAAACTGGACTTAGGGTAATTTTTTTGGAATTTATTGGGCCTCAGACCTATTTTTAAATGCCTAAAAAGTATTTATTTATTTAATTATTTATTTATTTATTAATTAATTACTGGTTTTATTATTATTATTATTATTAAATAAACCCTAAGCCTATTGGGCCGGCCCAACCCGGCCCAACAGACTCCGGTCCAAACCCATTTCCCTAGCGGGTCGGGTCGGATCCGCCAGACCCGAACCCGACCCGACCTGGCCTCCCCTCACCCAGCCCTGACCCGTTCTCCCCCTCCCCGCCTCCGGCCCGCGTCCGGCGCCGCTCCGCCGGGGCCGCCGCCGCATCCTCCGCTCCGCTCCGTCCGGCCATCCACCCAGCCTCCGCCTCGCCCGGCGCCAGCTCCCCTCTCTCCTCCCTATTTAAACCCGCTGCCCCCACAGTGCCGACCACCGCCACGACCCCCACCACCGCGCCGCACCGCCCTCCGTCCCGCTCGGCGTGCCCCACCGCAGCGCCTCCGGTCCTCGACCTCTCCTCCCCTCTCCTCCTCTTCCCCGTAGACGGCAACCCAGCCGCAGCAGCAGCACAGCAGCAGCGGCCACGGCAGCGCTCCGGCCGCCCCGTGCCTCCCAGCGCAGGCAGCGCCGCGCCGCGCTGCCCCGGCCGGCCTCCCCCAACCGCCTGTGCCCCTCCGGCCGTCTCCGGCGTGCTCCGGCGAAGCCCCAGCACAGTAAACCCTAACCCTAATTTTTTCCCGAATCCGACACGTGTCGGACACGGTTCGACCCTGGTTTTCCGGTCCCCTTCAGGTACTTGTAAGTTTTACCTCGTAGCTCCGATTTTGATTCCGTAAATTGCGTTGCGAAGCCTGTATGACCCTCTCGGTGCCCGGACAAACCGTTCGGGACATCGCATCCTGTGGTGATCGCACACCGCGATCCAAAAATAGGAAAAAAAACCAGACCCTGTTTTACCCCGGAACTGAGTACGCCCCGCCAAACGGGACGACTTGGTCGCGTGCGGTCTTCACAGATTTGTGCGCATCGTCGATACGGACGTGTGGGATTTCGCAGAAGTCGATTCGGGTGTGCGTGCACACCGAAATCAACGCGTATCCGCGGACATCGCCCCGTATCCATACTTTCTATAATTCACCCTAACTTTGTGTACACACGTCGGATTGAAACGAAACTTGCGTTATCGGACTCGTAGCGATACGCTGGTCCTATGACCCAGGTTTGGTTCGATTCTGAGAATGTTGACGAAATCGCGTGTCGTGGGCCCCACAGGCCCCGCTCGACGGGCGATTTTGTGATCGGCTCATCGGAATTCAAATCTGAAAGTTCCGTTGGGTTCGTATCAGCGTTCCTGACCTGTTGACACTAATTTTGGTGAATTTGGAGACCGTTGACCCTGACATATTTTTCGGTGCAAAGCGGGCCCACCGGTGGACTCCGTTTTGGCCCAAAATTGCCGTTTTTGCCCTTGTCTTCAAATTGGACCCAAAGACAGGCATTTCTAGCTGATTGATAATTTTTGGATCTGATGGTGATATTTATTACTGCAACCGGAGTACCGCCTGCAATTCCCGCTGAAGTCAGAACTGCAAACAGAGCCGGAACCAAAGGCAAGTGTACATTGCCAAACCCTGCAGCTTGCTACTTATTTTTTTTGACTTGTTTATACATTAGTGGGCAAGTAAAGCTTGCCAATTCTCAGTAATTCTTGACATAGTAGTTTACTTGATTTCATTAAATGTAACTTGTTTTAAACTGCTTACCCTAGGAAACGGGTGATGAGCTTAGTGTCCGATCATAGTCGGGTGCCAACTCCGTACGCGGAGTTGTGTAACATCACATAAACATAGGTATCGAGACCCGATATGCTCGTACTTGTCTTATCAAGTACTCCAGAACCCAGGACACTTGACACTATTCATGAGACAGAGTCTTCCTGAGACATTCATGGTAATTCTGTATAGGATACAGGACTTGACAGAGATATTTTATTTATAGACATTATGACATGTTGCATTAGCTATAATTCCGCTGACATGGACATGAGACGATATGATCATGGTATGCGTGATTACATTGGGTGGGGAGAGACACACAGGCTACAGTTTGATTATATTATGCCGGCGTCTTAAGTCTCACTACGAGCTAGACAACTACATGATATCATTGCTACCGACTCCCCGACACAGAGCTTGTAGTAGTTTCAGCCTGAGTTTCTCGTGCTGCTCTTATGTTGCATATCACTTAGCTGGTTACATAGTTTACCCTATTGCTTATTTATTTCTGCACTGCTTATATTTTGGCTTGTATTATCTGTACCTTGTTATGTCCCCTGAGGACCTGGAATGGATGATGTCCCCAGGTATAGCCGAAGAGATCCATCCAGAACTACACCGTACAGGAGCACTTCCAGGAGCTGTACCAGGACCCAAGGACGAGATCGTACCAGAGGACTTCTCTTGAGCAGTGGCTGTATGTAATCAGTTATTTCTATTTCCAGTTGTTTATTTTCTGTCTATTTGTATTGTTGTACCAGACATATTCTCGGATTGTTTCCCGAGGAATTTATTGAGATTTGACAGTTATTTCTATTTGCATTACTCTGTCTTTTAATCTGTGATTATCTGTTGTGGATGAGAATAGAATAACCCGTGACTTGTAACAATTGCCCTAATTCCTGTTAAACTACAGCTTAAGCATGCTCTGATGGATCGATTAAATTGGGTTGTCCATCGGTGCGTGCTGCTGGCCATTGCGCACGTGCTCAGTCCCTCGGCATTTTGGGACTGGGGCGTGACAACTTAGAGGTCCATGCCCCTATTTGGTTGACTAGCGACTTAGACAAGTGTCACCACCCCATTTCCAGAGCCGGGTATTTTTTTTTTAATTTGGGTTAATTGTGTATTATTTATAATTAATTGTATTTATATTTAATTAGTGATTGTATTATTTTTTATTATTTTTATTTTGATTGTTTTAGGATTTTGGCTAGCCTGGCCCCATGTCAGACCCTAGTGGACCCATGTCCGACCCAGTCCACACCTTTGTGAGAATTATTTTGGGGCTTAGAATATTTATTTTATTTTTAGAAAGTTAGTTGGAGAGATTTGGAACTAGTTTGAGTGCTTTTGGAATCCGGAACCCGAAACCAAGTCATGTAGGGGCATTTTGGGTATTTTGGAACTTGTGGAGCCCTTTTATATGTTATGGCCGGTTCCCACATCCCCCTACCCGACCAAAACAGCAGCCACAACACAGCCACCTCCCATTCCACTCTTCTTCTTCACTTCTTCTTCTTCTCCACTTCTTCTTTCTTCTTCCTTCCTTCTTCCAAAGTAAGTTTCCTTATTTTTCTTCCTTCTTTCTTCCATTTCTTTTATTTGTTTGAACCCTAACCCTACATTCTTCCCTAACCTAGGTGGGTAGAGCCAAGATTTTGTGTTGGAGCTTGGATTGGGAGCTTGGAAGCTTGGTTTGGAGGATTTGGAGCATTTTGGAGATTTTGGCTTGGAATTCCAACTCCCAAGAGGTAAACTCTAATTTTCCCCTTGTAATTACTCTTTTATAGTATAATTAATAGTTTAGAACCTTCCTAGACCCTTAGCCTACCCGTAGGAGAAAGTTGGAACTAGTTTGGTTGAGTTTAGAGACTTTAACACTAGATTTTGTGTCAATTTCGGGTGAAATCCGAATTTGGCCCAATTTTGGATGATGCCCTAGGTTAGACGAACCTAGGTAGACGTTGTCGGGTGTCTTGAGAGTGAGTGCGTGTCTCCGTTCGGGCACGGGAAGCCGTGTCGCGAAGAAACGGGCGTTTCGGGCAAAATTGGGGCTTTTCGTCATCGCCGATTCTAAGTGCATGTGCGTTTCTGCCACGGACCTAAAATCAACGCGGGAGCACATTTTATAGGATATAGGCATCGTTTAGAGTGCGTAGGTAAAATTTGGGCCGATTCTGAGTTCGTTTGGTGTGCGTTTCAGGAGGTTTTCCAAACCGCGCACCACGTGTTCGTCGAAATGACCGAACGGCCATTTCGACTTGGTTTCCTCGTTTCGGGCTTGTGCACGCATTGGGTTAGTATCGAAGAGTGTGTGCTAGAGTTTTTGAGCTATATTTTATATATTTTAGGGCGTTGGTGAGTGTCGGGGTCGTTGGGCGTGCGTAGGTGGGGCATTGTGAGCGTTGTGTGCATCGTTGTGGTAGTGTTGTGTTTGTGTATATGTCTCTATATATATATTTATTTGTGTGTGTGTTCCTATATATATATATATATATTTCTATTTATATATATATATATGTGTGGTTATGTGTTTGTGAGTGTGTTAGTGAGTGCTAGTGTATGTGTGTAGGTGAGTGCTTGTGTGAGTGTGTGCTAGTGCGTAGGTGAGTGTGTGTGAGTGTGAGTGAGTGCCTATATATATATATATATATGAGTTTGAGTGAGAGTGTATATATGTATATATATTTATATATATATGTAGGAGTATTTGTGTGTGGGGTTGTGTGTTTGTGAGAGTGTGTGTGTGAGAGTGTGTGTGAGGGTGTGTGAGTGTGAGTGTGTGTGAGGGTATATGTATTTATGTTTGAGTGTGTGAGTGTGTATGTGTATATATATATATATAGATATATGAGTGTAGTTATATATGTGTGTATATATATATAGATGGTGTTTATATATATATATATATAGATACGTGTATATAATTATGTGTGTGTGTGTTGATTTGTGTTGAGTGTGTGTGTTAGATATATATATGTTAGTGTGTATATATATACCTATAGAGTTATATATATGTATATATATGTTTGTATATATATATATAGATATATATATATGTATATGGGTATGTGGTCGTGTGTGTGTGTGTGAGATGAGAGGGGGGGGGGGGACTGAGAACACAGCAGCAGCAGAAGCACAGCCGCTGCAGCAGCAGGTAGCAGCCACAGCAGCACGCAGCAGTAGCCGCTGCAGCAGAATGCACGAGCAGCAGCAGCCGCGCAGGCGCCATGGCGTGCGCCGCGACAGCAGATCGCTGCTGCGCTTGCGCTGCAGCAGCAGCAGGAACAGCACAGCTGCAGCAGCATTTTGCTGCAGTAGCAGCAGCAGTTTTTAGGAGGAGCAGCCGCAGTGTTCAGCGAGGCGTGGCATTGGCTAGCGGCTAGTAGCGAGGGTTAGTGAGGTTTAGTGAGAGAGAGAGATATATATAGATATATATATCTATGTTAGATAGATTAATAGGTGGATAGATAGGTTGATAGATAGAGAGATTAATAGATAGTTAGATACTTAGATAGTTAGCTAGATAGATTGATAGAGAGATAGATAGATTGGTGGATAGATAGATTAACTAGATCGTAGGTAGATAGATTAATACATAGATAGCTAAATATTAGATAGATAGTTAGATATCTATATGCATAGATATATATATATAGATATATACATAGCTAGATAGATAGATATATGAGATAGATATATTAGATAGAAGATAGATAGATATATAGTTATATAACTAGATAGGTAGATGGATAGGTAGAGGGGTAGCTAGAAATATAGATCTATATGTATAGGTATATACATATAGCTAGGTAGATAGTTTAGATATCTAGATATAGGGATACATATATATTTATGAGGAGGGTAAGGTAAGGTAAGGTAAGTTAAGGTAAGGTAAGGTATGTAGATACCTAGGTATATGCCTATATGTATTAGATATATATATTTTAGCCTAGATTATAGCTAGATATATATGTTTATGCATAGTTAGCTAGCTAGAGGGGTAGTCGGGTTGAGTTTAGAGCGGTATCTCAATACCTTGAGATACCGAGGTATTTCAATACCTTAAGATATTCAAGGTATTGAGTTTCGAGCGGGGTAATTGAGCATTAGCCTAGGAAATGTCTTTGAGTGATTTTTATATGCTTATGTGTATATATTTACGCGTGCTAGCATAGGTTTTAGCGGGTTTAGGCGGGATATATAGCGTAGGTTGAGGTATCGGATACCGAGGGTATCCCGGTATCTCAAGGAGGCGAGTTTGTGAGTTTTCTAGCTTAATGAGCTCGGTTTGACCTAGAATTTCAGGAGCACCCTAGTTTGACCCAGACTTGACCGTAGTTGACTCGGTTGACCGCCAAAGTCAACTTTTGACCTAGTTTTGACCCAGAGTTGACTTTTTGGACCCAGAGTTGACTTTTTGACCCAGATTTCACCGGTTTGACCCGTTTGACCTAGAACGACCCTAGAAGCCTATTTTTAGTTATTTTATATCTTTTTAACTCATTATGTCACGCCCCAGTCCCAAAATACCGAGGGACCGGATGCGTGATAATGGCCAGCAGTACGCACCGATGGACAACCCAATTTAATGGATCCATCAGGGCATACTTAAGCTGTAATAAGCAGGTCCAATATAAATAGTCACAGTCTATACTAATCTCATCCACAACAGATAATTACAGATCAAATGCCAGAATAAAACAAGTAAATATAATCTAGCATATCTCAATAAAGAGTCTCGGAGAACAATCCGAGAACACAAGTCTAATACAAAAATGCAATAGACTGGAAGTAAAGTAAATAGGAACAGAAGTAAATGAGTATCTCAAACCAATACCCAGGAGAAGTCCTCTGGTACGATCCCGTCCTCTGGTGTCGGTACAGCTCATGTATCTGCTCATGTTCCTGCTTCTGCTCCTGATAATGCTCCTGTACTGTATAACTCTAGGGGGATCTCCTCTGCTAGTCCTGGGGACAAAGTCCGGATCCAGGTCCTCAGGGGACAGCAAGGTACAGAAAATACAAGCCAAAATAAATGCAGTGCAGCAAAATGCAATAAATAGGGTAAGCTATATAACCATCTATATGAAAATGCAAGTGAGAGCATCACTAGTCTCAGGCTGAAGCCACTACAAGCTCTGTGTCTGGGAGCCGGTAGCGGTAATAAACACGTAATGTGCCTAGCTCTACGACGAGAGTCTGAGGCCTCACAATAGTAGTAGATAGATATACGAAACAGCCTGTAGCCTGTGTGTCTCTCCCCACCCCATGTAATCACACGTCTCATGTCCACGATGCACCATGTCCATGTCACGCACAGTCATCTCTCAATGCAACAAGTCATCTAATATCTAAGAATACGATGTCCATGTCCTGTATCCTATACAGAATCACCACGAATATCTCGGGAAGATCCTGTCTCATGAGTAGTGTCAAGTGTCCTGGGTCAAGGTGTACTTGGTAAGACAAGTACGAGAGTATATAGTGTCACGAATGTCCATCTCTAGGTGACCGTACCCAACACCGCGTACGGTGTCGGCACCCGACTGATAATCGGACGCTAAGTACGTCACACGGTCCTAGGTTAAGCATGCACAGCAATATAATGAAGCAAGAAAAATATATAACAATACTGCAAAGTTTGGCAAGGTACACTTGCCTGGGGTCCTGGATCCAACTGTAGCTCTGGTCTCAGTGTGATCTGCAGATACTACTCCGATTGTTGAAATAAACATTACCATTAGACTCAAAAGATATCAAATAGCTAAAAACGCCTGTCCTTGAGTCCAATTTGGAGACAAGGGCAGAAACGACAGTTTCGGGTCAAAACGGGGTCCACATGCGGGCCCGCTTTGCACCGAAAAGCGCGTCAGGGTCAAAGGTCTCCAATTTCCGCAAACTCAGTGTCTACAAGTCAGGAACGATGATACGAACCCAACGGAACTTCCAGAATTGGGTTCCGATGAGCCGATCACAAAATCGCCCGTCAAGTGGAGCCTGTGGGGCCCACGACACGCGATTTCGTCAACGTTCTCAGAATCGAACCAAACTTGACCCACAGGACCAGCGTATTGCTACGAGTCCGATGGTGCAAGTTTTGTCTCGATCCGACGTGTGTACACAAAGTTACAGCGTGTTCCAGAAAGGACGGATACGGGGTGTCGTCGGCGGATACGCGTTGATTCCGGGGTGCACGCACCTCCGAATCGACTTCTGCGAAATCCCACACGACCGTATCATCGTCGCGCACAGTTCGGTAAGGACCGCGCGCGACCAAGTCGTCCCGTTTGGCGGGGCGCACTCAGTTCCGGGGTGAAACAGGGCGTTGATTTTCCTGTTTTTGGATCGCGGTGTACGATCACCACAGGACGCGATACACCGAGCGGGTTGCACGGGCACCGAGAGGGTTATACAGTCTACGCAACGCAATTTACGGAATCGAAATCGGAGTTGCGAGTCGAGAGAAACGGGTACCTGAACAGGGCTCCGTGAAGTCTGAAATTCTCGTGTCCGAATTGCGTCCAGGTCGTGTCCTCGCGTGTCCTGTACTGGTGCTGTGTCCGTCCTAGGGTTCACCGTGTCCAGCCTAGGGTTAGGATTTGGGACTCGATGCTGGAACGCCGGGGCTGACCGGAGGAGGGCGTAGACGGCCGGCTAGGGCACGGCTAGTCGGAGATGGGTGGAGGTCGGTGAGAGCTCGACGCCGGTGAAGTCGGGGTTGCTCAGTTCGGCGGGGAAGCAGATGCACCGCGCGGCCGGGTGAGGTACACAACGGCGGTTGGGACAGGCCGGAGCGGGGCGGCTGCACCGTGGGATGGTCGGCGTTGGGTTCAGCTGAGTTCGTCGACTGGATTCGATTCAGACGAAGGAGGAGGAGGACACCTGGGTCGGGGGTGGCTGCAGTCGACTCCGATGATCAGGGGCTCGAGTCGTCGGTGCAACGACGGAGGAGGCCGGGGTCGATCAGAGAGGGGAGATCCGGCGTCAGGGTGGATGAGAGAGGGGGTCGACGGCGAGGGAGCGTGCGGGGGTGGCCGGAGGGTTCTGGACGAGTCGGGCCGCAACGGGGAGGAGGCACGGCAGGGTCTGATGTCGAGGAGGAAGGCTGAGATGAGGCGGCTGAGCGGCGGCTCTGCGGGGGTGGCGAGGGCGAGCAGCGGGTGGCCGGAGTCGGAGTGGACGCGGGCGGTGCGCCGCCGGAGAGGGGTCGGCAGAGGCGGCGGAAGAGGCTGCTTAGGGTTAGGGTTAGGTTGAAATAGGGATTAGGGATTTTAGAATTAGGGTTAATTTGGAATTAGGGATTTCTTTTGCTATTCTTTTTAATTATGGAGAAAACTTGGGAAAAATAGGTATTTATACATTACAGAAATTGGAATAGGGTTTGACCTAGGATTCGGGCCGGGTCAACGCTCCTTGGGCTGGGCTTCGGCTCTCATGGGGATGTAGGGCGTTGGCACGGATTTAATTCGGTTTAAATCGTCATGGGTCTTCAGGGCTTTAAACGGGTTTCCGGAGTCCAATAAATTCACGGAAAATTACCCTATGTCCGGTTTCCCATTTTACACCATAAAATATTATTTCCATAATATTTTAATATGAATTAACCGAAATTAAAAATCATTGAATTACCAACGCCTAGGTTTTAATTCCCAAAAATACCAGAAAATTGGGAAAAATCCGAAGTTAAAATTCTGAAAATCAGGGGGCTTACACATTAGAACCCTGTTTAACCTTGTTTTTCGCATTAGGTCCTTGCGACACCGGTTCGGATCGCCAGTTGCTCAGGACGTCAGGCGAGTATATTCTCTGATAGTTTTCATTATCTGATGATTATTATGATTCAGCTTCTAGTATAGTATTATATGATTATTCTGGCACAACACGGGACACTGACTGGTATTTCTGGATTCATTTACTTGCGACACGTACATTTTATGTTTCTGGCCTCTATTCTGGAATAACTACTGGCATCACCTACAGGCATCATTCATGTTCAGGCTGGACTCATCTTGATTTGCGTGTCGGGTCTTGGATCCACTTGTATTAGTCGGGGCGGGGAAATACTCGAGTAGACATGTAAACATTCCTATCTGGCATCATCAGGAATCACTTCCTCTGGTCTAATCTGGAATGATAGCAGCCGCGCACCCAGTGCGCGGTGAGCCGTACTTACCCCTAGCCGTTTACATGTCGAAACAAGTATTTCAAAGACACCGAGTTCATTCCTTATAGTCTGGACTCTCATGCATTTCTTGACTTGTCTCACTTACATGTTCTGGACTTGACTCACTACATGTTTTTCATGCTGGACTCACTGCACGTTCTTGTGCACGGACTTGATCTTAGCTTAGATTTTCTGTATATTGCAGTTATTACTATCTTGTTTCTGATATTCCTGCATCTTTACCTTTATGCACCAGTGATTTACATATTTCCTTATTTCATACTTGCTTCACTCTTCTTGCTACTTGCTATAACTGTTTTATAGTTTTTATCATTTAAATGGAACTGCTGTTAGAGATGTACTTGCTCCAGTCCTGACTGGACATATTTTTCAGAGTATCCGGAGGATTGGTGTCCGACGTTTTATGGACCTGAGCCTGTCGATGGTGCAGACAGGGACCCTCTAGTTTAGAGGTGATTTCCGGGTTGGTAGCCGGGATCACTAGGATCTTGTTGTTGTTTTATTAGCTTTAGTATCGTATTTGTCTCCGGTTTTGGATTGAGACCTTGTTTGTATATTATTTTGGATATTATTGTATTATTATTTGATATTGTGGTTGTTGTAGTAGTTGTTGTTGGTTAGACTTTATAGTTGTTAGATCTCTGTGTTATCTTATCGTGCTTAGATTCGTGATTGAGTATATTGTGGTTATCTTTGAGATATTTGCTCCTCCGTTTGGGGTTGAGATCTTGACAGGTTTATATTGTTTATGTAGTTGCCCTCCTTTTGGAGAGGTCATGGCCGATTTTTGTGTGAGATTATTATCTAGATAGTTGACCTAGACAGCGTCCTACCGCTGATGCTGCGGCGTAGGCTGGACGTACCCACGACTCATGCCCGATTTTCTGGGTGCGGGTCATGACACGTTTTTGGTGGCGGCCCCATGCAGGTCTCGATTCGCAATTAGTGCGATGTCGTGGTGGTACAACAACTTAGTTGTACTTCTGCGAGCCTGCTATAGGATCTAGGATCTAGGATGAGAGTGTACTCAATCACGACTAGGAACAATTCTATTCTAATTATTCTGAAATTGCTTCTTTTGAAATATTACTGTCCTTCTTTGATGATATCGTATCTTGTACCGTATTGGCTTCTTTTGATCTGTGTTCAGGATGCCTCCGAAGACACGATCTCGTCATACCGTTCCAGCAGTTGCTACTGAGAGGTCTGCTACCTCTCGTCCAGCTCATATTCAGGCAGCTGCTACCTCTCCACTCACCACTCTTGGAGTTGAGGGAGCATCTGCTTCTTTCGGGGATCCTCCTTCACCTGTCGATCCGAGGACTACCCCAGTCGTTCCGGTGGTTCCTCCACCACTTCCTGCTCCAGTAGATGCCGCGCAGTTGTTTGCGTTCTTCAGGGAGATGATGGACACGCAGCACCGTCAGGTGGATGTGATGAGGCTGGGCATTGAGAACGCCCACCAGGTGGCCATGACAGCAGTGGATAGGGTGGCACAGATTCAGCCACAGGCAGATCAGATTCAGCATCCGAGGCCGGGTAGTATCATTGATTTTCAGAGGATGCGGCCCAAGGAGTTCCGTGGTACAGAAGGGATCCTGTACGCGGATGACTGGATAGAGCAGATTGAGGGCATCTTCAGGCTGGCGCAGATTCCAGACAGCATGCAGATAGAGGCAGCGGGCAGTTAGATGTTCGACCTCGCTTTGACGTGGTATCGTACAGATACGAGGATTGCGGCGCCAGGGCTTACTTGGGAGGCTTTCAAGAGGCTTTTCAAGGAGAAGTTTTTCCCAGATGTGGCTCTCAGTGCTTTGGAGAGCCAGTTCGAGGCACTCGTCCAGGGGAGCATGACAGTGGACGAGTACGCAGCGGAGTTCTGCTGTCTGGGCAGATTTGTAGATGGCTTGAGTGAGGCAGCAAAGGCGAGGAAGTTTCGCAAGGGCTTGGTTATGGCGGTCAAGTCTTTGACCAGGAGCGACCGCGAGGCGACTTTCGAGCAGATAGTAGGAGATGCTCAGAGAGCAGAGGATGACTTGGAGCTCAAGTCCAAGAGAGGCAGGGATGATTCAGGCAGTGCCAGTGGTAGTACGGGACCAGCTAAGCGTCCCTATGTGCAGAAGGCAGCGCAGCAGAGTCAGGATCAGAGGGTGCCCACTTGTGCCTACTGCAGGAAGGCAGGACACACCTGGGATGTTTGTAGGAGGAGGCTGAAGGTGTGTTTGTTCTGTGGATCCGCTGCTCACCATATGCGAGATTGCCCTACTGCACCTCCATTGGGTGGAGCACAGGATCAGAGAGTTGGAGCTAGGCCATCTGTGGCACAGCATCATGCCCCGCACCAGCAGAGGGATACACCCCAGCAGGGCAGGGCTTATGCGTTGACGGTCGAGGAGGCCGATGCTACGGATGTCGGGTTAGCAGGTCTGTCTCTTGTTTCTTCTTCCTGTCCTTTCCATTCCTTGTGGTGTGCTTCATTAGTACCTGTTAGATTTTTTTTGTGCTGTGGTAGATAGTGTAGTGACCCCGATTGAGACTGAAATAACACGACCAGTAGGACCCTGATCTTGTATGTTGTTTAGGTAGAATTTCTTGACTGTGATTGTTGGGGGTTTGACCTAGAGAGAATGTGATTGACTTTAAATTTCGAGGACAAAATTTTCTAAGGAGGATAGGCTTGTCACCACCCCATTTCCAAAGCCGGATATTTTTTTTATTTTAATTTGGGTTAATTGTGTATTATTTATAATTAATTGTATTTATATTTAATTAGTGATTGCATTATTTTTTATTATTTTTATTTTAATTGTTTTAGGATTTTGGCTAGCCTGGCCCCATGTCAGACCCTAGTGGACCCATGTCCGACCCAGTCCACACCTTTGTGAGAATTATTTTGGGGCTTAGAATATTTATTTTATTTTTAGGAAGTTAGTTGGAGAGATTTGGAACTAGTTTGAGTGCTTTTGGAACCCGGAACCCGAAACCAAGTCATGTAAGGGCATTTTGGGTATTTTGGAACTTGTGGAGCCCTTTTATATGTTATGGCCGGTTCCCACATCCCCCTACCCGACCAAAACAGCAGCCACAACACAGCCACCTCCCATTCCACTCTTCTTCTTCACTTCTTCTTCTTCTCCACTTCTTCTTTCTTCTTCCTTCCTTCTTCCAAAGTAAGTTTCCTTATTTTTCTTCCTTCTTTCTTCCATTTCTTTCATTTGTTTGAACCCTAACCCTACATTCTTCCCTAACCTAGGTGGGTAGAGCCTAGATTTTGTGTTGGAGCTTGGATTGGGAGCTTGGAAGCTTGGTTTGGAGGATTTGGAGCATTTTGGAGATTTTGGCTTGGGATTCCAACTCCCAAGAGATAAATCCTAATTTTCCCCTTATAATTACTCTTTTATAGTGTAATTAATAGTTTAGAACCTTCCTAGACCCTTAACCTACCCGTAGGAGGAAGTTGGAACTAGTTTGGTTGAGTTTAGAGACTTTAACACTAGGTTTTGTGTCAATTTTGGGTGAAATCCGAATTTGGCCCAATTTTGGGTGATGCCCTAGGTTAAACGGACCTAGGTAGACGTTGTCGGGTGTCTTGAGAGTGAGTGCGTGTCTCCGTTCGGGCACGGGAAGCCGTATCGCGGAGAAACGGGCGTTTCGGGCAAAATTGGGGCTTTTCGTCGTCGCCGATTCTAAGTGCGTGTGTGTTTCTGCCACGGACCTAGAATCGATGCGGGAGCACATTTTCTAGGATCTAGGCATCGTTTAGAGTGCGTGGGTAAATTTTGGGCCGATTCCGAGTTCGTTTGGTGTGCGTTTCAGGAGGTTTTCCGAACCGTGCACCACGTGTTCGTCGAAATGACCGAACGGCCATTTCGACTTGGTTTCCCCGTTTCGGGCTTGTGCGCGCGTTGGGTTAGTATCGGGGAGTGTGTGCTAGAGTTTTTGAGCTATATTTTATATATTTTAGGGCGTTGGTGAGTGTCGGGGTCGTTGGACGTGCGTAGGTGGAGCATTGTGAGCGTTGTGTGCATCGTTGTGGTAGTGTTGTGTTTGTGTATATATCTCTATATATATATTTATTTGTGTGTGTGTTCCTATATATATATATATATATATATATTTCTATTTATATATATATATATGTGGTTATGTGTTTGTGAGTGTGTTAGTGAGTGCTAGTGTATGTGTGTAGGTGAGTGCTTGTGTGAGTGTGTGCTAGTACGTAGGTGAGTGTGTGTGAGTGTGAGTGAGTGCCTATATATATATATATGAGTTTGAGTGAGTGTGTATATATGTATATATATTTATATATATGTAGGAGTGTTTGTGTGTGGGGTTGTGTGTTTGTGAGAGTGTGTGTGTGAGAGTGTGTGTGAGGGTGTGTGAGTGTGAGTGTGTGTGAGGGTATATGTATTTATGTTTGAGTGTGTGAGTGTGTATGTGTACATATATATATATATATATAGATATATGAGTGTAGTTATATATGTGTGTATATATATAGATGGTGTTTATATATATATATAGATACGTGTATATAATTATGTGTGTGTGTGTTGATTTGTGTTGAGTGTGTGTGTTAGATATATATATGTTAGTGTGTATATATATACCTATAGAGTTATATATATGTATATATATGTTTGTATATATATATATAGATATATACATATATGTATATGGGTATGTGGTCGTGTGTGTGTGTGTGAGATGAGAGGGGGGGACTGAGAACACAGCAGCAGCAGAAGCACAGCCGCTGCAGCAGCAGGTAGCAGCCACAGCAGCACGCAGCAGTAGCCGCTGCAACAGAATGCACGAGCAGCAACAGCCGCGCAGGCGCCGAGGCGCGCGCTGCGCCGCGCGCCGCGCCAGCAGATCGCTGCAGCGCTTGCGCTGCAGCAGCAGCAGCAGCAGCAGGAACAGCACAGCTGCAGCAGCATTTTGCTGCAGTAGCAGCAGCAGTTTTTAGGAGGAACAGCCGCAGTGTTCAGCGAGGCGTGGCATTGGCTAGCGGCTAGTAGCGAGGGTTAGTGAGGTTTAGTGAGAGAGAGAGAGATATATATAGATATATATATCTATGTTAGATAGATTAATAGGTGGATAGATAGGTTGATAGATAGAGAGATTAATAGATAGTTAGATACTTAGATAGTTAGCTAGATAGATTGATAGAGAGATAGATAGATTGGTGGATAGATAGATTAACTAGATCGTAGGTAGATAGATTAATACATAGATAGCTAAATATTAGATAGATAGTTAGATATCTATATGCATAGATATATATATATAGATATATACATAGCTAGATAGATAGATATATGAGATAGATATATTAGATAGAAGATAGATAGATATATAGTTATATAACTAGATAGGTAGATGGATAGGTAGAGGGGTAGCTAGAAATATAGATCTATATGTATAGGTATATACATATAGCTAGGTAGATAGTTTAGATATCTAGATATAGGGATACATATATATTTATGAGGAGGGTAAGGTAAGGTAAGGTAAGTTAAGGTAAGGTAAGGTATGTAGATACCTAGGTATATGCCTATATGTATTAGATATATATATTTTAGCCTAGATTATAGCTAGATATATATGTTTATGCATAGTTAGCTAGCTAGAGGGGTAGTCGGGTTGAGTTTAGAGCGGTATCTCAATACCTTGAGATACCGAGGTATTTCAATACCTTAAGATATTCAAGGTATTGAGTTTCGAGCGGGGTAATTGAGCATTAGCCTAGGAAATATCTTTGAGTGATTTTTATATGCTTATGTGTATATATTTACGCGTGCTAGCATAGGTTTTAGCGGATTTAGGTGGGGTATATAGCGTAGGTTGAGGTATCGGATACCGAGGGTATCCCGGTATCTCAAGGAGGCGAGTTTGTGAGTTTTCTAGCTTAATGAGCTCGGTTTGACCTAGAATTTCAGGAGCACCCTAGTTTGACCCAGACTTGACCGTAGTTGACTCGGTTGACCGCCAAAGTCAACTTTTGACCTAGTTTTGATCCAGAGTTGACTTTTTGGACCCAGAGTTGACTTTTTGACCCAGATTTCACCGGTTTGACCCGTTTGACCTAGAACGACCCTAGAAGCCTATTTTTAGTTATTTTATATCTTTTTAACTTATTAGAATCCTGTTTAACCTTGTTTTTCGTATTAGGTCCTTGCGACACCGGTTCGGATCGCCAGTTGCTCAGGACGTCAGGCGAGTATATTCTTTGATAGTTTTCATTATCTGATGATTATTATGATTCAGCTTCTATTATAGTATCATATGATTATTCTGGCATAACACGGGACACTGACTGGTATTTCTGGATTCATTTACTTGCGATACGTACATTTTATGTTTCTGGCCTCTATTCTGGAATCACTACTGGCATCACCTACAGGCATCATTCATGTTCAGGCTGGACTCATCTTGATTTGCGTGTCGGGTCTTGGATCCACTTGTATTAGTCGGGGCGGAGAAATACTCGAGTAGACATGCAAACATTCCTATCTGGCATCATCAGGAATCACTCCCTCTGGTCTAATATGGAATGATAGCAGCCGCGCACCCAGTACACGGTGAGCCGTACTTACCCCTAGCCGTTTACATGTCGAAACAAGTATTTCAAAGACACCGAGTTCATTCCTTATAGTCTGGACTCTCATGCATTTCTTGACTTGTCTCACTTACATGTTCTGGACTTGACTCACTACATATTTTTCATGCTGGACTCACTACACGTTCTTGTGCACGGACTTGATCTTAGCTTAGATTTTTTGTATATTACAGTTACTACTATCTTGTTTCTGATATTCCTACATCTTTACCTTTATGCACCAGTGATTTACATATTTTTTTGTTTCATACTTGCTTCACTCTTCTTGCTACTTGCTATAACTGTTTTATAGTTTTTATCATTTAAATGGAACTGCTGTTAGAGATGTACTTGCTCCAGTCCTGACTGGACATATTTTTCAGAGTATCCGGAGGATTGGTGTCCGACGTTTTATGGACCTGAGCCTGTCGATGGTGCAGACAGGGACCCTCTAGTTTAGAGGTAATTTCCGGGTTGGTAGCCGGGATCACTAGGATCTTGTTGTTGTTTTATTAGCTTTAGTACCGTATTTGTCTCCGGTTTTGGATTGAGACCTTGTTTGTATATTATTTTGGAAATTGTTGTATTATTATTTGATATTGTAGTTGTTGTAGTAGTTGTTGTTGGTTAGACTTTATAGTTGTTAGATCTCTGTGTTATCTTATCGTGCTTAGATTCGTGATTGAGTATATTGTGGTTATCTTTGAGATATTTGCTCCTCCGTTTGGGGTTGAGATCTTGACAGGTTTATATTGTTTATGTGGTTGCCCTCCTTTTGGAGAGGTCATGGCCGATTTTTGTGTGAGATTATTATCTAGATAGTTGACCTAGACAGCGTCCTACCGCCGATGCTGCGGCGTAGGCTGGACGTACCCACGACTCATGCCCAATTTTCTGGGTGCGGGTCGTGACAACAAGGATTTTGTATGACAACTGTAGAGATTGTCGAGTCTTATCTTGTGTGAACTTAAACTATTTTGTAATTTCTCTCATCGTAATCTAGCGTACTTATATTTGCTATACTACCTTGACTTATGCTGCTATTATAGCCTAGTTTTGGCAAGCTTATTAATTATAAAGCTTGTATGAGCATATCATATCAGTTATATAACTACACTGATACAAGCATGGGAATAGGAATTACCAAAATAGAATTTCAATCCACAACTGCCTTGACAATTCCTTTTGAATTCTCTAAATGCCTTGATCCTCATATATGTATTTTATTACCTCCCCCTTGAACTCTTTATTATTGTTTTTCGTCTTCCCCTATTTCGGAAAGACGAATGCTCATGCTTGGTATAAGTTTGATACATTGATGGTACGAGATATACCCCATAGGGCAATCATATTACTTGATGATTATTTTTCATAATTAAGGGTATATCATAGGTGATATAATTTGTGAAAACTCTTGAGGATTGCTAAACATGATTGAATAAATTAAGGAATAAGTTTTCATAAATGTAAGAGCCTTATGTGATAGATGGATAAATTCTAAGTTGGGTAGAAGTTGCATTGTCAACTTGAGAGAAATTTCTTATAGATTATGATCGAGTAAAAATTAGATTGAGAGGTTCAAGTCATTTTAATTTTGAGAATTTTAGAAGAATGATTAAGATGATGAGGATTAATGAATTTTAAAAATTGTGAGATGGCGAACCAAATATTTATACTTGAGCATATGATTTAAATTTTAAAATGTTAAAGAGTGAATCAACGATTTAAACTTTGAGGATAAATATAGAAATCTAGACTTGAATAATTGGTGAATTAGATTTCAAATTTTACAATTTGAGGCCTTAAATTAAAAGTTAAATGTTGATTGAGGGATTACCTATTTGAAATATTGAGGATGTAAATTGAATTTAAATTTGAAGAGTACAAAAATCATAAGTTAAAAATAGAAATAATATGTGGTTATAATTATTTTCTAGAGGAGATTATGATAATTGAAGATTGTGATATAAATTTTTAATGTGGGATGTCATATAGATTTGAATTAGAATGAATGTAGATTATTTAATTTGAAAATCGAGAGGATAGTGCGATGTGTTGAAGTTCGATCTAAACAATGGTTAATTTAATTTGAAAGTGATTGCGATGGAATTGAATATGTTTAAAATTTTCGGGAAGATATTGCAATAGACTTGCCTTACGTACGTATGTGAAAGATTTAAACCAAATTATGCCTTATTTTAATTTCGAGGACGAAATTATTTTAAATTGGGTAGATTGTAAACCCCCTCACCCAAAATTAGGTCTACTTGGTATAGATAGAGAAACTAGGGCTAGTTTGTATCCAATTAGAAATAGGACACGACTTTTATTTTAATTATAAAATATTTATATCACCTAGTGCACCTTACCGTTGCTTCGATAATTGGAGCACTACACTGGCCATTGCCTTCCTACGAATTTCACAACCTTTTCCTAGACGTGCCCGTCTACCATTCTGACCTTTGTGTAACTTATAATCATGCTCTCTTGTGCTATATTTTAGTCGCACAAAATTTATCACGAACGTTTATAAATAATTCTAAATAAATACGACTTTGTATCCTTGTGCGTTCCAATCGAAATTGGAGACACAATCTTGACCCATTTTGTACAACCTAATTTATGATAAAATTCTATACTGAATCCTCTACGTCCATGACACTTGTGTCCCACCTAATTTTATCTCCATGTACTTCTAATTAATTCCAGAATACCTTGCATATTTATTTTAATTAATTTAATCCAATTTCCAACTTTGTGCAATTTTCCAATTGTTGGGCACTTTTATGCAAAAGTGCATTGAGGTGTCCACCTCATTGGACACGACACGTGAATAAACCCATTCCTCCTTCATGTATATTTTTTCATAATTTTTGGGAGAGTCTAATTCAACATCAACCTCCTTGAACCATGGCCCTTCAAACCTTGAACCAATACAATCTTGGCAATTCATTTTGAACCCATTTTGAATCATGGCCCTTTAAATCATACATGAGAAGGCCCAATTCCAAGAGGGCTTTGACCAAGTCAATTTCTAGGTCAAACCAATAACTACACATATATAAATATTCTTTTTTTATATTTTCTTTATTTTTCCTATTTCCAATCACCCAAAAGCCTCAGCCGACTTCCCTATTCATCCTCCTCCTTCTTCTCTGCCAACGTCGGAGTCTCGCCGGAGTAGCACCGTACCTCACCTGAGCATCATCCTCGTCGGCTCACTGCCCGCCTCTCCTTCCTCCACCTCGTTGTTGCCTGTACAGCGCCGGAGAAGCTGATGCCATCCCGTCGTCGCACCCTACACCTCTCCCCGACCAACACGCCAGGACGACGCTGCCTGAACGCTGTTGTCCACGACGAGTAGCCCGAGCCGCTGAACCAGGCAGTGCCATCTCCTCCGCCATCCGCCGGACTTCATCCCCAACCCCTCGTCATTCCCGAGCAGTTCTATTGCGCTCAACTGAACCCCGCGGGCACCCCCGTTCCCCCACGTTCCCTTCGTTCACCACCGTCGACCCATTCCCGATCCTCCACGTTCTTTCCTCGCCTGAACCGACCAGTCCCAACCCCGACCGCTGAACACTGCACTCGCCAGCGACGACCGAAACGAACCGCTGCCAATCCCGACCTCGACAAACCTCCGGTGATCTCCTTCTCCCTCCTTCCCTTCACCTGGACGTTGTGCACCACCACCATTAATACAACCACTGCTGCCATCTTCTCCCCCTCGACACCACCGTCCAGCAGCTTCCCCTCGCCGTTCTCTTCTCCCTGTCGATCCTCCGCCTAAACTCAAACGTGCACCACCACCGCTCACCTCCTTTCCCTCGTCGTCGTCGTCGTTATACTCGTCAACACCATCACCCACATCATCATCATAATCATCACCATCATCTTCACTATGAATATCTCATCATCATCACCAACACCAACCCTAATCACCTCATCATCACCTCCATCATCATCGTCCCAGTCACCATCCACATCATCACCATCGCCCACATAATCAGCCTCATCACCCCCATCATTATCCATATCGTTATTATCACCTCCATCATCATCGTCGTCATCATCGACGTTTACCATCATCGTCGTCATTGTCAATCTAGTGCAAGTGCACGCCCGTGCAGGTTCGTATATGTCCCCTCCTCCGTAATTTTATATACGTATGTAGATAGGTATTCAAATAGGTATATGTACGAATACATTTAGTATATGTATATTTAGTTATTCATTAGTATATGTTAGTATGTAAATAATTGGTATATATATATTATAAGTATTAATGTAGATGCTAGTTAATAATAATGTATAATTATATATTTACTAGATGACCCGAGTGTAACCACGGATATCCCGTAGTTACGTTGACCTGTAACCATGTAATATTATTAGCAGACTGCCATTATGTACACTGACGTACTAGCGAGCCCCGTATTATTTGGACTGTCTGTCTTGCACAGCAATTACAGACGCGACACCCATGCGATTAGACGTACACTTGACCCTAGTTGACCAGTGACATTGTCATGCCCCAGTCCCAAAATACGTAGGACTAGGAACACGTAAGCATGCCAGCCGCATGGATATGTCAACTCCAATATATGGAAACCAAACCCATACGTACGCTGTAATATGAATATAAAATCCATAAGTGGTATAAACATATGTCACAAGTCACAGGGTACAATCTAAATCTCATCCATAGAAAATTAATATAAATGAATAACCAGCATCTATATAACTAGATCTCAACATAAGTATCTAAGGATGATAGTTGGATGGAAACAAATCCACTACCAACTCGAATGTAAGAGCAAATACAAAATAAGTACAATACAACAACACCATATAAGAATACCAGCTAGCAATCACGGGCTCGAAGAGAGGACATCCACAAAATATATATAACCATCCAAATCTGCGCTCCTACAAATACTCAAGAACAGATACACCTGACAGAGGACCAGGTCCTCAGAGGGACGTAACAAGATACAGAAAAGCGAGCCAACTTGAATAAAGTAAACATGCATATTATTTGAAAATAAATAAGTACGCTGTACAAGACATCTATATGAATGCAAATGAGGACAACTTTTCGATGTATGGGCAAGGGTAGGCTACTCGATCTAATCCTCACAACCTCACGCTCGTCAGTGGACATCATCAGCCGATATACCGCGGGGGTAGCGACCATCGGACACGACTACCATAGTGCATGCTAGTTACTATGGTTCACCAGAGTGGTTAAAAGCCCATACGCCTAATGATTGTCCTCGATGATACTAAGTGCCATGTGTGTGTCAACATATCTAATACATAGTAATGACTGAAAGAAAACTACACATACAAAAAATATACAGAAATACAATAAATATACAAAAATATACTAAGCATGCAAAATACTGTAAGCAATTTGGCAATGTATCTTGCCTGGTCTGAAAAGGATGAAGTCCCAACTCAAGGCGTCGTCCGATCTACCCGTCACATAAATTAAACAAGTTAGGTTACAAAAGTGGATAAATAGGTTCCTTCATTTAATCTATTTTAATTTTGAATAAAATAACCTAAAATAGTATTTTAATCTTATTATAATCTAATTTTATTGTTAAACCCTAATTTTGTCCAAAGAACTGAATTTTATCAACTCGAGACTCATGACACGCAAATCGAGGCGATCTGTTGACCGAAAAGTCAACCGACACAAACACAACTTTCATGCTTGATTTCCTGTAGATTTCAGTGTCAAAAATATGCTAAAATTTATGGCTCGTCCAAATTCAAATTCGTTTGGGAATTATGGCACATACAAATTTTGTATTGTGCACCGATGGTTAAATTCTAACCTAGAAGTTCTACAGAATTAACAGTATATAAATACTTAGTATTAAATTCTGGGAAAAATATATGTCGATTATCTCGACATTAGCTTTCCGAAACTTTAAACGGTTCATGATTCTGATTCCGGGTTCTCCCAAAATTGCGAAAACATCAAAATACGTCTATTTTTTGACATGCTGTGCTATACGAATTTTCCATAATTTAATACTAATAATTTCAAAAAAAAATTATATAATCAGAAAGCTAACCTCAATATCTTTCTAACGCAAGAAACTAGGCCTAGTTTGGAGTCCGGAGCTATGCGTAATGGCTTCTGGAAGATGAAGGAACCCTAGATGGCAATACTCCAAAAATTGGCTCAAGAAAAACCCTAGAAAATAACTTAAACTATTATATATATATAGAGGAGAGAGAGTGCAGCCGCGGCTCGGAAAGCGCCACGTGGCATCCATCCACGCTGCCCCGCCCAAATCGGACGGTCCGAAACTGACGCGGCTCGGCTCAGCTGAGTCCGAGTCGAACCCTGACTCGGCTCGGCTCGATGTCGGCTCGGCTTTACCCCGCAGTCACTGACAGGCGGGCCCGGCACTGTTCGCTGCGGGAGGCTGACAGGTGGGCCCCCTGTTTGCTGACTGGACAGAATTAATTACTTTTTGGGTTTTCTTTTTTAGAAATTAGTTTTTAATTCAGTTTTTCATAATTAACTCAAAATAAATGCTAAAAATAATCAAAAAATTTCCAAAAAATTCTAGAAAATATATTTCATTATTTAGAACCTAAAATAAAAGTTTGGGATATTTTTAATTAAGTTTGAACATAAAATAAATTTTTCAAAGTCCTAGAAAATTAGTGTTACTAGTTTTTAATTAACTAAAAATAATGGAAAAATCCCAATAATCTAAAATAGCCTAAAAATAATTCTAAATAAATATTTATATAAGTAAATATACTAAAAATTTATTTTCTAATTAACTAAGAGAATACTCTAAATAAATTCAACATCTATAATAAATATAATAATATAAAATATACACAAAATACCTATTTTTGGTGAGGGAGTTTACAATCTACCCAACTTAAAACAATTTCGTTCTCGAAATTAAAATAAGGCATAATTTGTTAAATCCTTCACATTCGTACATAAGGTACGTCAATCGCAATCTCTTCTAAAAATTTAAATAATAAAATCTATTCAAATCTATCGCGATCGTTTCAAAATTAAGATAATCATTGTTCAAATCAAAATTTAACCTATTGTAATCTTTCTCACTTTTCCAAATCATCAATATGCAAATTTAAATTGAATCCATATAATATTTTCAAGATTTAAATAACCCATATGAAATTTTATCTCAGGATCTCCAACTATCATAATCTCCTCTAGAAGTAATTCGAGTCCAAGATTATTCCTATTTTCACTTATAAATTTTTTTTGTATTCTTCAACTTTTTAAATTCCATTCACATCCTCAATATTTCAAATAGGTAGTCCAACCATCAAATTTTAATTCTTAATTTAAATCATCAAATTAAAAAATAATTTAAATGCAGTCCACCAATGTTCAAGTCTGAAATTATATATTTATCCTTCAAATTCAAATTGATGATTTTAACTTCAATACTCAAAAATTTAAATTATATACTTAAGGTATAAATATTGGGTCCTCAATATCAAGATTTTTAAAATTCATTAATCCTCATCATCTTAGTCATTCTTCTAAAATTCTCAAAATTAAATGGCTTGAACCTCTCCTAATCTAATCTTACTCGATCACAATCTAAAAGAAATTCCTCTCGAGTTGCCAATGCACTGCTACCCAACTTAGAATTTACCCATCTATCACAGAAGGCTATATACTTTAAGAAAAATATTCCTTAATTTATTTACTCATGTCATTCAATCCTCAAAACTTCAATGTCGATTATATCATATATGATATGTCCTTAATTACGAAAGAATAATCCTCAAGTATGTGATCGGCCTATGGGGTATAACTAGTACTCTCTGTGTATCAAACTTATACCAAGCACGAGGTTTCGTCTTTCTGAAATAAGGGAAGATGGAGATCAATAATAAAGAGTTCAAGGGCGAGGTAATAGAATAGAAGTATCGGGATCAAGGAGTTTAAAGAATTCAAATAGGAATTGTCAAAGCAGTTGTGGATTGAAGTCCTATTTTGGTAATACCTATCCACATGCTCGCATCGGTACAGTTGTGTAACAGATACGATATGCTTAGACATATCTAGAGCGCAAGTTCATTCATCTACTAATCACTAGATATCTCAATCCACGTAAAGTAGTTATACGAAGGGCGAACCACGCGCACTATGGTTGATCAGACCGTAGTACACTGATTCTGAAATGCATTAATGTATGCATCCACTAATACATATATAGTGAACAAGCTTGATGAAAGAATAAGCTTGCAAAACTAGGCTATAATAGCGACATAAGTCAAGGTAGTACAACAATTATAGGTACGCTAGATGATGATGAAAGGAGGTACAAGTCAATTCAAGTTCATAAAAACAAAACAAAAAAATAGAATAAGCAATAATAATAAAGACTCTACAAATCTCTATAGTTATCATACAACCTCCTTGTCTATGTCGCTAGTCGACCAAATGGGGGCAAGGACCTCTAAATTCTATTGTCTGAATAAACACTGTCGTCTTATACTAGCATGCAATTAATGTCATTCAGCTACACTTCAATAATAGGACAAAAGACTATGTAATACTGGGTTGTGAGGTATGCTACCCAACTTATAACAATTAACTAATACTGTAATTGCCTTAAGGATACCGTAGAACTCCTGTTAAGGTCTACGGGAAGGGGTCTTGGTATTTATTAGGGTATCCTCTTTCATTACATAGGTTATGGTCGTCCTAAGTCTTAATCATAGCGCTCATGGAGCAAGTGTCAATAGTAAGGATAGAAGAGTTACTGGCCGTCAAGGGGAAAGGATCTAACTCGTATCGAGGTGGGGGTACATGTTACTCAATTTAAAACTAAGGGATAAGCGCCAGGTCTCAATCTACAAGAATAGCTTAAACCATCAAGTTCTAACTACTAAGCACACAATTTCAAAATTCAAGAGTAACCACCAAAATTCTAGCAAGCTATATATATCCTAACATAGAATAAATTCACTTGGTCTATAATCAGCAGTGTCAGATGGCACGAGTTGAAAGATGAAGAATAGAGGAACAAAATTTGGTCGTCGCATATTTAGCGAACGCTAAGGTCGCAGAGGAACAATATATAAAATTAAAATAGGGGGCTCTATATAGCATCGTGGTTTTCTAAGGGAAAGTGGTATGCTAGTTGCTATGTTCGAGGTATGATCAAGAGAAACGTTATATTCATTGCTCTTGGCTTCCTAAGGTACTGTCTGCTACTAATAAGACAATGATCTAGTTTATAGTTATAATATTATCTCACCATAAGTGTTAGGTCCAGCCCTAATATTTAACCCTGGATTTCTATTGGTTCCTCAATACTAGGGTCAAATACTATGGTCAAACTTCTAACTAACTCTAGTAGTGTCTATACTACTCTCAAGTCTTCATATTACATCAAGGGGTAATGGTAAACCAATTCTAGAGATAAGGAATTTTAGGGTTCACTAGATATTCTAAACTTAGTGGTGTGTCTATATTCTCGTTGTATTCTTAATAGGTGTGCTACCATAATTATTATCCTAATAACAGGGGTTCCTACATTCTAGTAGAAGGCTATACTCAAAGAACTATCAGGGAAGTACAGGAATCAAGCAGGATGCAATTATTCAGATAGAACAGATAGGAGAAAGATGAATAATAGTCAATTGTGGATGAGATCCTATACTCTATTCCTAGGTGCAGGCTTGTTCGGTACAATAACGTAACCGAGACAATATGCTCTCGACCTGCATAGGCCACCACAAAAACATGTCAGCCCTAGTCCCAAAATACGTAGGACTAGGAACACGTAAGCATGCCAGCCGCATGGATATGGCAACTCCAATATATGGAAACCAAACCCATACGTACGCTGTAATATGAATATAAAATCCACAAGTGGTATAAACATATGTCACAAGTCACAGGGTACACTCTAAATCTCATCCACAGAAAATCAATATAAATGAATAACCAGCATCTATATAACTAGATCTCAACATAAGTATCTAAGGATGATAGTCGGATGGAAACAAATCCACTACCAACTCGAATGTAAGAGCAAATACAAAATAAGTACAACACAACAATACCATATAAGAATATCAGCTAGCAATCACGGGCTCGAAGAGAGGACATCCACAAAACATATATAACCATCTAAATCTGCGCTCCTGCAATTACTCAAGAACAGATACACCTGGCAGAGGACCAGGTCCTCAGAGGGACGTAACAAGATACAGAAAAGTGAGCCAACTTGAATACAGTAAACATGCATATTATTTGAAAATAAATAAGTACGCTGTACAAGACATCTATATGAATGCAAATGAGGATAACTTTTCGATGTATGGGCAAGGGTAGGCTACTCGATCTAATCTTCACAACCTCACGCTCGTCAGTGGACATCATCAGCCGACATACCGCAGGGGTAGCGACCCTCGGACTCCATCAATCGACATACCGCGGGGGTAGCAACCATCGGACACGACTACCATAGTGCGTGCTAGTTACTACGGTTTACCAGAGTGGTTAAAAGCCCATACGCCTAATGATTGTCCTCGATGATACTAAGTGCCATGTGTGTGTCAACATATCTAATACATAGTAATGACTGAAAGAAAACTACACATGCAAGAAATATACAGAAATGCAATAAATATACAAAAATATACTAAGAATGCAAAATACTGTAAGCAATTTGGTAAGGTATCTTTCCTGGTCTGAAAAGGATGAAGTCCCAACTCAAGGCGGCGTCCGATCTACCCGTCACATAAATTAAACAAGTTAGGTTACAAAAGTGGATAAATAGGTTCCTCCATTTAATCTATTTATTTATGAATAAAATAACCTAAAATAGTATTTTAATCTTATTATAATCTAGTTTTATTGTTAAACCCTAATTTTGTCCAAAGAACTGAATTTATCAACTCGAGACTCATGGCACACAAATCGAGGCGATCTGTTGACCGAAAAGTCAACCAACACAAACTCAACTTTCATGCATGATTTCCTGTAGATTTCAGTGTCAAAAATATGCTGGAATTTACGGCTCATCCAAATTCAAATTCGTTTGGAAATTATGGTACATACAAATTTTGTATTGTGCACCGATGGTTAAATTCTAACCTAGAAGTTCTACAGAATTAACAGTATGTAAATACTTCGAATTAAATTCTGGGAAAAATATATGTCTATTATATCGACATTAGCTTTCCGAAACTTTAAACGGTTCATGATTCTGATTCTGGGTTCTCCCGAAATTGCAAAAACATCAAAACACATCTATTTTTGGATATGTTGTGCTTTACGAATTTTCCAGAATTTAATACTAATAATTTCGTAAAACAATTTATATAATCAGAAAACTAACCTCAATATCTTTCTAACGCAAGAAACTATGCCTCATTTGGAGTCCGGAGCTATGCGCAATGGCTTCTGGAAGATGAAGGAACCCTAGATGGCAATTCTCCAAAAATCGGCTCAAGAAAAACCCTAGAAAATAACTTAAACTATTATATATATATAGAGGAGAGAGAGTGCAGCCGCGGCTCTGAAAGCGCCACGTGGCAGCCATCCATGCTGCCCCGCCCAAATCGGATGGTCCGAAACTGACGCGACTCGGCTGAGCTGAGTCCGAGTCGAACTCTGACTCGGCTCGGCTCGAGGTCGGCTCGGCTTCACCCCGCGGTCACTGACAGGCGGGCCCGGCACTGTTCGCTGTGGGAGGCTGACAGGTGGGCCCCCTGTTTGCTGACTGGGCAGAATTAATTACTTTTTGGGTTTTCATTTTCAGAAATTAGTTTTTAATTCAGTTTTTCATAATTAACTCAAAATAAATGCTAAAAATAATCAGAAAATTCCCAAAAAATTCTAGAAAATATATTTTATTATTTAGAACCTAAAATAAAAGTTTTGGATATTTTTAATTAAGTTTGAATATAAAATAAATTTTTCAAAGTTCTAGAAAATTAGTGTTACTAGTTTTTAATTAACTAAAAATTATGGAAAAATCCCAATAATCTAAAATAGCCTAAAAATAATTCTAAATAAATATTTATATAAGTAAATATACTAACAATTTATTTTCTAATTAACTAAGAGAATACTCTAAATAAATTCAACATCTATAATAAATATAATAATATAAAATATACACAAAATACCTATTTTGGGTGAGGGAGTTTACAGACATACCTAGCTATGACCTGAGTTCAAGGTATTTATGATTATGTATGTGCTATTGTAATAACTGATGTTGTGTTGTATTATATTATATGTATATAGGACATATCGGATTGTTCTATGCAACTTTAGGAGCAGGTTATTGGTACTTCGCAGCTTTCTTGCCAGGCAAGTATAACTTGCCTTTGTTGTACTGTTTAAATTCAGTTATATTGTTAGTTGCATGTTTATTGTTTTAGATTATATAACCGTGCGCGTCCGAGAGAGACTCGGGTGCAGCAACGAATGCGTTGACGTTAGGACTTGTGTCTGACCTAGTGTCTAGTAGACCCACCTAAAGTTGCGGAGTTATTGGTATGACTTCCCAGGCCTTGACACATTTCTTACACGTGTTGTGAGTCTCATGTAGGGCACGAACTTGCGTACGCGGTTGGACACCTGTACGTGTAGGTCGTGCGACAGATAGAGAATAACTGCTATTAGCAATGCATGTTAGAAGACTTAGCAGTTATTAGTAGTCGGAGCATAGACTATCGTGGTACGATGGTCCAATCCCTATCCTTGTTTGGTTGTAAGATTGGGCTATTGTTCTAACGATAGACTATGAGCCAGAGTTACGATGTCTCGGCGTAGTGACTGAAGCATGTTGTGGATATAAGATGCATAGATCATGTCACGCCCCAGTCCCAAAATACATAGGACCAGGAACACGTAAGCATGCCAGCCGTATATATATGGCAACTCCAATAAATGGATACCATAATACACACGTACGTTGTAATATGAATATAAACTCATATGTGGTATATATATGGTCATAAGTCACAGATATACTAAATCTCATCCACACAATAAGTCACAAAAGAAAATAACTAAACTAGAATAATGAGTCTGAATAATCTAAAACTAATAGTCGGGTGAAGATAAATCCACTACCAATGACTATATCAATACTAAAATGAGAGAGGAGGGTAAATCTCTAATATAAATGAGATGATGATATAAAGGTATCAGCGAAGGGATCCATAGCTAGAGATAATCACTGATGCTCAGAAGTTAAGACCTCCTCGGAAGAGATAAGTAGTAAGTCCTGATCCGTGCTCCTGCGAATAGTCATGAACATCTACACCTGGAAAGGGACCAGGTCTTCTGAGGGACGTAACAAGATACATAGAAGTATGCCAATTTGAATACAGTAAACATGCATAATATTTGAAAATATATAAGTACGCTGTACAAGACAATCTATATGAATGCAAATGAGGACAACTTTTTGACGTATGGGCAAGGGTAGGCTACTCGATCTAAGCCTCACAACTCACACACACGTCAGGGGACATCATCAGTCGACATACCCCGGGGGTAGCGACCCTCGTGACTCCATCAATCGGCATACCGCGGGGGTAGCGACCATTGGACATGACTACCATAGTGCGTGCTAGTTACTACGGTTCACCAGAGTGGTTATAGCCCATACGCCTACTGATTGTCCTCTATGATACTAAGTGTCAAGTGTGTGTCAACATATCTAATATATAGTAATTACTGAAAGAAACTACACATGCAATAAATATACAAAAATGCAATGAATATACAGAAATATAATAAGCATGCAAAATACTGTAAGCAATTTGGCAAGGTATCTTGCCTGGTCTGAAAAAGAATAAAGTCTCAACTCAAGGCGTCGTCCGATCTACCCGTCACATAAATTAAACAAGTTAGGTTACAAAAGTGGGTGAATAGGTTCCTCCATTTTAATCTATTTAATTCTGAATAAAATAACCTAAAATAGTATTTTAATCTTATTATAATCTGATTTTATTATTAAATTCTAATTTTGGTCCAAAGAAAGTTAACTTTACGGATTTGTGATCCGTGACACGCAAATCGAGGCAATCCGTTGACCAAAAATTCAACTGACTTAAATCCTGGATTTGTATATAAAATCCTATAGATTTTAGCGCTACATGAACGCCAGAATCGAGGCAATCCGTTGTCTAGGTTGTTAGACGAATTTATTTATTGGGTCAAGAATCTTGGGATACCTGTCTGGAATCTCATAACCATAATTTTTCTTTGGAACCGTCAAGTATTATAGTCTAATACTGCCATGCCACCTGACCAGTATGTCTGTAATTACTTCGATTATTCTAATATAATGGTCTAGCTGCAGCTGTTGCTACTTCGCCAGCGATTTGTCATAGTCGTCAGTTTATAACAAGTGCCTTCAATTCTTTCCTGAGCTTAGTCTAAGTTTTTGGACAACAGTTAAGGTCTTGACTAACTTATGAAACTATTAGAAGTGTAAACTAATTCAACAATCTAACTAATTAACATTTAGACTAAGGGATGCTATTCATGGTTTAAAATAATAAGAGGATACAAATATTGTTATAGTGTATATAAGGGTTATCATTATGAACTTATCTTTAGTTATTAATCATTTACTAAACCATTTATGTTTTTAACTAACGAAATAAGGGTGAGGTTGAAGTAATTCAAATAATTCATAATGGCACGAAAGGATACGACTATGATAGGAAGAGTTAAGCACGAGATAAGGAATGGATATAGAAGAGAAGATGAGCCTTTCCAAGGGCGAGATGGTGATAGGGAAAGAATACTTCTGCTGCTACTCGCGTCATCTATTAGCATTGCGTGTATGCCATCTGGGTAGAATATCAATATATCCTATAACTGCTAAACCACCATATATATAATTCTACGTCTACTATGAACCTAAGATCTCATGTCATAAAGGGGGTCATGAGTATGTAATGACAAATATAACTAAAGGTCGTACCTGTATCTACGACTTCCTGTGCCTGCGCTTCCTTATTTGTCATCATGAGCGCTTGGCCTATGGGGTATATCAAGTACTATCCGTGTATCAAACTTATACTAAGCACGAACGTTCATCTTTCCGAAATAGGGGAAGACGGAAGACAACAATAAAGAATTCAAGGAGGAGGTAATAGAATACAAGTACGGGATTCAAAGGGATTAGAGAATTCGAAAGAGAGTTGCCAAGGCAGTTGTTGATTAAAATCTTATTTTGGTAAATTTCTATTTGTATGTTCATATCAGAACAGTTATGTACTTGACATAATATGCTCTGACCAGTCTAGAGGGCAAGTATATTCGTCTAACAAGTTGAGTCAACTATATCTCAATCCACGTAAAGTAGTGATACGAAGAGTGAACCAAGCACACTAAGGTTGATCAGACCATAATGCACTGATTCTGATTTAGACAATGTATTAATATGGGCCCCCAATAATACTTATGTCATGAACAAGCTCAATACAAGAATAAGCTTGCAAAACTAGGCTATAATAGCAGCATAAGTCGAGGTAGTAAAAAAAAAATAAGTACGCTTGATTATGATGGAGGAAGGTACAAAATAATTTAAGTTCACCAAGAAGATCGGTGTTGTGCCTCTACAGTTGTCATACTAATTTCTTGTATAAGTCTAAAGTTAACCAAATGGGTGTATGGGCCTCTAAGTTATACAGTCTAGATAAACACTAAAGTTTTATAGTCTAGATAAACACTAAAGTTCTATAGTCTAGCTAAACACTATCTTTTTATGCAAGCCTATAGTTGGTGTCATTCATTTATACTTTATTACTTGGTCAGAAGGACTATGTGATACTAGGTTATGAGGCATACTACCAAACTTATAAAAAATTAACTAATAGTGTTATTGAATACTAGAGTGTGTATACCTAGTACAAGGCACCTTCCTAATCCTTATCAAGCACTAGAGAAGATTGATGTTGAGAAGGGATCAAGCAAGATGCAATACAAGCAATCAAATGAGAATGCAAAATAAAATCAAGGGAGGTGATAAATAAGTGGATGAGATCCTATATTCTAATCCTATGCGCAGGCTTGCTCGGTACAGTGACGTAACCGAGACAATATGCTCTCGACCTGCATGGACCACCACAAAAACATGTCACGCCCCAGTCCCAAAATACGTAGGACCAGGAACACGTAAGCATGCCAGCCGTATATATATGGCAACTTCAATAAATGGATACCATAATATACACGTATGCTGTAGTATGAATATAAACTCATAAGTGATATATATATATGGTCATAAGTCACAGATATACTAAATCTCATCCACACAATAAGTCACAAAAGAAAATAACTAAACTAGAATAATGAGTCTGAATAATCCAAAACTAATAGTCGGGTGGAGACAAATCTACTACCAATGACTATATCAATACTAAAATGAGAGAGGAGGGTAAATCTCTAATATAAATGAGATGATGATATAAAGGTATCAGCGAAGGGATCCATAGCTAGAGATAATCACTGATGCTCAGAAGGTAAGACCTCCTCGGAAGAGATAAGTAGTAAGTCCTGATCCGTGCTCCTGCGAATAGCCATGAACATCTACACCTGGAAAGGGACCAGGTCCTCACAGGGACGTAACAAGATACATAGAAGTATGCCAATTTGAATACATTAAACATGCATAATATTTGAAAATATATAAGTACGCTGTACAAGATAATCTATATGAATGCAAATAAGGATAACTTTTTGACGTATGGGCAAGGGTAGGCTACTCGATCTAAGCCTCATAACTCACATACACGTCAGGGGACATCATCAGCCGACATACCGCAGGGGTAGCGACCCTCGTGACTCCATCAATCGACATACACTGGGGGTAGCGACCATCGGACACGACTACCATAGTGCATGCTAGTTACTACGGTTCACCAGAGTGGTTATAGCCTATACGCCTACTGATTGTCCTCTATGATACTAAGTGTCAAGTGTGTGTCAACATATCTAATATATAGTAATGACTGAAAGAAACTACACATGCAATGAATATACATAAATGCAATGAATATACATAAATATAATAAGCATGCAAAATACTGTAAGCAATTTGGCAAGGTATCTTGTCTGGTCTGAAAAAGAATGAAGTCCCAACTCAAGGCGTCGTCCGATCTACCCGTCACATAAATTAAACAAGTTAGGTTACAAAAGTGGATTAATATGTTCCTCCATTTTAATCTATTTTAATTCTGAATAAAATAACCTAGAATAGTATTTTAATATTATTATAATATGATTTTATTATTAAATCCTAATTTTGGTCCAAAGAAAGTTAACTTTACGGATTTGTGATCCGTGATACGCAAATCGAGGCAATCCGTTGACCAAAAAGTCAACTGACTCAAATCCTAGATTTGTATATAAAATCCTATAGATTTTATCGCTACATGAACACCAGAATCAGTTTAAATAATATGAAGGATAAGGTATTTATAATGGTGTACACTACTTAATTGAATACGACTAGGATTGGCTAATTTGGATATGATTAGGATCAGTTTAAATAATGATAGGATATGCATGAAGTTTCTTTTCTAGTAGGTTCAGGATTTGAATTAATTTAAAATAGAGTTTGAGTTTATCTCAATAATTTATAATCTTAAATAAAATTAAGGATAATTCAAATAATTTATATATAATCTTATTAATATCTATTAACACTAAATTATTATCTATCTAATATTAAGACTATATATATCCAAATAAATCCTAAATAATTTCAAAAATCTAAATAAATTTCTTAAAATTCTAAATAAATTACATAAAAATATAATTAAATATTTTAACCTAAAATAAATATTTGGTAGGAATAATATGCAAGTATGGTCTCATAATAAATCATGGAAGTCCTATAAATTTAGGTTCCCTATGTTTTAATTACCTAAAAATTCTAGAAAAATCTCCAAAAATCTAAAATAGCCTAAAAATAATTCTAAATAAATATTTACATAAGTAAATATACTAAGAAATTTATTTTTTAATTTACTAAGAGAATGCTTTAAAGTAATTTAATATCTATAATAAATATAATAATATAACAAATATATAAAATATCTATTTTTGGTGAGGGGGTTTACAGATCATTGGGTGGGGAGAAAAACTAGTAGGCGTATGGGACACCCACTTCCTTTATGTAGATTCCACGCTCGACGGAGCGATATGGACGTTATATACTATGCAGATTCCACGTTCTTCGGAGCGATATGGACGTTATATACTATGCAGATTCCCCATTCTTTGGAGCGGTATGGACGTTATTATATTATATTGTGCCCTTGTATTGGGGGTATATGTGGCATATACTAGCCAGTTGTCACGATTGGTGAATTACGTCAGCATATGTCTAGCCTACACTTTCCCATACACTCAAAGTTGTCCTCAAATTGCATTTCACTTAGATGGTTAGTGCAACCCTTTATTTATTCAGTATTTACTTTATGGCATGCTTCTATGTATCTTGTTATGTCCCTCTGAGGACCTGGTCCCTTTTCCAGGTATAGATGTTCATGAGTATTCGCAGAAGCGCAGATTCGGACTGGTTACTTACATTCTGAGCAGGTCTTCTCTTCGAGTCTCAGTGGTTGATAGTTGTGGTACTTACATTGTATTTGTCTTGTTTATTCTTTATTCTAATTCGACAGCGGATTTGTTTCCAACCGATTGTCATCTTTAGATACTTTATATTGAGATCTAGTTTCATAGATTCTGGTCATTTATTCATTTGATTTCTGTGGATGATCTTAGATTATACCCTGTAATTTATGATAGTTTATACCACTTGTGGATTTGATATTCATAATACAGCGTACGCATGTGTTATAGTTTTCATACATTGGAGTTGCCATATTCATGCGGCTGGCATGCTTACGTGTCCTAGTCCTACATATTTTGGGACTGGAGCGTGATATATTTTTAGTGGTGGCCCATGCAGGTCGAGATCATATTGTCTCGGTTACGTTACTGTACCGAGCAAGCCTTCAAATCGGATTAGAGTATAGGATCTCATCCATATTGACTATGACTTATCTTCCTTCCAGTCTATTTTATTTAAATAATTGTATCCTGCTTGATTCATGTGCTTCCATAAAAGTTCCTTGAGTATAGCCCCTGCTAGAATATAGGAATCCCTGTTGTTAGGATGATAATTAGGATAATATTCCTATTAAGAACACAACTAGAGTATTGACACATTACTAAGTTTAGAATGCTTAATGAACCCTAGTCTTCCTTACTACCTAATGAACCGTAGCGTCCCTTACCTATAGATTAATTTACCATTATCCCTTGATGTGTTTTTGTATGACTTGAGAGTAGTATAGACGCAACTAGAGTGAGATATAAATTTAACCATATTATTTGACCATAGTATTGAGGAACCAATAGAATTCCAAGATTGAACATTAGGACTGAACCTAGCTTTTCTTGGTGAGATAGTACTAGAGAACTACAACTTTAGCTCCTTGTCTTATAGTAGCCGAACAATACCTTAGGAAGCCGAGAGGAATGGATAGAATATTCCCTTGATCATACCTCGAACACAGAGATTAGCATACCACCTTCCCCTTAGAAAACTATGATATTATCTAGAGTCCCTCTATTTTAATTGCATATCTTGTTTCTCTGCAACCTTAGCGCTCGCTATTTTGCGACGACTAATTATGTTTTCTTTTCTCCATCTTTCAAATTGTGCCACCTAACTCTTATGATTGTAGTCCAAGTGATTTATCTTATGTTAAGGATATATAGTTGCTAGGATTATAGTTATAATCTTAAAATTTGAATTTTGTGCTTAGTAATTAGGACTTGGTAGTTTTGAGTTATTCTTGTAGATAGTGACCTGATGATTATTCTTTAGTTTCGAATCACGTAAATTGTACCCCCACCTCGATATAAGTTACATCCTCTTTCACTTGAGAGTCAATAACTTCTCCATTCTTAGTATTAACACTTGTATTCTATGAACTCTATGACTAAGATTTAAGATGACCATTACCTATATGATTCAATAGGAGACCCTAATAAGTTAAGATCTTTTCCGCATATACCCCAATAAGAGTTCATACTTTATTTACAATAACGATATTATTTTGTAGGATCCCCTCAAGACAGCTACAGTATTAGTTTAATATTTTAAGTTGGGTAGTATGCCTCATAACCTTGTGTCATATAGTCCTCTTGACTCATTATTGAAGTGTAACTGAATAACATTAACTGTATGCTAGCATAAGACGATAGTGTTTATTCAGACTATAGAACTTAGAGGTCCATGCCCCTATTTGGTCGACTAGCGACTTAGACAAGGAGTTTGTATGACAACTGTAGAGATTGTAGAGTCTTATCTTGTGTGAACTTGAACTATTTTGTAATTTCTCTCATCGTAATCTAGCTTACTTATATTTGCTATACTACCTTGACTTATGCTGCTATTATAGCCTAGTTTTGGCAAGCTTATTCTTTATCAAGCTTGTTCACGATATATGTATTATTAGAATGCTACACTAATATATTTCAGAATCAGTGTATTACAGTTTGATCAACCATAGTGCGCTTGGTTCGCCCTTCGTATAACTACCTTACGTGGATGGATTGATATATATAGTGATTATTAGACGAATGTACTTGCCCTCTAGATATGTCTGAGCATATCGTATCAGTTACATAACTGTACTGATACAAGCATGGAAATATGAATTACCAAAATATGATTTCAATCCACAATTGCCTTGACAATTCCTTTTGAATTCTCTAAATGTCTTGATCCCCATACATATATTCTATTACCTCCCCCTTGAACTCTTTATTATTGTTTTCTGTCTTTTCCTATTTCAGAAAGACGAACGCTCGTGCTTGGTATAAGTTTGATACATTGATGGTACGAGATATACGATTGTCCTCACATTTGGACTGAGTATCCATCACCGGAACTGAAGAAACGACCTTGCTTATAACTGATCTTCCCCGGCTTGGCTCCATTAGTAATGGAAGTCAAATCCCACTACATCTTTCGTGGATATGTAGCATGGAATAAGGCAGACAATAAAAAACTTTTTGTCATCTCGGGGAGATACATGACCCAACCATAAACAGTGAACAACCACTTCTTGCTCTTATTCTTAGGCTGAGAAGATGGATGAATGGCATCACCAAACAAGAAAGCCGACTTAGAATATGTCTCATTCGCAACGGAAGTGAGAGGTTCGTCGCTTATAAGAGATGTCAACATTCGATCCTCTTGTCCAACTATCAATAATTGACGGGTACTGGATATCTTCTTATCGGATTGGAGAAACTCAGTATGCGATAAGTCTTCTAAATAATTGGTATAGAGAAGTCCATCAGTGGATCCCATCAGTTTAGCCAAATGATCCATACCCAAGTCAACTGCAAAAGCCACAAATAATGAGTCAACAAATCTTATGAAGCGAAGTACGTAAAAATAATCCTATTATGAGTCTTTTAAGATACTAAAGGAGGTACATTTTTTCTAAATTTTTAGGAACTATGCGCATTTTACGAATACTTCTGGAGATAAGCATATTTTATGCGCCAATCTGCCCAAATAGACAGAAAGTGTGCCGGCTCGCCAATAATGAAAAAGTACGCCAACTGGCCAATAATGAAAGTGTGCCGGCTCGCCAATAATTAGAAAAGTATGCCAAAATGGTCGTTTCCACTCTAAACAAGGGAGAATGTGCCAAAATGCTTGTTTTTGCTCTGAACGAGAAAAAGTGCACCAAAGTGACTATTTCTTCTATGAATGAGAGAAAAATGCGCATGTACACGGGTCTCTGTGTTTTAGGTCTTCATTATTTTTCTTTCTTTCTTTCATCTTTCTGCCATTTTTTAGAAAGTTTACATTGTACGTGTAAAAAGAAATAGAAAGAAAATAAAAAAGAAGAAAGCCGCCATGCCTATCGGAGGAGAATGTGCAACATCTCCTGATGTGACTCTCGACGACGGCATATTGAGACGTTCTCTAGCGGACTGAGCCACCGTTGACCTCGCCTTTGTTGCTCGAGAAGAGGAGGCCAGTCCCTTCCCATTGCTACCTTTCTTGGTCGCCTGAGTTTGCTTGGGCGCCATTGCTAAAGCTTCGAAGGAAGAAGAAAGCTAGGGTTTTCTTAAGGATGAAGGAGACGAAGAGATTTGAGATCAGTGGAAAAGTTCTCTCTTTCCTCAACACATCTATTTATAGATTTGGGAGGGCGGGGGGAACCCTTCGGATGTTAAGACTCTTTCGGATCCGCAAAGCTAATCATGACTACAGCTACGTCAGCAAATTCGTTAGGATTCTGTCCAGAATGTGCGTACAAAACAACTTAATAACTTTTATGCTTCTAATTCAAAGTAATTTTGAATTCACCTGAACGAATTCAAAAACTTTAAAGGGGATCTTGTAGAAGCATAAAAAGTGTGCCTTAAATAGATGGCGCAGTTATTTATAAATAAACCCAACAGTAGAAGAATGGGCACTTTCTACTTGTTCCAGAAGAAAGACGAGCATTTTTTTACTTTGGCGCACTTTCCATCTCAGAGGAGGGCGCACTATTCAGAGAGCAGAAAAATGGCTCACTTTCTTAACATTACGAAAGATGGCACACAAACGATCTTCCCTCTCTCAATATTTAATACAGCATACTGACAACTGATATATGCAGAAATCGAAGAGTCAGAAGTCATTATTACAACGGAGCTGCGACAAGCAGACCCAGGTTATCTTTTAGCGACCCGTCTGCATGGCCGATCTCTTCAAAAGTATGTCGTAATATCACTCCTTCAAAAGTGCGTCGTAGTGCCACTCTATCAAAAGTGCATCGCATGGCCATCTCTTCAAAAGTGCGCCACTGTGCCATTTTATTCAATAGTGCGCGGCAGGGCTAATCGCTTCAAAAGTGCGCCACTGTGCTATTTTCTTCAAAAGTGCTTTGTAGGGCCAATCTCTTCAAAAGTGTGCCACTGTGCCATCTCTTCAAAAGTGCGTCGTAATGCCACTTATTCAAAAGTGCGCCATAGTATCACTCCTTCGAAAGTGCGCCGTTGTGCCATCTCTTCAAAAGTGTGTCGTAACATAGTATCACTCCTTCAAAAGTATGTCGTTGTGCCATCTCTTCAAAAGTGTGTCATAATGCCACTGCTTCAAAAATGTGCCATAGTGCCAATACTTCAGAAGTGCGTCGTAGTGTCACTCATTCAAAAGTGCCCCGTAGTGCCACTCCATCAAAAATGCGCCAATCTCTAGGCGACTTCTAAAGTGAACATACTATCCCAACCAATAGTGAGCAGTTATGAATGCATGTCATACATGCCATACTTCTAATGAAAGGTGTACAAATAACTGTCCCCAATGACCTAAGCTTTCCTCATATAGGAAGCTACGTGTCAAGCAGAAAACAAGTTGTGCACCCACTTATGCAGTACGCGGGATGTTAATCCACCAAAAGTGTGCACACAATAGTAAAATAGTGTTGACTGTCCAAAGTTCATGTATATTCTCATAACCGCTCCTAAACTCTATAAATACAGGTTCTTTGCAATCATGAAAAGAAGACACACACATTACAAGGACAGAAAAAGGGCTAGAATTCTAAAGCATTTGAAATTCAAGAGCAGAGTGAGAGAAATAAAAGCTTCTCGTGCCATTATGCCAGAGCTTTCTTATTGTTCAACTCTCCAAGTTGTTCGGAGCAATCTTCAAGTCTTTGAAATTCAAGAGTAGAGTGAGAGAAACAGAAGCTTCTCGTGCCATTGTGCCAGAGCTTTCTTGTTGTTCAACTCTCCAAGTTATTCGTAGCATTCCTTACACCTCTCTGTCGTCGTGTGCATTTCTTCACCGTCAAGTGGCCCAAGGAGTAAAGTGATCGTTTATAGATCTGTTCTCTATAGCTATATTTCCTCATAATCAAATTGTACTTAGATTCCTGTTTAGGATATTCTTTTATAATTTTTAACAGTTTATAACACAAAAGTTTCGTATAAAAAAAACTTTTTCTCACAAACATAGGCGTTTGAGTGTTGGATATGAGAGATCATGGGATAGCCTTCAGCTGAAGATATAGCCAGAAGATCGAAGCGATGGTTAAAATGGCCTAAGTCAACTGATAAGATTCAGAGTCACAGATTTTTGAAGATGGCATCACCTCTGACTCGTCGTGCCCCAGAAGGGAATGCCATTTATCTGAATTGACGACTGTGTAACTAGCTTTGAGAAGTTAAAGTCGTGGCTCATTCAGATCCTTGCAATACCAGAAGGGACAGACGTGCCTCAAATCTACAAGATGCAATCGGACTTGGTTTATGGTACGTGCTCATGCAGAGGGTGAAGGTGATATCCTAGTAGTTCGAGGCAGTAGAAGCAGCACGAAGAACTATCTCATGCGTGACCTAAGAATTGTGGCGATTGTGTTCGCGTTAAAATCGTGGCAACACTATCACTATGGCATGGCATAAAAATCTTCATGGATCACATGAACCTCAATATAGATTTTTACCCAAAGAGGTATTGAGATTGAGACAAAGATGTTTGGTCAAGCTGATCTAAGTGTATAATACAGTATTTGGGTAAGTCATTTGGTTGGGATAGCATCAGATGTGATAATTGTTCAGAATATGAGATAATATTTGGAGATATGCATGCGAAATCGGGTACAATTGAAATAGAGTTAGAGTTTGGTTGGTTGAGCTCATACGATGCAAGTGTGGATTCAGAAATAGTTGGATGGTTGGGCATTGCAGAATAGATGTTGTGCTTGGACGTGCAATAACTTGAAGCGTACGTGGTTTGGACTACCACTAGAGATAGTTTTAGTCGGAATATGAACTGATTTGAGTCAGGTAGAGATATCGTCAGTGGAGAATCATCGTATTTGTGAATAGCATTTGTGCGAATGTGTTGAGGGATGAATGTATGGATCGGTTCAGTCGAGATTAAAGCAATAGATGTCTCGGATATGAAGATACCCTTATAACTTGTCCAAATTCTCTATCGCTAAGCTCAACTGAAATGCATGTTCTGGGACGCCTTAAATATGTGTAAGATCCAAACTAAGCGATATGTTAAATTCGAATTGAGATGCAAGGAGGATCTTGGAATATGGAATTTGTGCGAGCATTTAGCACGAACCGAATGTAATGAGTCTGGATAAGTGGAATATGAGTTACATGGAGTAGAGTTCAGAAATAGTCAAGCGGTATACGAGAAAGGAATGAGTACTGATTTGGTTCGAGGACGAACCTTATTCTAAGGGGTATATTATGTAATGCCCCGCACCCGCTCTGTGTATTACGCTGAGATTTGGGAATGGAAGAAGTATTGATTCAAGTTGATTTCCTTGTGCAGATGGTGTACAGAGTTCAGTCCAATCAAAGTAGTGCCTTGCACGGGCTGAGGCATGGGCATCGTGCAAGGGAATCATGTGTTCGTTTGGAGCAGTGCATGGATAACAGGATTTGGAGCGATAATATCGTCTTCCTTAATCCAATTGGTTGGGTGATTTGGAGAGCGCAGCCTGCTTGCACGGTTATACCAATTAAGTATATCGTGCTTCGTATCGGACCACGGATTCAAGGGATCGACCGTATCGGCAAGGCAGATGTTTGCCATTGAAATTAAGTTTGGGAAAACTTTCGTTTAACAACAAACAAAAAAGTACAAAGAAATCCTAGACTAAAAATCTAAGTATAATATTTTTTATTTGGGTAATGTGACGATGGAGGTCGAGTACTGCAACAATCATTTTATTCCGTTGACGGTCCGACGAGTGAATGAGGGTTGATCTCTTCTCTTCTCTTCTCTTCTCTCTCTCTCTCTCTCTCTCTCTCTCTCTTGAGCTTGTGTGCACGTACATAGCTCACCTGGAGGGGTATAGTCTCTGAAGCAGAAAAAGCCAGTCAGCCCTTGGGACGTCTAAGTTGCTCATATTTATAGCCATTATGCTGATGGGCTATAGGTACCTGTCAGCCCCCTTTTCCGTCACACTTTGGTGCATTTTTCCTTGGCGCACTTTGGCGCACATTGTTTGCTAGCCCGACCGTTGTTTAGACCGGACCCGAGAGTTATGGAGAGAGTGGGTTTGGTTGGGTTGATGGAATGTGTGGCTTAGATGGGTTTGAGTGATCCTACGGTCCACATCTCAAACCTAAAATTATATATATTCCTATTTCTCTCTCTCTTCTTATAATCTTTCCTTTCCATTTCTCTCCCTTAGGTTTCCACTCTCCCTCCATAGGCAAGTATATCTTGCACAAGAAGAAGAACCATGCTTTTGATTCTTAATAATTTCTGTTTAATTCTAGCTCATATTGTTGGACTGAGCACCCCTTCATCTTTAGTATTTATTTTTCTTCATTTTCTTGGTTTGAATTGCATGGATCTGAGTTTGGGTCTATGGGTTCACTTTTATTTTCCTGGGGTTTGATCTTCCAAACTTTGTGTTTCATAAAACTAATTAGCTCATAGTGTAGAGCACCATAATTTATGTAACTTTACTTTTAAGTCGTGCTTGATTTCGAGTCTAGCTTAGTTCAGTGCTGAAAATTGATACAATATGTATACCAAAATGGATGACTGGAGAAGAAGAAAAGTGCTCTGTGAAGAGTGTACAAGATGACCCCTTTGGTATAGAAATATGTATGTTTCACTTTGGGCACATTGGTGTGCTATCCTAATTCTTCATGCGTAATAATCATACTGCACAATCTCCTAGCAAAAGTGCACCAATCACACTCCTTGAGTCAGTGGGGCACTTTCGAGAGAAAAACTCAGTTGGCGCACTTTGTACATATTTAATCAAGTTCTCCCTGAGAAACCAAGAGAAAGTGTGCCACAGTCAGTTAGTGCATTTTCTTTGCGTTCGACAATCTGGTGTACTTTTTCTATGTTTCGTCAGCGGCTCCCTTTTCTTATGTTGGTCTGCTCGCGAACTTCTTCCCTCTTCGTTTTCTTAGGGACGAAGCTTTGGTTGGTTTCTCGATTTATGTGTTATTAATTTGGGTGCTCCGCGACTAGCGAGTTTCTCGACTGTCGAGCTTGACCTCGGATTGTATTTTTTTGTCTTTTAGCTAGCTGGTCGCGTACTTTCTTTAAAATCATGCCTTATTTCTTGCCCGTGCACCCTTGTCAAGTGCGTTATATTGGTTAACTTGACAAAGTGCGCTATACCCCCTTTTGCGCACATTTTTTTGCGAAAGTGCGCAAACCTTGTTTTAGTAAGTTTGTGTGCCAACCTTGTTTCTCTGAGTTTGTGCGCCACCCCTTTTGTAGCTCGCAAACTTTATGCGCTCTAGACTTCATAAGATTTTATGTGCCTGGCCTTCATGCATACAATTTTATGCGAATGTTATCCTTAGTGACCCCATGCATGCACGTAGTGCTTCCATTATGTGTTCTCTTATCCTATTTAGAATATTTCTTATCATCCTTCATGTGGTTGATCCTAGTATTGCTTGTGTTATGATTCTAAGAAAGAATGGGCTTATAAACCAGACCTCATGATAGACATGACCACGTGCTAAATTTGGCTTCATACATGGCATGAATATGTGTTGGACTTGAGATTTTCTCATAAACCAAATTAAGTGAATAGTGATTAACCAACTATGTGCATGACATAAGCTTCGTGTTATAATATGATCAAGATTCATGAGACCCAATGATAATTGGTAATTGGACTCGAATATTATATTCGTGTTGATACGATTGTTGCCTGATAAGTTTCTGATCTAATGTATCACAACCACATTTTCTAGGAAAGAATATTTTGGTCATTTCATAATTAATTAAAAATTATGCATGTTATGTATTATTTATTTATTGTTAGATGTTAGTTTATTATTTTGGACTTGTGTTAGTGGACCTAACTAGTTTAGATTAGATCCATGGACCAACATTTAAATCTAGTTAGAATTGAGCCCAATTAGAATCTCATTCATTAGGAGGATGATTAATTAAGTTAAACCCACTAGGCTAGAACCTTCATTCCTTAATTATTTCTTCATGAGAGGCCCCAAGGGGTATTTTAGACTTTACATAGTATCTTGGGAAGGGGGTTTAGTGGCCGACCATGTATTTGAAGGAGGAAAAGTTTTTCTCTCTTTATTTTTATTTCAAATCTAGATCTAGAATTCTCTCTTTCAAATTCCACCCAAATTTCTTCCCAATTTTTTCCCTAATCATCATTAGAGGCTATTAAAATATTGTTCTACAAGGAGGAAGCAAGGATCTACAAGTTGGAGGCTCTTTTCACCCAATTTGGAAGTCTCATTGGGAATCCATCTCCCAATAGCTACAATTCAGTTTTTTTCTCTTTAATTAGATTCTAAATTTGTGTTTTAATCATTAGGACCACCCCATATGCTAAGGCTACTAATAGAAATTGGAATTAGATTCATAGAAGGCCTATGGAGAAAGTTATTTGTTGTTTTGTGTCAATTTTAGGAGAATTCCGAGATTGACATATCTTGTGTTTGTCAATTAGTCAATTAAACCAAATTGACATATGTTTGATTGTGTGTGACTAATATTGTGTCTATAATTGGATACGTATAGGCCGTATCCCGATAATTTGGAGATACGGATTAATTTGGGAGTTTTCTTCCGACATGGGGGTTTGAGCATGTCATATTTTGACACGGACACGAAGATGTGTAATTAGCTCTTCGTATTGTTCATAATTATTAGTTTAGACTTGATCGTGTCCTTCGGAGTATATTTGGTTATCTGGTGGACTCGTATCGCAAGCATATCATAGATCTTGTGTGATACGGGTGCGATGCACTCCACGTGTTTGTTTTCTTGTATTTCAATATAAATGTTTATCGCTATTAGAGTATTATTATTGTATCTTTATATATGTATATGTATGGTGATTGGTGGTTATATATATATATATATATATATATATATATATATATATATATATATATATATATATATGTATGGTGGGGATTATATATATACATAGAGAGTTGTATATATGTATGTGTGTGTGTTTATATGTATGCATATATATTGATATGTATATATATGTTCATATGTGTGTGAATGAGAGTGTTATATATATATATATATATATATATATATATATGAGTATAGATATGTGTTTGTGTGTTTATGGATGTGTGTGTGTGTGTGTGTGTGTGTGTGTGTGTGTGTGTGTGTGTGTGTGCGTGCTAGGGGGTCGGGATGCACAGCAGTGAATCCATGAGTACATAGCAACAACAAGAATATGCAGCAGTAAGCATACAACATGCAGCAACTGCTACAACAGCAACAACTAGCTAGTAGCATGCTAGCAGCAAAGCAGTGTGGCAGCAACAGCAAGTGCAGCAGCACAACATGTAGCAGCTTCAGTAGCAGCAGGTAGCAGCAATTGTAGTAGCATGCAGCAGCAACTGAGCAGCATGAAGTGCACAACAAGCCAGCAGCTGCAGTGGCATGCTACAACAACTGCAGCAGCAGCTTAGCTAGCAGCAACTTCAATAATAGCAAGAGCTTCAGCATTAGCAGCAAATGCAGTAACAACACCAATGCAAGAGGACAACAGGAGGGCAACAGCTACAGAGCAGGTAAGGAGGTAGTTTAGTTAGTTAGTCATTTGATTTACTAGTTAGTTCATTGGTAGTCTAGTTAGTTAGTTTTATAAATAGTATAGTTAGTAGGTAGTTAGTTCACTAATAGTTTAGTAGCTTTGTTACTTATATATATATATATATATATATATATATATATATATATATATATATATATATATACATTTTGTTATCTAGTAGTTAGATATATATACTAGTGATTACTATTATTGATATGTATATATATGTATCTCTAGTTAGTGTATGTATGTATATATGTGTCACGACCCGCACCCAGGTATTCGGGCACGAGTACGTGGGTACGTCCAGCCTACGCCGCAGTGTCGGCGGTAGTACGCTGTCTAGGTCATATCCACAGTTAAATAAAATCTAGCTCATTCACAATATTATAAGTAGGCAAAGATAATAACAGGAAAGGAATGCTAAGATTTCATAAATAAAACAAATGTGACAAACATATCCATGGTTTATTACAGAACCAAAAATTAAATCGGGGACAAACCCGATTACTAAGATGAAAGGGAAATAAATAACTACTGCTAACTACTCCGCAGAAGTAGTCTCCTGGGTGGGAACCGGCTCCTCAAATGTGTCATCTGCTCCCTCATAGGGGCCATAATAGGTGGGGGCATAATCCTCATCATCGCCTAATATCAACGGATCCAGTCAGGAAAGGAGCAAAGTACACAATGCACAACAAGATTAAACTAAATATTTATGACAAGTAGAAAAGAACTGACAAAGTATCATATTGAGAATATGCATAAATAAGTGATAACAATAACTAAGAGTTAAATGCTGTAAAACAGGGATATGAGTAAAGCAGGAATAAATGAGACAGGAAAATGGAAACTACAACAAGACAACAGGAACTGCAACAAGACAAGAACTATGTGTGTGAACTTGTGTTATTTAGAATACATAGTTGGCATGTAGGGGTTTATAAGGCTAATAAGGCACGCCATAGGCGGCTAGCAGTCAGGAATAACAAGTATAAGGCTGAGGGTACAGTCACGTACCAACAGCTAGCAGTCACGACAGGGGGAAGGGTAAACTACATGCCTCCTAGTATTCTCCCACCCGACACGAAAAGCAAGACATGAAATCTCAAAATCCAACACTAAGTGTAATCATCAATGGTACTAGTAGAACAAGGAAGTAATTATCTGTCAAGACCTGCACCCGGATATTCGGGCACGAGTACGTGGGTACGTCCAGCCTACGCCGCAGTGTCGGCGGTAGTACGCTGTCTAGGTCATAATCACAGGTAATAAAATCTATCCCATCCACAGTAAATAAATAGACAAGGAAAATAACAGGAAATAGGAATGCTAAGATTTCATAGATTAAATGTGATATACAAATCCATGGTTTAATACAGAATCCAGAAGATAAATCGGGGACAAACCTGATTGCTAAGATAAAAGAGCAAGAAATAAATAGCTACTGCTAACTACTCGGCAGAAGTAGTCTCCTGAGTGGGAACCGGCTTCTCAATTGTATCACCTGCTACCTCATATGGGCCATAAAAGGTGGGGGCAAAGTTTTCATCATCGCCTAAAACAACGGATCCAGTCAGGAAAGGAGCAAAGTACACAATGCACAACAAGATTTAAACTAAATATTTGTGACAGGTAGAAAAGAACTGACTAAGCATCATGTTGAGATTATGCATAAATAAATAGTAAAATTAACTGAGAAATAATGCTATAAATCAGGACTATAAGTAAAACATGATTAATTGCTATAAACCAGGAATATGAGTAAAACAGGAATAAAATTGTGACAGGAAATGTAACTATAACAAGACAACAAGAACTACAACACGACAAGAAACTATGTGCGTGAACTTGTGTATTTAGAATACATAGTTGGCATGTAGGGGGTTATAAGGCTAATCAGGCCGTCATAGACGACTATCAGACATGAATAATTGAGTATCAGGCTGATGGTACAGTCGCGTACCAACAGCTAGCAGTCACGACAGGGGGAAGGGTAAACTACATGCCTCCTAGTATTCTCCCACCCGACACGAAAAGCAAGACATGAAATACAATATTCAAGACATGAAATCCAGTATTCTAACACTACGTGTAACAACCAAGGGTACTAGTAGAGCAAGGAATTAATTATCACAATATAAAGAATAAACTTAAAGTGCAGGTACTTGCCTGATGTTTGGATCCAAATACAGTTGTGTTCTCGAGGAATTTCTAGAAATGACTCTGGATGCTGAAATAAATATTACCATCATGCTCAGAAGATATCAAATAGCTAGAAACGCCTGTCCTTGAGTCCAATTTGGAGACAAGGACAAAAACGACAGTTTCGGGTCAAAACGGGGTCCGCATGTGGGCCCGCTTTGCACAGAAAAACGTGTCAGGGTCAAAGGTCTCCAAATCACCAAACTTAGTGTCAACAGGTCAGGAACGATGATACAAACCCAACGGAATTTCCAGAATTGGATTCCGATGAGCCGATCACAAAATCGTCCGTCGAGTGGGGCCTGTGGGGCCCACGACACGCGATTTCATCAACGTTCTCAGAATTGAAACAAACTTGGGTCACAGGACCAGCGTATCGCTACGAGTCCGATGGCGCAAGTTTTGTTTCGATCTGACGTGTGTACAGGAAGTTAGGGCTTGATTCAAAAAAGGCGGATACGGGGCGGTGTCCGCGGATACGCGTTGATCCCGGTGTGCACGCACACCCGAATCGACTTCCGCAAAATTTCACACATCCGTATCAACGCTGTACACGTATCTGTGAAGACCGCGTGCGACCAAGTCATCCCGTTTGGCAGGGCGTACTCAGTTCCGGGGTGAAACAGGGTCTGGTTTTTCCTGTTTTTGGATCGCGGTGTGCGATCACCACAGGACGCGATGCCCCGAGCGGTTTATCCGGGCACCGAGAGGGTCATACAGGCTTCATAACGCAATTTACGGAATTAAAAACGGGACAGCGAGGAGAAAGATATGAGTACCTGAATAGGACCCAAAAATCGAGAAAAACCGTGTCCGTGTCGTGTCCGACACGACACGAAGAATTGAAATTAGGATTAGGGTTTGTGGATTTCCTGGCCGTGGACGGCGGGGACCGGCCGGAGGTGCACCGACGAGGGCGGGGGACGGTTCGCCGAGGTGAGGCGGAGACGCTGGCGGTCGGGCGGCGCCGGATTCCGGCGAAGGCGGCTGTTGTCGTGGAAGGGAGAGGAGAGGGAGGAGAAGGCCGGGGCAGCACGGCGGTGGACGGCGGCGAGGGGGTTCTGCGGTGGCGACGAGGCGCTGGAGGAGAGCGGCGGAGGCGCTCGGGGGCTAGGGTGGTGGCGGCCGGGTGTGTTGGCCGGAGGGGGGGTATTAGGGTATAAATAGGTGGAGAGGGGCGGGGCTTAGCCGGGAAGGGCGGCGTCGTGGCGGGGAAGGCGGAGGAGTGGCGTGGGGTGCGGGGTCGTGGCGTGGAGGCCGGCCGGAGCGGAGTCGTGGCGGAGCTCGCCGAAAAACGCGTAGAGACGGGGTGAGGGCTGACTGGTTCAACGGGTCGGGCAGGAGGCGGGTCGGGTCTGTCCGACCCGACCCGACCCGGTAGCGGGTTGGGGCTGGGCCGGTTGGCGGCTGGGCTGCTGGGCTCGGCACACTGGGCCGGGCCGGCCCAAAAACAATAATAATAATAATAACAATTAATAATTATTTAATAATTATTTAATTAGATTTAAATAGTTTTTTGGCATTTAAAAATAGGCCTGAGGCCCAAAAATTCCAAAAAAATCACCCTAAGTCCAGTTTTCCATTTTACACCCAAAAATATTATTTCCATGATATTTTAATATTATTTATTAACAATTAAAAATTATTTAATAATTTAAAATCTTGATTTTAATTACAGAAAATTCCAGAAAATTATGAAAAATTCAAGTTTAATAATTTTGAAAATTCAGGGGGTTTACAATCTACCCAACTTATAAAAATTTTGTCCTTGAAATTTAAAATATGGCAGGGTTCTCTCTGTCCAATCCCACTTGATTACAGTCTAACGGGTTTCTCTCAGGTGAACATTGTGGTCGCTACCCAACTTAGAATTTACCCATCTATCCTCTAAGGCTATACAGCCAGTAAAGCTATGTCCCAACTTAATTATTCATGGTAATGAATCCTTAAGTCTTTAACACAAATACACCACCTATCGTATTCCCTTAGTCATAGAGGGTCATCACCAGTCTGAGGGGTTATAAGGCTAATCAGGCCGTCATAGACGACTATCAGACATGAATAATCGAGTATCAGGCTGATGGTACAGTCGCGTACCAACAGCTAGCAGTCACGACAGGGGGAAGGGTAAACTACATGCCTCCTAGTATTCTCCCACCCGACACGAGAAGCAAGACATGAAATACAATATTCAAGAAATAAAATACAATATTCTAACACTACGTGTAACAACCAAGGGTACTAGTAGAGCAAGGAATTAATTATCACAATATTAAGAATAAACTTGAAGTGCAGGTACTTGCCTGATGTTTGAATCCAAATACAGTTGTATTCTCAAGAAATTTCCAGAAATGACTCCGGATGCTGAAATAAATATTACCATCATGCTCAGAAGATATCAAATAGCTAGAAACGCCTGTCTTTGAGTCCAATTTGGAGACAAGGGCAAAAACGGCAGTTTCGGGTCAAAATGGGGTCCGCATGTGGGCCCGCTTTGCACCGAAAAACGTGTCAGGGTCAAAGGTCTCTAAATCATCAAACTTAGTGTCAACAGGTCAGGAACGATGATACGAACCCAACGGAACTTCCAGAATTGGATTCTGATGAGCCGATCACAAAATCGCCCGTCGAGTGGGGCCTGTGGGGCCCACGACACGCGATTTCATCAACGTTCTCAGAATCGAACCAAACTTGGGTCACAGGACCAGCGTATCGCTACGAGTCCGATGGTTTCGATCCGATGTGTGTACAGGAAGTTAGGGCTTGATTCAGAAAAGGCGGATATGGGGCGGTGTCCGCGGATACGCGTTGATCCCGGTGTGCACGCACACCCGAATCGACCTCCGCGAAATCCCACACGTCCGTATCAACACTGCGCACGTATCTGTGAAGACCGCGCGCGACCAAGTCGTCCCGTTTGGCGGGGCGTACTCAGTTCCGGGGTGAAACAGGGTCTAGTTTTTCCTGTTTTTGGATCGCGGTGTGCGATCACCACAGGACACGATGCCCCGAGCGGTTTATCCGGGCACCGAGAGGGTCATACAGGCTTCACAACGCAATTTACAGAATTAAAAACGGGGGCAGCGAGGAGAAAGATATGAGTACCTGAACAAGACCTGAAAATTGGAAAAAACTGTGTCCGTGTCGTGTCCGACACGACACGAAGAATTGAAATTAGGGTTAGGGTTTGCGGATTTCCTTGCCGTGGACGGCGGGGACCGGCCGGAGGTGCGCCGACGAGGGCGGGGGACGGTTCGCCGAGGTGAGGCGGAGACGCTGGCGGTCGGGCGGCGCCGGATTCCGGCGGAGGCGGCTGTTGTCGTGGAAGGGAGAGGAGAGGGAGGAGAAGGCCGGGGCAGCACGGCGGTGGACGACGGCGAGGGGGTTCTGCGGCGGCGGCGAGGCACTGGAGGAGAGCAGCGGAGGCGCTCGGGGGCTAGGGTGGTGGCGACCGGGTGTGTTGGCCGGAGGGGGGGTGTTAGGGTATAAATAGGTGGAGAGGGGCGGGGCTTAGCCGAGAAGGGCGGCGTCATGGCGGGGAAGGCGGAGGAGTGGCGTGGGGTGCGGGGTCGTGGCGTGGAGGCCGGCCGGAGCGGAGTCGTGGCGGAGCTCGCCGGAAAATGCGCAGAGACTGGGAGAGGGCTGACTGGGTCAGCTGGTCGGGCAGGAGGCGGGTCGGGTCTGTCCGACCCGACCCGACCCGGTAGCGGGTTGGGGCTGGGCCGGTTGGCGGCTGGGCTGCTGGGCTCGGCCCACTGGGCCGGGCCGACCCAAAAACAATAATAATAACAATAATAATAATAATAACAATTAATAATTAATTAATAATTATTTAATTAGATTTAAATAGTTTTTTGGCATTTAAAAATAGGCCTGAGGCCCAAAAATTCCAGAAAATTACCCTAAGTCCAGTTTTCCATTTTACACCCAAAAATATTATTTTCTTGATATTTTAATATTATTTATTAACAATTAAAAATTATTTAATAATTTAAAACCTTGATTTTAATTACAGAAAATTCCCAGAAAATTCCAGAAAATTTTGAAAAATCCAAGTTTAATAATTTTGAAAATTCAGGGGGTTTACATTATCATAATATAAAGATTAAACTTGAAGTGCAGGTACTTGCCTGTTGTTTGGATCTTAATACAGTTTTGTGTCTCGGGAAAATTTCTAGAAATGTGTCCGGATGCTGAAATAAACATTACCATCATGCTCAGAAAGTATCAAATAGCTAAAAATGCCTGTCTTTGAGTCCAATTTGGAGACAAGGACAGAAACGACAGTTTCGGGTCAAAAAGAGGTCCGCATGTGGGCCCGCTTTGCACCGAAAAATGTGTCAGGGTCAAAGGTCTCCAAATTCACCAAACTTAGTGTCAACAAGTCAGGAACGCTGATACGAACCCAACGGAACTTCCAGAATTGGATTCCGATGAGCCGATCACGAAATCGTCCGTTGAGCGAGGCCTGTGGGGCCCACGACACGCGATTTCGTCAACGTTCTCAGAATTGAACCAAACTTGGGTCACAGGACCAACGTATCGCTACGAGTCCGATGGTATAAGTTTTGTTTCGATCCGACGTGTGTACAGAAAGTTAGGGCTTGGTTCAGGAAGGGCGGATACGGGACGGTGTCCGCGGATACGCGTTGATCTCGGTGTGCACGCACACCCGAATCGACTTCCGCGAAATCCCACACATCCGTATCAACGCTGCGCACGTATCTGTGAAGACCGTGCGCGATCAAGTCATTCCGTTTGGCGGAGCGTACCCAGTTCCGGGGTAAATCGGGTCGTTGTTTTTCCTATTTTTGGATCGCAGTGTGCGATCACCACAGGACGCGATGCCCCGAGCGGTTTGTCCGGGCACCGAGAGGGTCATACAGGCTTCGCAACGCAATTTACGGAATTGAAAACGGGGCAGCGAGGAGAAAATTACACGTACCTGAACAGGGTCCAAAAACCCGAAATTTACTGTGTCCGTGTCGTGTCCGACACGCCGACACAGGGGAAGAATTAGGGCTAGGGTTAGGGTCTGCTGCGGCGAGGGCCGGCCGGAGGAGGGCTGGGGCGGCGCTGTGCTGGCCGGAGGCGGCCGGGAAGCCGAGGCGAGCCCGGCGGAGGCACGGCGGAGCGGGGTGGCGCCGGGGACGGCGGCTGCTGCTCGCTGTGCTGGAGTCGGGGAGGCCGGAGGCGGGTGCTGGAGGAGAGGGAGAAAGAGGAGGAGAGGGCCGGAGGCGGGGCAAGGTCGTCGACGGCGAGGAGGGTCTGGGCGAGGGTGGCGGTGAGCGGCGGAGCGGAGGGGGCGAGCCGGGCGGGTTCGTGGTGGCCGGAGGGGGGTTTTAGGGTTATTTATAGGGCGGAGAGGGGCGCCGGGTCCGCCGGGTTAGGCGGAGGGAGGGGGGACGTGGCGCCGGAAATGGCGGAGGGGACGACGTGGGTGCTGGCCGCCGGATGCGGCGGAGGACGAGGGCGCCGGACAGCCACGCGGGGTAGGGGAGCTGGGGTGACCGGGTCACCGGGTTTGGGTGGCGGGTCGGGTTCGGGTGGACCCGACCCGACCCGGCAAGTCGTGGGCTGGGCTGAGAAATGGGCTGGGTTTGGGCCCAATGGGCCGGGCTGGGCCGGAAAACAAATAATAATAATAATAATAATAATAATAATAATAATAATAAATTACTTAGTTAGTTTTTAGGAGTTTTAAAATAGGTCCGGGGCCCAATAAATTCCAGAAAAATTATCCTAAGTTCAGTTTTCCATTTTACACCCAAAAATATTATTTCCATAATATTTTAATATTATTTATTAACAATTAAAAATTATTTAATAATTTAAAACTCTGATTTTAATTACAGAAAATTCTCAAAAAATTCCAGAAAATTATGAAAAATCCAAGTTTAATATTTTTGAAAAATTCAGGGGGTTTACAATCTACCCAACTTATAGAAATTTTGTCCTCAAAATTTAAGAATAACCATGGCACGAAAAGGGAAGATCGAGAGTTAACATATACCTCAGGGTTCAAAAAGATAGGGGTAGCGCTCTCTAATCTCGTCTTCTATCTCCCAGGTGGATTCGCCGGGAGAATGATGCTTCCAAGCTATACGAACAAGGGGGATGACTTGATTCCTTAGGACTTTCTCCGTTCGGTCTAGTATCCCCACAGGTTGCTCTTGGTAAGTCAAGCTTGGGCCCACTTCGAGCTCTGAATAATCCAAAATGTGACTGAGATCTGACACGTATTTTCTCAGCTGCGACACGTGGAAGACGTTATGTACCCCATCCAGAGAGGGTGGCAATGCCAGACGGTATGCCACTTCTCCGATTCTTTCCTGTATGCCAAATGGTCCAATAAATCTTGGACTGAGTTTTCCATTCCTTCCGAACCTAATGGTGCCACATGTCGGAGAAATCTTCAAGAATACTAGTTCTCCAACCTTTAATAAAGTCATAATCAAGTCTTAGTTCCATAATCATAATATTTAAATTAACTTGAATTTCATGAATTAATTACCTCAAATTCCAAGGGTCTTCGATGGTTATTTGCCCAATGTTGTTGCCTGTCTTGAGCCACTTGAAGTCTTTCCCTTATTTGTTTCACCTTCTCGGTTGAATCGATCACCATCTCAGGTCCCAATAAAGCTCTTTCTCCTACATCGTCCCATGATAGCGGGGTACGACATCTTCGTCCATATAAATCCTCAAATGGAGTCATTTCAATACTTGCTTGGTAACTGTTATTATAAGATAACTCCACAAGATGTAGATAGTCTTCCCACGATCCTCCAAAATCCAGAATATATGTACGGAGCATATATTCCAGTGTCTGGATTGTACGTTCAGATTGTCCATCGGTTTGGGGATGATAAGCTGTGCTGAATTTGAGTTGAGTCCCCAAGCTAGCTTGTAAGCTCTTTCAGAAGTGAGAGGTAAATCTTGAATCTCGGTCGGAGACAATACTTACTGGAACTCCATGCAATTTAATAATATGTCTGATATATAAATCTGCCAAATTCTCCGTAGGTAGCCCTACTTTGAAGGGTAGAAAATGTGCAGATTTGGTCAGTCTATCCACTATCACCCAAATTGTATCCTTCCCACTAGGTGTCCTTGGAAGTCCAGAAACAAAATCCATAGTAATATGTTCCCACTTCCACTCCGGAATGGGTAGTGGTTGAAGCAATCCCCCAGGTCTTTGTCTTTCAGCCTTGACTTGTTGGCACACTAAGCAACGAGATACGAACTTGGCTACTTCTCTTTTTATGCCATACCACCAAACATGCGTCCTCAGGTCTTTGTACATTTTCTTGGCTCCTAGATGTAAAGAGTATTGTGATCTGTGTGCCTCTTGCATAATTTCTTCTCTTATATCTCCTTGAGGTACACATAATCTATCTCCATGTCTCAGTGATCCATCTTCATGAATTTTGAATTCCTCCACTAATCCAGCTTGTACTTGGCCTCGAATGCTTCGTAGGCCTTCGTCTTGAAACTGAGTCTCCTTAATCTTATCCATTAAGGTAGATTGGATCTTCAAGTTCATCATTTGACCTTCTCTTCCTGGGATAATTACCTCAATACCCAAACTTTTTAAGTCCTCGAGCAAGTGTCGGTCCATCGTCAGGTACATTGCCATAGGATATCTGCTTAGAGCATCAGCTACTACGTTGGCCTTCCCAGGATGATATTGAAGGGTGATGTTAAAATCTTTCATTAACTCCAGCTACCTTCTTTGCCTCATGTTCAGTTCTTTTTGAGTAAAAATATATTTTAAACTTTTATGATCTGTAAAGATTTCTACCCTTTCTCCATAAAGATAATGCTTCTATAGCTTAAGAGCAAAAATAACAGCTGCCAATTCTAAGTCATGAGTTTGATAGTTCTTTTCATGAGGTCGAAGCTGTCTAGAAGCATATGCTATTACCTTCTTGTTCTGCTCCAATACACAACCTAGACCTTTTCCAGAAGCATCACTATATATAGCGAATCCTCCGGTTCCAGATGGTAAGGTCAGAATAGGGGCAGTAGTCAGCCTTTTCTTTAATTCTTCAAAAGCATGTTGGCATTCATCAGTCCAGGTGAATTCTTCATCTTTCTTTGTTAATTTTGTCATTGGTTCAGCAATTCTAGCAAAGTCCTTCACAAACTTTCGATAATAGCCAGCTAGTCCCAGGAAACTTCTAATTTCTGCTACAGAGTCTGGAGTGGGCCATGATTCTACTGCTGCTATCTTCTTAGGATCTACTGCTATTCCATCTCCAGTCACAATATGTCCCAAGAATTCTACTTTGTCTAGGAAGAATGCACACTTAGATAATTTTCCATAAAGTTTTTCTTTCCTCAATGTCTCCAATGCTAGCCTCAAGTGTTCTTCATGTTCTTCTGGAGTTTTGGACTAAATCAAAATATCATCAATGAAAACCACTACAAATTTGTCTAGATATTGCTGGAAGACTCTGTTCATTAGATTCATAAATACTGCTGGAGCATTGGTCAACCCGAACGGCATCACTAAGAATTCGTAGTGTCCGTTCCGGGTATTGAAAACAGTTTTGGGGATGTCTTCCTTCCTCACCCTTACTTGGTGGTAACCAGCTCTCAAGTCAATCTTTGAAAACACCCGAGATCCACTTAATTGATCAAATAAGTCATCTATCCTTGGTAGGGGATACTTATTCTTGATTGTTAAAGCATTCAAGGCCCTATAATCAATACACATTCGGGATATTCCATCCTTCTTTGGCACAAATAATATTGGAGCTCCCCAGGGTGAGACACTAGACCTAATGAAGCATTTGTCTTCTAACTCTTTTATCTGCTCATTTAGTTCTATTATCTCTTTCTTGTTGATTCTGTAGGGATTTTGAGATACTGGCGCTGCTCCTGGCACTAAGTCAATAGAGAATTCAACTTCTCGGTCTGGGGGTAATCCTGGGAGATCCTCAGGGAAGACATCAAGATATTCAGAGATGATAGGTAGTGGCAATTCTTCTGGTACTAGGGCTCCACAAATTTTGTTACTACCCAATTCTCTAGAACCTCTAGTGAATTCAAATTCTGGCTTGTCAGGGGGCCTGAAGATTACACTTCCTCTGTGACAATCTATAGTGGCATGATGTTGACTCAACCAATCCATACCCAGAATAATGTCGAAACTGGGAACTGGCATTACGAGTAGCCTAGCATATAATTCTCTCCCACATAGTATAATAGGACAATTGTTACATGCATCACTAACCGGGATAATTCCTCCACCGGTAATGATCTTATAACAATTCCTAAGAGGTTCAGTGATTAAGCTATGCTTTATAAGGAAATCTACTGACATGAATGAATGTGAAGTTCCAGAATCAAATAAAGTAATGGCTGGTATTAAATTTATAAGTACAGAACCTGTTATCACATCTGCTGTGGCTTCAACTTCCTCCAGAGTCATTGCAAAAGCACGGCCTTGCTGAGGTGCACCCCTCTGTTGCTGATGTTGGTGCTGAGCAAAGCGTTGTTGTTGAGTTGGAAGTGGGGGTCCTCTCTGTTACGCTGTTGGGGGCCTGGCCTGAACTGGAGCCTTTGGTGCAGCTGTGCGTCCTTGAACAGCAGGACAGTCCCTCATTTGATGTGTTGTTGATCCACAATATAGACAGGCACCTAGTCTCTTTCTACAAACTTGCCAAGTGTGGCCTTGTTTTTGACAAAAGCCACAAGTGGGAGTTTGTTGGTTCTGTCCTTGAGTTTGGTATTGGGGTGCTGCGGCTCGAGGAAGAGGACGCTGGTTTTGTTGCGGGGCCTTCTGCTGTGGTTGTTGTTGGAAAGGGTGTTTGTGGGGTCCCATACTTCCAGTATCTCTCTCCCGCTTTAGTCTATGTCCCATGTCTCTCTCAACACCTTGTGCCACGCTCAAGATTTCTTCGTACGTTCGAGCTCGGCTAGTGGTGACAGCAAGGCGAATATCAGGAGATAACCCCTTCTTGAATCTACGGGCTCTATCCTCAGGGGTACGAACCATGTATTCTGCAAAGTGGCTCAGTCTGCTAAATTCAGCAGTGTACTCATCAACAGAAAGGTTACCTTGTTCCAGCCTCTCGAATTGACTTTCGAGAGCTTCCCGAGCCACTTCGGGATAGAATTTCTCCTTGAACAGCCTCTTGAAGTCCTCCCAAGTGAGATGAGGAGCAGATAGTTGAGGTTCATCTCTAAACCAAGTCCGAGCTATGTCGAACAGTTGCAGGCTTGCAGACTCCACTTTAAGATCATCAGGGACCCGAGCAGTCTTCAGGAGTCGCTCCACATTCTCTATCCATTCATCGGCATAGAGAATACCTTCAGTCCCATAGAATTCTAGGGGTTTAAGGTTCTTGAAGTCCTTGGCACTTCCTGGCCTCTTGTGTGGTGCCTCCTGGGAGCGAAGAGCATCCGAAAGGCTAGTTCTTAGCAAGGCAGTCTGTTCCTTCTGGGATTCTATAAGTTCCTGGAACACTCCGAGTAGCTGTGCCCCATCCACAGTAACTGTCAGAGTAGTTGGAGGCGGAGGGAGCGCAAGAGTTTCAGGCACAGTCTGCTCGGCTGGTTCGGATGTGCCTCCTACAGTATTCCTTGTCTGAACCATTCTGAAAGATTAAGGGATAGGAAGATTAGAATAGATTACTTGGAAATCAAGGGCGATAGGAAAAATTGACTAGGAATGATATCAAGATTTGAAATAAAAGATCATATTCTGTGAATGAGCTTTTTCCTAAAATCCTCAATCTTATTCCATACCCTGTCCTAGGATATTATACTATTTAAGGATACTAGACATGCATGGGCCACCATAAAAATGTGTCACGACCCGCACCCGGGTATTCGGGCACGAGTACGTGGGTACGTCCAGCCTACGCCGCAGTGTCGGCGGTAGTACGCTGTCTAGGTCATATCCACAGTTAAATAAAATCTAGCTCATTCACAATATTATAAGTATGCAAAGATAATAACAGGAAAGGAATGCTAAGATTTCATAAATAAAACAAATGTGACAAATAGATCCATGGTTTATTACAGAACCAGAAATTAAATCGGGGACAAACCCGATTACTAAGATGAAATGGAAATAAATAACTACTGCTAACTACTCCGCAGAAGTAGTCTCCTGGGTGGGAACCGGCTTCTCAAATGTGTCATCTGCTCCCTCATAGGGGCCATAATAGGTGGGGGCATAATCCTCATCATCGCCTAATATCAACGGATCCAGTCAGGAAAGGAGCAAAGTACACAATGCACAACAAGATTAAACTAAATATTTATGACAAGTAGAAAAGAACTGACTAAGTATCATGTTGAGAATATGCATAAATAAGTGATAAAAATAACTAAGAGTTAAATGCTGTAAAACAGGGATATGAGTAAAACAGGAATAAATGAGACAGGAAAATGGAAACTACAATAAGACAACAGGAACTACAACAAGACAAGAACTATGTGTGTGAACTTGTGTTATTTAGAATACATAGTTGGCATGTAGGGGTTTATAAGGCTAATAAGGCACGCCATAGGCGGCTAGCAGTCAGGAATAACAAGTATAAGGCTGAGGATACAGTCGCGTACCAACAGCTAGCAGTCACGACAGGGGGAAGAGTAAACTACATGCCTCCTAGTATTCTTCCACCCGACACGAAAAGCAAGACATGAAATCCCAAAATCCAACACTAAGTTTAATCATCAATGGTACTAGTAGAACAAGAAATTAATTATCATAATATAAAGATTAAACTTGAAGTGCAGGTACTTGCCTGATGTTTGGATCCAAATACAGTTTTGTGTCTCGGGAAAATTTCCAGAAATGTGTCCGAATGCTGAAATAAATATTACCATCATGCTCAGAAAGTATCAAATAGCTAGAAACGCCTGTCCTTGAGTCCAATTTGGAGACAAGGGCAGAAACGACAGTTTCGGGACAAAACGGGGTCCGCATGTGGGCCCGCTTTGCACCAAAAAATGTGTCAGGGTCAAAGATCTCCAAATTTACTAAACTTAGTGTCAACAGGTCAGGAACGCTGATACGAACCCAACGGAACTTCCAGAATTGGATTCCGATGAGCCGATCACGAAATCGCCCGTCGAGCGGGGCCTTTGGGGCCCACGATACGCGATTTCGTCAACGTTCTCAGAATCGAACCAAACTTGGGTCACAGGACCAGCGTATCGCTACGAGTCCGATGGCGCAAGTTTTGTTTTGATCCGACGTGTGTACAGAAAGTTAGGGCTTGGTTCAGGAAGAGCGGATAAGGGGCGGTGTCCACGGATACGCGTTGATCCCGGTGTGCACGCACACCCGAATCGACTTCCGTGAAATCCCACACGTCCGTATCAACGCTGCGCACGTATCTGTGAAGACTGCACGCGACCAAGTCATCCCGTTTGGCGGGACGTACCCAGTTACGAGGTGAATCAGGTCGTTATTTTTCCTATTTTTGGATCGCGGTGTGCGATCACCATAGGACGCGCTGCCCCGAGCTGTTTGTCCAGGCACCGAGAGGGTCATACAGGCTTCGTAACGCAATTTACGAAATTAAAAACGGGGCAACGAGAAGAAAATTACACGTACCTGAACAGGGTCCAAAAACCCAAAATTTACTGTGTCCGTGTCGTGTCCGACACGCCGACACAGGGGAAGAATTAGGGCTAGGGTTAGGGTCTGCTGCGGCGGGGGCCGGCCGGAGAAGGGCTGGGGCGGCGCTGTGCTGGCCGAAGGCGGCCGGGAAGTCGTGGGCTGGGCTGAGAAATGGGCTGGGTTTGGGCCCAATGGGCCGGGCTGGGCCGAAAAAACAAATAATAATAATAATAAGAATAATAATAATAATAATAATAATTAATTACTTAGTTAGTTTTTAGGTATTTTAAAATAGGTCCGGGGCCCAATAAATTCCAGAAAAATTACCCTAAGTCCAGTTTTCCATTTTACACCCAAAAATATTATTTCCATAATATTTTAATATTATTTATTAACAAATAAAAATAATTTAATAATTTAAAACTCTGATTTTAATTACAGAAAATTCCCAGAAAATTCCAAAAAATTGTGAAAAATCCAAGTTTAATATTTTAAAAAATTCAGGGGGTTTACAATATGTATTAGTAGTTAGTAGTTAGTTAGTATTATTGTATTAGTTAAATACATATTAGTTATAGTTTAGAGTTTGGGTAGTTAGTTATATGTTAGAATTCACATTACCTTGTGATACCAAGGTAATGTCAATGTATTGATGGATACTCAAGGTATTGATGGATACTCAAGGTATTGGGTTTGAGTATCAAGATGGGTGTGTAGTGGTATGATACCGTATTGGATCAAAGCCAAGGTATCCACTTAGCATTAGTTTAGTTAGAAATATTAAATATTGATGATTGTATATACATATTATGATAATTTCTATCGCAAGTGCGTATCTTATGATACGGTATCTTATTGATTTTCTAGTATCTTAGCATAGCAGGTGTGGCCTAGTTATATAGTGTATGGACCCAATATCTTAGAGATTGACTCATACAACCTAGAAATAGCTAGTTTGACCTAGAGTTGACCTAGTTTGACTATTTTGACTTAGAAATGACTTTGTGACCTAAAAATTGACTAGTTTAACTTATTTTTATTCCAAAACCTTGTATTGATGTAATATTCCCTATTTAGGTCTTCGACGTACCGTATCAGACATCTTTGATACTGTTCACCGGATTTCAGGTGAGTACATTCTCTGATAGTTTCTCATTTATGATATCCTCTATGTCTCTTGTATCTAGAGTAGATATCCTTGATTTCTTGACACGATGGTTACAGGATTGGTATATCCGGATCTCGTCATGAGATATTATTCCTTGGTATATATGGTGTATCTTATGAAAGCCTTGTTTCCTTGTTCTTCTTGTACATATACATACACTGATTCTTAGGGAGACTTGCTACCTTCCCAGAGAATCTTGTATCGTAACGTACCATGGTTGGATCCACTATACCAGTCAGGGGCAGAGAGTACGTAGTGTAGATATGTGATCATATCCTCCTTGTGGTATGTCTTGTTCATTGAATAGTGTTAATCATACACCGCACGTATGATTAACCAGGCCATAATTCTTGTGTTGAATAGTGTTAATCATACACCGCACGTATGATCATATCCTCCTTGTATCAAGTTCCCAAGTCGATCACATGTTAAAGCTTGTACTCACTCACTTAGTCATTAGTATTTTTTATTCATTTCTATATTGCTCATTCTCGTATTTATTTCCAGTATTTCTTTTATTGCATATCTCTTGTATCTGTATATTGTATCTTGTATATTCACATCTATTTATTGTTACATAGTTTATATGATTTATTAGAACTACTATTAGAGATGTACTCTACTACTTTTCTGACTAGATATATTTTTTCCAGATGACACTGAGGAGTGGTACCCTACTCACTACGGGCCTCAGGACGTGGTTGGCTTAGAGCCAAAGACCTTGGCTCAGGAGGGTCTCATCCCGACTAAGACAGATGACCCAGGACTCGTAGCTTAGTAGTTAGTTTTTTTTTATACTGGATTTGTCATATTCGTGCTTATTCCATATATAGATCTGTTATTAGTACTTCTCTAACTCATTGGGTATTATTTTTATCTCATGAGTTGTATTGTGACTCTTCTATTCTTTTATCATATTCATACTTATTCTATCTATAGATTTGTGATTGAGTATATTCATTTACATTGGTGGCATATTATATCTTGATTGCTAGATAAATAGTTTACCCAAACAACGTTATACCGTCGATGCTGCGGCGTAGGATGGGCGTTGTTCACTACTTGCATCAATACACCGGGTGCGGGTCGTGACACATTTTTTGTGGTAGCCCATGCTGGTCTTTGAGATCGCAATTAGTGTAATTCGTAGTGGTGCTCTTATTTGAGTGCTATTACGAGCATGTTTCAGGATATAGGATATAGGCTATAGGTTGAGAATACTCAATCACATCTAGGAAAAATTTATTAATTCATTTTAAATGTTCTTCCTTAATATTGATATTTAATTTTTAACTATTCTTCTTGATTCTTTTCCAGCTTTAGCTTTGTTTGATAGTGGTACTTTTCATAGTTTTATATCTATTTCTTTTGCCCTGAAGCATCATTTTGTAGCTGAGTCTTTGCATAGGACTTGCAAGATCATGACCGGGGGAGGCATTATCCTGGTTAGTAATATTTGCAAGGATCAGAGAGTTAATCTGGGAGGCCGGGAGCTGAGTGCGTGTCTACTTGTAATGCCACTTCTGAGCTACGATATTGTACTCGAGATAGATTGGTTGAGTAGGCACTATGCTAGTATAGATTGTAGAGGAGGTAGGGTTTTGTTTAGCCCATCAGGAGAGCCAGAGTTTGAGTTTGCTAGAGGAGCTGCAGAGCAGGGAGAAGACATTATCTGTGGAGCTATGATGGAAGACAAGGAGTTGCCACATTCGTTGATAGCAGAGTTTTTGGATGTGTTTCCTGAGAAATTGCCAAGATTGCCGCCAGATCGAGATGTTGAGTTCTCTATAGACTTGGTGCCAGGTACAGAATCTATTTTACAGCATGTTTATAGAATGAACAACAATAAGCTGGTCGAGCTAAAGAAGCAAGTGGATGAGCTACAGGAAAAGGGGTTTATCATATCTAGTTCTTCACCGTAGGGAGCCCCGGTATTGTTTGTACCTGAAGAATGATGGATCGGTGCGCATGTGCATCGATTACAGGACATTGAATAATCTCACTATCAAGAATAAATACCCATTGCCACGGATTGATGACATGTTCGATCAGTTGAGTGGCGCCAAGATGTTTTCTAAAATAGATCTGAGATCAGGCTACCACCAGGTGAAAGTGAAGCCGAAAGACATTCTAAAGACTACTTTTAGGACTCGGTATGGACAGTATGAGTTTATGGTGATGCCGTTTGGGTTGACTAATGCCCTGGCGGCATTTATGAATATGATGAACAAGGTGTTCCACCAGTACCTTGACAAGTTCGTGGTGGTGTTTATCGATGACATACTCATATACTTGAAGACACCGGAGGAGCACGAGGAGCATTTGCGGATTGTGTTGGATGTGCTGAGGAAGGAGAAGCTGTATGGAAAGCTGTCCAAGTGTGAGTTCTTCCTGGATAAGGTAGATTTTTTAGGACATGTTATGACTGGTGATAGAATTTAAGCGAATTCGAAGAAGATAGCAGCAGTGGAGTCTTGGAAGACCCCGAGTTTAGTGGCAGAGATCAGAAGTTTTTTGGGTTTGGCAGGCTACTACAGGAAGTTTGTACAAGATTTTTTGAAGATTGCCTAGCCGATGACCAGACTCACCAGGAAGGATGTAGAGTTTGTTTGGACAGGGGATTGCCAGGTTTCTTTTGAGGAATTAAAGACGAGGTTGATGTCTGCTCCTATTTTGATATTTCCATCAGGGTCTGGAGGTTTCACTATTTATAGTGATGCATCGGGGAAAGGTCTGGGTTGTGTTCTTCAGAAGAATGGAAAAGTGATTGCCTATGCATCCAGGTAATTGCGTCCTTATGAGAAGAACTATCCTACCCACGATTTAGATTTGGCAGCAGTCATCTTTGCCCTAAAGTTATGGAAACACTATTTGTATGTAGAGCGTGTGAAGATCTTCACAGACCACAAGAGCTTGAAATACATTTTCACTCAGAAGGAGTTGAAAATGAGGCAGCGTCGGTGGCTGGAACTGATAACGGATTTTGACATATCTTTACAGTATCATACTGGAAAAGCCAATGTAGTTACCGATGCCTTGAGCAGGTATCTGGTAGCTATGTTGTTGACGTAGGATCAGTATTTTTTGGAGGACTTAGTGTCACGCCCCAGTCCCAAAATACGTAGGACTAGGACACGTAAGCATGATAGCCATATGTATATGGCAACTCTAATATATGGATACCATGATACACATGTACGCTGTAATATGAATATCAAATCCACAAGTGGTATAAATCTATCACATGTAACAGCGCATAATCTAAATCTTATCCACAGAAATCAATATAAATAAATAGCCAATATCTATATAACTAGATCTCAATATAAAGTATCTAAAGAAGACAGTCGGATGGAAATAAATCCACTGCCGAGCTACAATATAAAAGCAAACATAACATAAGTACATCACCAATAATCACGAGGCTCGAAGGGAAGACCTCCTCAAACATAAGCAGTCCGTGATCTATATGAGACTCACACTCGTGTAACAACTGTGTCACGGCCAATGAAACCTAATGATGCTTCATGATAATGGGGCGGTCTCATAAGCAAGGTTATTACATATACATAATAAAAACATATCACGACGACACCGTCGTTGCACCCAAGTTCCCTTGGACGTGCAGTTTATATAGCAGTTAAAATATATGAACTAAAGACAAAATAAAGATGTATGCAACATAAGGAATATGAATAACAGTACAATGGCAAGGTATACTTGCCTGGAAAGAAAGTTGCGATGTACCAATAACCTGCTCCAGGAGTCACGCAGAACAATCCAATATCCTACGTATATATTACATAACACAATACAATCATTAGTCATTACACTAGCACATACACAACCATATTTATATTGGACTCGGGGGGTACACTAGGGGTGACACTGGTCAACTAACACGGTCAACTGTGCGTTGAATTATGCGGGGGTCATATCTTCTAGTGCTGTACACAATCAAACAGTCAACTGACAGGTGTCTAGCCAGTACGTTAAGTTACGCAAGGCAGTCAATTCACAAGTTCTTGGGGTCAACATGGTCGATATAAATACGGGACAGTCCACAGTGTCCTAGGGTCACACAATACAAATACATATATAGTCACCACTATTATTTAGCATTTAATCACATACATATCCATATATTTATATAATTATATAACCAGTAATTTATTTTCATAACTATTTGAGTACATATAATAAATATGTACATAAATATATATACCCATTAATAACATGCTAATGAATAACTAAATATACATATACTAGATATATTTATATATACCAAACTGAATAATATCCGCGTACGCGTACGTGCACGAATGCTAGTTGGGTTTACCGACTCAGGGTTTTATATCCGTTAACTGTGGTACAACAATACTAATATTCTACTGGCACACACACGAACACACATAAAAAAGAGAAGACAGACAGGTTCGTACCTCGGGGTACGTGTACGGGTACGACGGTGAGGATGATGATGATGACGATGATGTGATGACGATGATGGGATGATAGCGATGATGATGATAATGACGAAGATGATAAGATGGCGATGAGGTGATAATGATGATGGGATGATGATGATGGGATGATAGCGATAATGATGATGATGACGACGATGATGAGATGACGATGAGGTGATGATGATGATGGGATGATGATGACGACGACGATGATGAGATGACGATGATGCGATGATGATGATGATAGTGAGTTGTGGTGATGGTGAAGATGATGATAATGATGATGGTGAGTTGCTGGCTGCCGGAGTCCGACCAGGGGTCCGACGAGGGTGACGGAGGATAGGTAAGAGGTGGAAGAGGAGGCTCAGCAAGGAGGAGGACCTAGTTGTGGCGGCTACCGGCCAGGGGGAGGTCCGGCGGTTTATAGTTCAGGTAGTGGTGGTGTTGCTTGTGGTGTGGTGGTGTTACTGGTGGTCGAGCTCACCAGGGAAGATGAGTCGAGGGGAGACTTGGGCTGCAGGATGGAGGAAGAAGAGAGAGAGGAGGATGGAGGGGGCTCAGGGCGGTTCTGCGGGCTCCGGGGATCAATTTAGTCGGTCTCCGGCGAGTTGATCATGGTGGTATTACAGAGGAAGAATGCGGCATTGGTGTGCAGGTGGTAGAAAAGAGGTCGAGGTGGGTGGTTGTGCAATGCTCAGGCGACGGTGGTCACCGGAGGGAGGTCGGGATGGCGATCGGGGAAGAGGGGAGAATAGTGGCTGCTTGGTGGAGGTCTCGGCGGAGGAAGAAGAACATGGAGGAGTCGAGGTCTAGGTGGTCGGTGCAGGTGGTGGCGAGTGGCGGTGGTGTTACTCAGTCCGGAAAAGGCTCCAGTCGACGGTTGGAAGCTGCTTCGGCCGGCGGGTCAGTTTGGGGAAGATGCTGAATAGGAGAGGAAGGTTAGGTAGTCGGGTAGGTCTTTTGTTTAGTGTAGTTTAGAAAAAGGAAAAAGGGAAGAAAAGTTATATTTATACACATGTGGACTTTTGGGTTTGACCTAGATAAACTTGACTTTGGTCAACATCTCCTTGGGATGGGCCTTGGGCTTGCCATAGGGATGTTGGAGGGCTAGGATTTACATTGTTTAAAATACAAGGATAGATTTAAATGGGGCAATGTTTGTGCATTGCACATTCCGAAAAATTTTAAGAAAAATTCATGTGAATGGAAAAATGGATTTCTTCATGTATTGTCCAATGGTGTGGTCACCTTATTGCATTTTTTGCATAAACATGCCCAACAATTGGAAAATTATACAAAGATAAAAATTGAATTAAATTAATTAAAATTACTGCGCAGGATGTTCTGGAATTAATTAGAAGTACATGGGACTAAAATTAGGTGGGACACAAGTGTCATGGACATGGAGGGCTCAGGATAGGATATTATCAAAATTTGGGTTGTACGAAACGGGTCAAGATTGTGTCTCCAATTTCGATTAGAACGCACAAGGATACAAAGTTTGAATTATTTAGAATTAAATACAAACGTCCACGATGAATATTGTGCGACTAAAATGTAGCACAAGAGAGCATAATTATAAGTTACATAAAGGTCAGGATAGAAGGCGGGCATGTCCAGGATATAAAGTTTGTAGGAAGGCAATGGCTAGTGTAGTGCTCCAATTATTGATGCAACGGTAAGGTGCACTACGTGATATAAATATTGCATACTTACATAAAATGCCGTGTCCTATTTTCAATTGGATTCAGACTAACCCTAGTCTCATTAGCTAAGCCAAGTAGGCCTAATTTTGGGTGAGGGGGTTTACACTTAGAGAGCTTGGGCATTGAGGTGATAGTTCTGAGTTTTTCTATACAGATATGGGAGTTGCAGATACACTCATAGTTGATAGACAGGATCAAGGCAGCCCGGTATGATGATGTATCTCTGAGGAGCATAAGAGCTCAGGTGAGAGAAGGATTAGAGGATGATTTTACCATTATTGAGGATGGTTCTTTGCGACATGTTGTTAGATTATGTGTGCCTAGTGGAGAGCTGCGTGAGGAGGCATTGCAGGAAGCGTATCACTCTCAGTATTTCATACATCCAGGTGCCAACAAGATATATCAGGATATGCGAGAGAGTGTGTGGTGGTATGGCATGAAGAGGGAAGTGGCACAGTTTGTATCCAGATGCTTAGTGTGCCAGCAGGTGAAAGCTAAGTGGCAGAGGCCAGAAGGTTTACTTCAGCCATTACCCATTCCAGATTGGAAGTGGGAGAACATTACTATGGATTTTGTGTCCGGACTTCCATGATCTCCAGGAGAGAAAGATGCAATTTGGGTCATCGTTGACAGGTTGACCAAGTCAGCCCACTTTTTGCCTTTCAAGGTGGGTTTGTCTACGGAGAAGCTGGTAGAGATGTATGTAAGGCAGATCATCAGGATACATGGGGTTCCCGTCAGCATAGTCTCGGATCGGGATAGTCATTTTACTTCTCATTTCTGGAGGAGTTTGCAGGTGAGTTTGGGCACCCCGCTCAAGTTCAGTACTGCATTTCATCCCCAAACAGATGGGCAGTTAGAGAGGACTATTCAAACTCTCGAGGATATACTGTGCACTTGTGTACTAGATTTCGGAGGATCTTGGAAGGACCATCTCTATTTGGTAGAGTTTGCTTACAACAACAGCAACCAGGCTAGTATAGAGATATCACCATTTGAGGCTCTGTACGGTCGAAGATGTCGTACTCCTTTATCATGGGACGATGTTGGAGAGAGCTTTGCTAGGGCCAGAGATTGTTGTAGATGCAGCGGAGAAGGTTAAGCTGATCAGAGACAGAGTTCGAGTAGCGCAGGATAGACCGCGACATTGGGCCGATAGCCACCGGAGACCTTTGGAGTTTGAGATATAGTTTTAGATTTTTATTTTGTGCTTGATATTGGTTGTTTGTTATAGGTTAAGTTCTTAAGGTTGTGTTTTGTTCTAGGTTGGTGGTCTGGTGTTTCTGAGGATTTCCCCGACACGAGGCACGATTCTCTTCGGTGTAGGCAGAAAGCTTAGTCCGTGATTGATCAGACCTTTTACTATTCTCGAAAGGGTTAGTGCAGTTGCTTACAAACTAGACTTGCCACCAGCATTGGAGGGAGTGCACAACGTATTTCATGTGTCGCATATGAGACGGTATGTGGCGGATCCTAGTCACGTATTGGATCACTCGAAGATAGAGGTGGATCCTACTCTTAGCTATCCAGAGCAGCTAGTTGAGATTCTGGATCATAGAGAGAAGGTGCTGAGGAACCAAACTATTCCTTTGGTACGCGTCGCATGGAGGCATCACTCTCCGGGGGAGTCTACCTGGGAGAGAGAGGATGAAATGCGAGCGCGTTACCCATATTTGTTTATGCCTCGAGGTATATTCTTTTCTCATTCTGTTATGTTCTTTCCTGATTCTGTTCTGTTTATTCACTACCAGAATAAGTCAAATTAGCGACGTAAAAAAACATCGCTAATTAATCAAAAAATGTCGCTAAATAATTATAGCGATGTCATTAGCGACGTTTTACTGAAGTTGCCTTTAAACTAGTCGCTGAAAGAAAAAATGTCGTCAAATGTCGCTATGCCGACGTTTTCTAGCGACGTAAATGCGTCGCTAGATTAGCGACGTTTAGCGACGCAACGTTGCTAATTAGCGACGTGTATATTTGTCGCTATATGTCGCAAATTAGCGACGTAAGTAGTGACGCTTATAGCGACGTTACTATGACCTAGCAAAACTGCTATGTCAGCAATTTGTGACGGACATCGACTTTGTTTAGCGACATATATAGCGACGTAATTAGCAACATTTTTAGCGACATAATTAGTGACGTAATTTGTGACGCATTTAGCGACGTGACTTAACATCGCTAAAGGTCGCTAAACGTCGCTAAAAACGTCGCTAAAGATACAATAAAAAAATAAAAATAAATAAATACTGAATTATTTCCAAACTATTCTTCCTGTAGTTTATTAATTAATAATTTGTACAAATAGACCCGGAGCAACCCTCCGTTGAATTTACTAGGTTCGCCGACCCCCTTGGGTTGAACACTCAACACTGATAAATAAACATATATTTAATATGAATAATATAATAAAATTTGAAGAAAATAAAATATTGAAATTATAAACCGAATCAGGAGAAAATATCGTCGTAAAGAATACAACAAATATCCATACAACTGAGTCTCGTCCAAAAGAATACAAAGAATACAGCAAATTAAAAGCTTTGTCCTAAAGAATACAAGAAATAATGTCTGAAACATAAACAAACAATAATAAAATGGTCCTAACTAGGACTACTGCGGATCTGCAGGAGGATGACCACCGGCACGCATGAAGGATAAGAACATATCATACTGATCCCGTGAAATCGACACCAATGTCGATGGAGAAGGCAGTGACGTCGGTGGAGTCTGTGTCGATGTAGGCGCACTAGGAGGACGTTTCCGCTCCAACTCTACGAGTCGCTGGTTGTATGAATCCATGGTAGATAATAGCCTCGTACTGCTATGAACTATTGAATCCTGCATCATCGTCAGCCTCTTGCCCATGGATAGTTGTGATGCTTGCAACTCTGTCATGTTGCGCTCTGTCGAGGCTCTAAGATCAGCTGTTAAATCCCTGAGCTCCATGATGCTACGCTCGAGCATATCAAATCGTACGATGAGCGTCGTATCGTCGGCCTGCGGCTGAGACCGGGACTTCTCCTCCATCCTTCGCAGCAACTCGTCACGGAGAGACGCAATCTGACGGTCAACGGCCTCCTGGACTCAGGCCGACGATTGTGAGGGCTGTTAGGAATGCGCACTTGTCGGGGAGGCCCTAGATGACTGCGTCACAACAAGGGCGCCATAGGATTCCGTACCGTAGTACGTACCCCTCTGGAGACCACCAGCGGCGGTCACCCGCAGCTCGTCCGTCGACGGAGCTGGAGAGGGCTGCGAGAAAGTACCAGCCTCTCTAGCTGTAGGTGCATTAGCAGTTGCCCGCTCACGCAGCCTAAGATACTTGGCCTAAAAAAGTTTGGATACTCGATAATTGCCTAAGTTATATTAAAATTAACACAAAGTAAAGTAATACTTACATAGGTCTGCGAGGCCCTCTCATCAATGAGATTTCCGTCCTTTCGATGGGTGGCCAGGAAGACGGTCACCATGTTTGTATTCTCACCCCTCTGTACCTGTTAAAATATATTATTTAGTACTAAAATTAAATATTTTTTTCTACTACCATTTTATCATACTTATATTAAAATAATATATCTGAAATAAAAAATATACCAAACGACAAAAATATTTCGTCATCGGAATTGAGCCACCACACCACTTTGCAGCATTCCGCCTAGCCGCCTTGGCCTTCTCAGACCTTTCCTTGTACCTTGGATCGTCAAATCTAGCCCTCATTGCAGTCAACTGCTTAGGCGTGATCCAACCTTGGATCGGTTTTCCAATGCGATCACGAGCCTTCTGGTCATCCAGAGCATCACGGATAAGCTTGGTGGCAACGGCAGGAAACATCTGCTTGATCAACTCGGCCCGATGCGGATGATAGAAATACGTTTGCTACAATAAATAATTTAGTAAGTTATATAATATGCATAAATTAGAGGATTTATATAATATACTTTTACCTTGAAGTACGCAAACCAGAACGCCTTCCTCTCCTCCGGAGCTTTAGAGTAGTTGATCCAAGGGCCACCATAGTTGTTCCTCAGAAAGAGGTCCAGGCGTCTCTGAACCGACGATGGACGATATCTATACAGAGATAATTATTTTGATAAGTTAATATATGATGAATAAAGAAATATAATATATATATGATGCTAAACCATCTAATTGACTTACTTTGTACCGTCGGCCCAAATCTCTGTCCTCGTCTCCTCCGGAGGTGCGCATGGAGGATCTAGCTGATGCTGGAACAACGTCGGCACGACCTCCTCCATATGCTCATCTGTGTCCATGGTTCCGTCAGCAGGAGGAATGCTGGACGAGGGAGTACTATCAGGCCTAGAACTACTCATCCCAGGAGTGATGCCTCGTAACATCGTCACAGTCGGAGATATGAATGATCAATATACTGGAGTACTAGGCGACGAGGATCCAGAACCAACAGTAGGCAGTACCGGATGAGCACTCTGTCTACCTCGGGACCTGCCGAACCCTCCGCGTCATCCTGTCATACCTGATAACAACATATGATGAATAAAGAAATACACAAATATATAGTACATTCTACAGTCAAAATGTTATGCATATCTTACAGCATTCATAGAATTATACAGTAAATAACTAGTGGTGTCACAAGTCTAAATAGATAGTACATTCTACAGTCAAAATATAATACATATCTTCGTCAAAATAGTGTATTCTACAGTCAAAATATAGTACATTCTACAGGCAAAATATTTTATTTTTAATCATCTTCAGAAAATTTATCTTGTTCGCCTTCCTCGTCCTCCTCTTCCTCTTCCTCCTCGTCTTCACTTTCATCTACTTCGTCTTTTTCTTTGTCTTTCTCTTTGGATAATTCTACATCTTCTATATTATTACTCGTATAATGAGTAACTTCCGTTGAGTCTACATCTACAATATTTGTTACAAGAGGTAGCTCGTCCTCCTGATAAGCTATTTCGTCAATGTCAAATGTATTTCTAGCCTTAGTCTTGCATACTGCCCACCAATCCGATCTCGCTGTCCCCCGTCTAGGATAAGTTATGAAATACATGACCTGAGCCTGACTTGATAGGACAAATGGTTCGTAGCCTTAATATCTACGCTTGTAGTTTATATCCACAAGGCCATGCTTGTCAATTTTCCAACCTTGATCTTGAATCGGATCGAACCATTCACACTTAAATAGCACGATATTAGCAGGTTCTGTGCCATAATTATATGTTAACTCCATAATCTCTCATAAGATGCCAAAAAAATTATTGCCTGGATCGACGTCTTTGTAGTTCGAAGATTTGATACACAAACAACTATTTTTTATGGAATCAAGATCCAGAAAGCTGTCTCTGATAGAGCATTTGTTGACTTGAAACTTGGCCATATTTTAACGGCAGTAATTGGTCCCTTGGCTAGAGTTCTAATAGATTCAGTCTCGGGTGTTATTAGACGATCGACCTAAATACCAAAGTAGCGATAGTAAGTTATTTATTGTGCAAGTGCAGAAAGAAAAAGTAATTACCAAGCTTATTACATATGCGCTCAACCAAGAAGAAAAATGGCATCTTATTTCTTGTTCTACTTCTTCGTCTGTTATGTAGGGTCTAACCGACCTCAACTAAGCATTCCTGTTCCTCCGGTACGGATGATCCTTCGGCAGAAATTGTCGATGATAATCGAAGAAGCACAATTTGCCTCCGTGTTTAAAACGGAAAGCCTTAGTACAGTCCATGCAATAAGGACATGAGAGACGACCATGAGTGCTCTATCCCGATAACATTCCATAGGCCGAAAAGTTGTTGATGGTCCACATAAGTGCTGCCCTCATCTAAAAATTCTGCTTTCTAGAAACATCGTACGTGTTGGCACCTACTTCCAACAGCTGATTCAACTCATCTATCAAAGGTTGTAAATACACATCAATGTTCCTCTTCGGATTGTTCGGACCCGGGATAATAACGGTTAGGAACATATACGGAGTCTTCATTCACATCCAAGACGGTGGATTTTACGGAGTGACGATCACAGGACAATATGAATACTGGGAGCCCAAAAGTCCAAATGGAGTAAAACCGTCAGAGGAGAGCCCTAATCTGACATTATGCGGATCCGAAGCAAAATTTGGATACTCTCGATCAAAGTGCATCCATGCTTCTCCATCGGATGGATGATCCAATACTCCTTCGATCTGTTTTCGCTTGTGCCAACTCATATTTTCTGTAGTCTCCTTAACCATAAACAACCTCTACAACCGCAGCGTCAAAGGCAAGTAGTGCATCGAATCGGTAGGCTTCCTTGCACCGACAGACTTTCCTCTACCAGTGGCCTTGTAGCGATCAGCACCACAGAATCTGCACGCATCTTCATGCTTATCGTCTTTGTAGTACAACATGCACCCGTTGCGACATGCATCAATTTTCTTGTATCCCATCCAGAGCGATCTCACCATCCTTTTAAATCGATAGAAGTCTTTAGGCAACTTTGCACCTTCGGGCAAGATCTCTATAATCAAATCCATCAGTCAGTTATAGCATTCTTGCGACATGTTAAAATCAGACTTGATGCTCAACAATCTTGTAACCACCTCCAACGGTGAATGATCCTCACAACCAGGATATAATGGAGTCCTTGCATTCTCCAGCAACTCCATAAACTTTATAGCATCGACATTCGGTACCTCCTCAGCTGCATCATGATTGTCTGGATTGAAACTAGGCCCCGCCGCATCAAAAACCAAGTTCACCCACTCGTCGTCGTAAGCAGCGTGTTCGTGGACATCCATATATGGCTCCACATAAGGCTCCGACTCCGATGCTAGAGATACAAGTTCTCCGTGTGTGGTCCACTAATAGTAATTCGGCGTGAAGCCCTTTGAGTACAAATGATATGTGACTTCCACTTCTGGATAATATTTTAAGTTGCGACATCACACACATGGACACTTAATTTTGGTACCGTCCATGTACTGAGGTAACGCCTTGGCGAACTGCAGGAACTACTGTACACCCTCAATGAATTCATCCCGCACACCGCATATGTCATCAGGATGACGGTTGTACATCCATGAACGATGACGCAGATAGTAATTCATATCCATTTCTAGATACTTCTGCAAAAATGACAGTATGTGTCCTATAAATTATTAAATATAGTATGATTCTCTGGAGGATGGTAAGAACAGCTCTAACTTGATACACAATGTCCTATGTATGTGTGTGTGCATATGGTTGTTTGAGTGATTGAGTGAGCTCGGGTCACTAGGAAGAGCAGTTCACAGTTTTCAGTGTGTATTATTTGGCAGTGATCAACAGAAGGGAGAGCAGTGTGCCAGCTCTATGCTAGCACAGCAAGGTGGAGCTCAACTGAGCATTGTGCAGCTCTGTGCCACCACAGTACAAAAGGAAGCATACAGTAGTTTATAGCAGTAGCAGCTAGCTGTATTGTATAGTGCAGCAGTAAGGAATCAGTGCACAGTAAGGAATCAGTGCACAGCAACACTGTGAAGTGCATAGCAGGAAGGATGCACAACAACAAGTAAACTCAGCAAGTAGCAGCAGAGCCAGTGTACTGCAGAGCCTTCAACAGCAGGTTTAGCAGTCTGCAGTAGCCAATGCAATAGCTCGTGCAGCAAGAAACATCAGCCCAAGTTGGATACGAGTTCTAGAAGAAGCCAATATCGTATCGTGTCTCGGCTTTGAAGAGTCATTCCCGTGTCCGTGTATACGACTCTTCTTGAGTCAAGATCTGCATCGTATTATATATGATACAGATACGCAACATTGCGTCTAAACTCAGACAACTAACTAGAAGAGAGATAGGGTTAGGGTCTGTGTCATATTTCGTGTCATGTCAGTATATGTGTCTGTGTCGTATCCTATGTCATGTCTATGTCATGTCTTGTCTATGTTTGTGTGTGTCTGTGTATCCGTATCAGTATTAGGATTAGTGTCCGTATGTGTTAGTGTGTCCACGTGCGTGTGTGTTCGAGTTAGGGATAGGGTTAGTGTGTGACATGTCGTGTCGTGTCATGTCGTGTTAGAGAGAGAGAGACAGAGACAGAGACAGAGAAAGAAGACAGAGAGAGGAGCTCACCAAGTGAGAAGGAAGGGAGCTAGAGAGAGGAGAACGCCGGAGGGAGGAGGAGCCGCCGGAGGGAGGAGGACGCCGGAGGGAGGACGGGAGCCGGAGGAAGGAGGGGATGCAGGAGGGAGGAGGGGACGCTGGCCGGAGGGGGGTCGCCGAGGTGGGGCACCGGGAGGAAGGAGGGGACACCGAAGGGAGGAGGGGAGCCGGACACGACGGAGGGGGAGTTTTTCAAAATTTGGGAGAGATCAAAGGAAATGGGGGGAAGAGGATTCGTCAACCCTAAATGAAATAAATTAGCGACGTTTAGCAACGCTAACTTATAACGTCGCTAATATAGCGACGTTATAGACGTCGCTAAATATTTAAAAGATTAACGTCGCTAAACGTCGCTATATGTCGCCAAACAGCGACTTATAGCGACGTTATTCTTTGGAGTTGCTGATATCTTTAATATTAGCGACGTTTTACTTTGATGTCGCTAAAAAAGTCGCTAATCCCGCAATTTTTAGTAGTGATTTTTCGGGGTAGTTTCGTCTTTGAATTTTGAGGATAAAATTACTTTAAGGGGGGTAGACTTGTCACTACCATATTTTTTAGAAAAGGGTATTTTGGTTATTTTATATTTAATTAAATATTGTACATGTTGTGTATTATTTATTGTATTATTTATTTATTGTTATATGTTAGTTTATTATTTTGGACTTGTGTTAGTGGACCTAAATAGTTTAGATTAGATCCATGGACCAACATTTAAATCTAGTTAGAATTGAGCCCAATTAGTAGCCCATTCATTAGGAGGAGGATTAATTAAGTTAAACCCATTAGACTAGAACCTTTCTTCCTAAATTATTTCTTCATGAGAGGCCCCAAGGGGTATTTTAGACTTTACATAGTAGCTTGGGGGAAGGGGTTTAGTGGTCGACCATGTATTTGAAGAAGGAAAAGTTTCTCTCTTTTATTTTCATTTCAAATCTAGATATAGAATTTTCTCTTCCAAATTTCTTCATTCCCACATCAAATTTCACCCAAATTTCTTTCCAATTCTTTCTCTAATCATCATTGGAGAATATTGAAGTAAGGATCTACAAGGAGAAAGCAATGATCTACAAGGAGGAGTAAGGATCTACAAGAAGGAAGCAAGGATCTACAAGGTAGAGCAATGATCTACAAGTTGGAGGCTCTTTTCATCCAATTTGGAAGTTTGATTGGAAATCCATCTCCAATAGGTATAATTCAGTTTTTCCCTTTAATTAGACTCTAAATCTATGATTTAATCTTTAAGAATCACCCTATATGCTAAGGCTGCCCATAGGAATTGGAATTAGGTTCATAGGGGGCCTATGGAAAAAGTTAAGTATTATTTTGTGTCAATTTTGGAAGAATTCCGAGATTGACACATCTTGTGTTTGTCAATTGGTAAATTAAACCAAATTGACATATGTTTGATTGTGTGTGACTAGTATTGTATCCACAATTGGATACGTGTAGGCCGTATCCCGACAATTTGGAGATACGGGTTGATTTAAGAGTTTTCTTCTGACACGGGGGTTGGTTGAAGCATGTCATATTTTGACACGGACACGTAGATGTGTAATTAGATCTTTGTATTATTCATAATTATTAGTTTAGACTTGATCATGTCCTTTGGGGTACGTTTGGTTGTGTGGTGGACTTGTATCGCAAGTGTATCATAGATCTAGTATGATACAGGTGCGATACACTCAACGTATTTGTTTCCTTGTATTTCAATATAATTATTATAATTGTATGTTTATATATGTATATGTTTGGTGATTGGTGGTTATTATAATTGTATGTTTATATATGTATCACGTCCACATTACCTCTGATATCAGTTGTTATCTCAACTTATCACCCGTACTTAACTCTTAGTACACCAGCGGTGTTAAGTCCACAAAACCTGTCACGTCCATATTACCTCTGGCATGGCTTGTCTCAAACCCATTACTTGCACCCAGGTGCGAAAGAAGTAATGGGTCCACAAAACCTATCACGTCCATATTATATCTGATAGGGTTTTGTAAAGAACCTATTACTTGCACTCCAATACGCAAGAAGTCATAGGTCCACCAAAGATCCCCCAATGGGATATCTTCAAGGGAAGAAAATGGTTCACGTCCATATTACTTCTGAACTATGAGCTGCCCATGTTACCCACCCAAAGAAAACAACCACGTCCACATTATCTCTGGCTTATTTTCTTTTTATCCACAAAAATACCAGGATCGTACCAAACCTCTCGGTATGACTATCGATTAGGTCACATCCACGTTACCTTTGAGCAATTGTCCTCATATCTCTGTACTAGAGTTTGCTGTCCTTCTTACCTATGAGAAAATCTCTCTACTTGACTCTCGATTATCATGTCTCTATTACCTCTGATATCGGTCGTCATCTAACTTATCACCCGTACTTAACTCTAAGTATGCCAGCGGTGGTAAATCCATAAAACCTATCACGTTCATATCATCTCTGCTAGGATTTTTTGCTTCGAATATGTTATTTGCACTCCAAGTGTGCAAGAAGTAATAGGTCCACCAAAGTCCCTCAGTGGGACGTCCTTAACAGACTACGATGTGACTATGTCTATATTACCTCTAGTACGATATCCAAAGTTCACACAAATAATTACAATAAATGGGATAGCTTTTATTTCTTTCGCCTAAGAGAAACTGAAAGCGAACTATATCTGAGGGATTACCAGGGTCCCCAGCCCAAAATTAAAACAAAAAGCACAAAAAGAGAGGTTAAAAAACAAAGAAAGAACTACTGATGCTACTGGTCAGAGCATAACTCTGCCATTCGCTCATGGAGATGGACAATATGGCCATCCAGGCACACCTGGGTCCGACACTCAACCTCTTTGGCTATAACCTCAGGATCCTCGTAGCGAGTGTAGGACTCGTGTCTGTCCTCTAGCTTTTGTACCATAACCTCAACGCCAGCAGTGTTCTTCACTACTAGTCTCGCCTCGATTTGGATAGCCTTATCTTCCTGCAGGGCCTCCCGCAGCCTATTCTCCAGTGCATCAAGCTCGACCTGGAGCTTTCTAATTTGCTCAGTCAGGCCCCTACGCCAGGAGAGGCACTCTTCTCGGAGATCACTCAGCCGATCGCGCTTCTCTTATAAATTTCAGAGGTCACGGTGAAAGCATTCCTTAGACGAAGAAAATAAGGCCTTCTCCGCCTCCACCTACTTCGAGAACTCATTATACTCATGTGATATCAGCATTTCTATATCTGCCTGCTGGTACTGTCGCAAATCTATTTGGCATTTCTCTATCTCTACCAATTTCTGTCCCAGGAGATCGACCATCTGATCAAATCTGGGGAGACCCCTTAGAGAGTTAACCTTGGCCTCGGCAAAGTGCTTTGGCCCGGCAAAGGATTTGTTGTGCTCCAACATGCCCTTGACCCCTTGCTTCAAGAATATATAGAAGCTCCGAATGGAGAGTCTGATGTTTTCGTCAATCTCTTCCATCGTAGCTTGAGTCAAAGGCGGCTGGATTGAGGAAGAAGCTACAGGCACAACAGGTTGCACAATGATGCTCGATGACCTTGGAGGTGAAACAGCAGTAAAGGAGCAACTGACGGTCCTGCTTGTGATCCATTTCTTCATTGATGCATGAAATGCCTGGATACCCGGCAACTGAGCAACAGATAGTGGGATAGTACCGCAGCCTAGGACAGGAGTACCGGGATGCCCCACTGCTTTGGCCCTCGCCTGTGTACCAACCCCAGACTGTATTATGACAGCCTCAGAAGACTACCCAACAACCTCCATAGGGGGCACTGCAGGGAGTCTCCATAGGGGGAACTACAGGGAGTCCTTCACCAAAGATAGGGAGAGACTTAGGCATCTTCCTAACAAGCTCACTGCCCCCTTCTTCCATGACACCCTCCTCGGCAGCCACGTCTATTGTTCTAAAGGGAGAGGCGGGGTCTGCAAAACCAGAATAATCGGTAACTTCACCCGGAGAATTGAAAACTGAAGCCATCAAATTTTATCTCTTGAGAAGTTACAAAATGATATACCCAAGGGAGGTGGCACATGTTGTGTCTCGTCCAGCGTTGTCATATCCCTCCCTATGGCATTTATGTCAACTACATATATGTGCTCCAAAGGGGTATAAGGCTGCTCCGCTGAAGCTGCATCCGAGCCCTGAGCTCCTGAAGCCTCAGGAACTGGTTCTGAGGCCCCCACATCGGACTCTGGGGGTGGGGTGGTCCTCTTCCGGTTAAGTGTAAGAAACCAGTGAGGAGGCTGTTCACCGGGGACGGTCCCTTCTCTCCTATGTTTGCAAATTTTCAAATTGACCAGAAGCGAGATATTTATATAGAGGACCAGGCAGAATCAAACTAAGATGGTTTACGGATGCCGCCATAGCATTTAAAGTGGGCTCTTCTTTATAAATCACTAGTGCAAGGGTCCTACCTCTTTACTTACAGTCCCCTTCGCAAGGGACTTTGACTTCGTCGCAGGTTCTATCTCTAGGACCACATCCGTCCTCGCCTTCTTAGAGTAGCGAGCATGATTTGTATTGACCTTTAACTTGAGCTTAGCAGGCAGGAGATCATCAGAAGGAGACATTTTTTCCTCTTCGGTCGACGGTTCCAGCTCTACGATCAGAGGTCTGGCCACTCCCTTGCCCTTCTTGGGTGTCCTACGCGCTTTAGATCCGGAGGCAAAAGCATGGTGGCTTCGATATAACTCCTCTCCGAGTCGAAGGTAGCCGACGGAGCATTCGTCGTGCAATAATAATTCGTCGTTGTGTACAACATTTTTGGTACAACTCCGGCTGTTGGCAATTAAAACCGGACCTGGGTGCCAGTAGCGTTATAATGACTCCTTGCTCGGGCCCCGTCAAGCAAACTGCTACAATACCCGGGAGAAGCATTCGGATGACCCAGTAAGAGCTAAGTGTAGCCGAATTGACGAGGAAACTGGTTGGGAAGTTAAGGTTCCACGAAAATAGCAACCTTATTCTCATACACTAGATGAGAGGGACTGATAGCTTGAAGCCAGCGGAAGAGCCTGCCAGACAAACTTCGAGGCACTCCTCCATCATCGTAGTGAACGACGTTTCTTTCGTCATCAGTAAACTCTGGCTCGGACGTGAAGAAGGTCCAGCCAATCATGAAGGAGAGCTCCATTCTTGTCACTACCATATTTCTAGAATAGGAGTATTTTTGTTATTTTACATTATTCATATATTGTGCATATTATTTATTTATATATAGAATTATTAGTGGTTAGTAGATTGGACTATTTAATTAGACTAGACCCTAGTGGACCTAACTAACTTGGCATGATAACTTAACATATTTATTAGACTAGTCTATTGGACCCTAAATTAGGTAACAATTCTCATAAATTAAGTATTTGACTTAACCTTCATTAGGATTAGAAGCTTCATCACTAATTAATTCTTTATGACAACCCATAGGGACATAGGTGTCATTTTATATTGCTTGGACAAGGAGGAAGAGGGGGGCGGCCCTAATTAAGGAAGGGAGGATTCTCTCTCCTCTCATTCTTCATTTAAACAAACCCTAATTAGTATTCTTTCCCAATAGTTTATCCCTCCACCAAATCTACCACAAATTTCTCTTAAATTCTCTCATCCTCACTATCTAAGGAGATTAGAAGGTAGTGGTTGCAATGAGCTTTGGAGAAGAAGGAGTTCAGCTTGGTGCTTGTGTCCAATTCGTGTCCTAGTGAGCTTTCATTGGAAAACATCTTCCAATAGGTAAATTCTAAAATCTCTCTCTCTAATTAGTTCTATTTAGTATTATAGAGCATTTAGAATCTACCCATTCATTAGGGCTACCTATAGGGAGGAGTTTGAACTCCTATTGACCCTATTTGTGATTTCTACATTGAGTTTGGTATCCATTTTAGGGAAAATCCGAGAATGGGACACCAAGTGTTTGTCATTAGGCTTGCTAGGCCTCGATAGTGTTAGAATTGTCATGTGGGGGTAGATACATGGACACAATTGGATACGGATAGACCGTGTTATGATACGATATGATACGGTACGATACGGTGGTCATCTTTTGGGGTCTTGTTCATGTAGAGCCAATTCTTCATTAATTGCTTTATAATTAGTTAGTATAATCATCTAGATAATATAATTTATATGTATGGGGTGATTCATGACTATTAGAGGGTTGTATCTTAGCGTATCATAAGTTTGGTGCATGGACAAGGAGAATGCATGCCAAGTGTTTGACAAATTAAATCCTATTGGAAATGGGTCTATTTGATGCTTTATTCACTATTAATATATATGTATATATGTATATATATATATATATATATATATATATATATATATATATATATATATATATTTGTGTCTATATTAATGAATATATATATATATATATATATATATATATATATATATATATATATTAGTGTGTGTTGTTCATGTGGGCAGAGAATCGGGTGTGTAGTATCAGGATGTGTCTGTGTACTGTGTGCAAGTATTATTGTGAGGGTGTTATTGTGCCTGTGAGTGTGTGCTGCACATCTTTGTGCAAGGGACTATAAGTATCAGTTATTATAGGTGTCTGTGTGATTGGTTGGGGGTGTAGGCAAGTGTAGCAGAGGTTGATATCTACTTGAGTTAGAGCAACAACAGCTGCAATAGGAGTAACTTCAGCAACAGCAACATGCTTAGGTTGCTATTGTTTGAGGCAATGAGCAGCAGCTGCAACTTGATAGGGTATCTCCAGTTAGAGGGAGGAAAATAGAGTATTAGTAGGTAATGCTAGATTGGAGATAGGAGGAGGATGGTAGTAAAGCACAGATGGTTGTGGCAGCAGGTTAGTGTGAAGAAGTTGCCCCTGAACAACAATACAGTGTTGTGCACTGCTGAATCTGGGGGCAGCAGATGGCTCTGATCAGTGACTAATGCAGCAGTGGCAAGTGTGGCCTACTACTTGATGGATGTGCAGAAATTCCTACAGTAGGATTTAGTAGACACTGCAGTGGGGTTAGTCAGTTAGCTTGGGGGGCTTGCCTATGCACATGTGCAGAAAATACACATGCTCGCGCCAGGTGCACAAAGGTAAATTGTGGGAGGGAACTTGAGTTTAGCAAATTAGTGTTGTCACTGTGGTGCAGTGTGTTAGTGTAGGTATCCTAGTTGGTATTCTAAGATGGGTTGGTGTATAATATAGTTAAGAGCTAGAATTAGCTTGGCATCAAGATAGAGTATTAAGGTTTGGGTTTGACTTTGAGTACTAGTGTCTAATAGATATCTTGGTGTGAGTATGAAGTACCCAGGTATCATAATATTGGTTAAGTGTTAGTATAATGAGGTATTTGTTAGAGTATAGCTAAGTAGTGGGTGTAGAAGTTAATAGTTAGTGTAGTGTATCAACTAATACTAGGGTATCAGTCAAGGAATTAGAGTATATAGGAGCTAAACTATTAATAAGATACTCTAGTATATAAGTTATATGTATAATAATAATATCTAGTATTATGAGTGTTTTTTAATGTTAGTAGCATTAGTTATATAGTCTAATATTATCTAGTATAATCTAATATTGACTAGATTAGCCTAGTATTGACTAGACTTAACTAGCATGGACCTAGTTTGACCAAGAAAGCATGTTTCAACTAGTTTATCATCATTATCTTTCTAAATACCAATTAACACTATTATTCATATTTAGGTCCTTGTGACTCCATCTTGGACATCGATCCCCACATCTTGCTCAGGACCACAGGCGAGACAGTTTCCTTACTTTGACGATTACTATGATTCTAGTATGTAGTGTTATGCTTGATTTCCGACATAGTGGATACACGGGTTAGTATCATAGATACCGCTCATGAGGAGTCGTGATTGGATCCATTGTACTAGCCGGGGATAAAAAAGTATTAGTTGATTATGTGATCATACACCACCTACTTGTGCATAGCTCACCCTCACTACACGAGGGTGTAGCATGATCTTATTACTTGTGCATAGCTCCCCGTATATGATTGGACTGATCCCCTTACATGTACTTGTGCATAGTCAATAATACTTGATTGACCTGATCCCTTACTTTACTTGTGCATAGCCAATCTTATATGGTAGAGCATGATCTGTCCCAAGCCGATCACATAATAACTGATATTTTAAGGCACTTAGTAGTTGTTTATCTCTATTCCAGTTTACACCTGCTGATATAGTTATTTCTTGTTTATTTATAGTTCATTATTACCTGTGAGATGATTATCTGCATACCAGTTTTCTTATTGTCCAATATTTCTTTTATCTTGTATTTTCATTGCTTACTGTTTTATATTCTTGGTTAAATTAATGGAACTGCTATTAGTTTATAAGCTTCGCTCCAATCCTGACTGGATAATATTTTTTAGAGGATCTCGAGGCTTTCTGCCCCACTTATTATGACCCGGACTAGACGGGGATTACACCGAGGAGCTTCAGGAGGATCCCAATCCAGTATTGGATCCATTGGTAGAGACTTAGAGTCTAGCATTCATCTTGTAGTTAGATTATTAAACTTTGAGATACTATGAGTTGTATATTTTATTGGGAGACTTATGTTTATTATTGAGATAGTTAGACTCTAGACTCATTGATGTGGTGATGTATATTTTTTAGACTTCTCTTTCTTTTATATAATTATCGTGCCATTCATCTTCCTTATAGAATTATGTGATTGAGTATTGATATTGTCAGCATATTTATATTCATCTTGTTCCCTTATGGAGTTGAGATTATTGACAGGTTATATGTTATTGTGATCTTTGATAGATAGTATTGGGACCTAGATATCGTTCTACCGTCGATGTTGCGGCATAGGTTGGACGTACCCACGACTCATGCCCAAATTTTGGGTACGAGTTGTGACACTCCTACCAGCAGGGACATTATCGCACTTCTACTTCATCGTCCGATACCTGCGGATCAGGACATCTGCGGCCACCATGTCTTCATCATCCTAGGCTCATAAAGGACCCGTGATGCAGGAGAAGCCAACCCATCAAATAATGGTAAGGGGGCTCAACCCTATTGAAATGCCCCTTAGCAGGATGGTCCTCCACCTTCTCGGCAAAGTTATGGAGACCACGATGGAAGCAACACACCATGGCCGGTAGAAGGGCCAGCTTGTGGCCGAAAGCCAACTTTATGGCAGGTAGAATGAGGGTGCGGCTGATCCTTTCAATCGTTTCAGACCCGCCCGGGACTACGTAGTTGCGCAACCAGAGCATCAGATATTTTGCCAACACGGCCTTAGGGGATAACTTGTGTGTGTACATATAAAAGTAACTGAGCTCCTCTTCGAGGCCACTCAGCTCGTCAAGGGGCTCGTCCTCTTCCTCTGAGGCATCCCCAACTTCCTTACCCCCGACAGCCAGTTCCTTTGGTACTTGGATAGAATTAGCCACTTCTTGTTGGGACCGTGGCACCCGAACATGAACTCTATTGGACCCCTTCAGCTCTGGAAAGAGGTAGCAACTCTAAGTCGTGATGTAAGGAGAAGACCCTCAATAGACTTATTCTTCTTCCTCGAAGACCTCTGACAAATATCGTGATGGCATAGCAACTCGTGGTACACCGCCAAGATCTCCAGGTTCTTTTCTTCCAACTCCCTGAGTTTTTCTTTGCTCGGGGTATACTCTTCGTAAGGTTTGTCACCCCAAGGAAGTTTTGAGACGACATGCATCTCATGCAAGGCCAGTCCCATCTCGCCGGCGGGCGTAAAAAAGGTTGTCATGCAAATGTTGTACAACTCCATCAAGGCAACGAATATGAGACGGTTCATCTCCAAACTGTAACACATACTCTTAACAACGAAGAACAAGTCTGCGACCTTGAGCTCCTGCTCGTACTTTTTCAGAATCCACTGGGTCAGGCGGCACCAGGAGGCGTTATAATGTGGCCAACTGAGAGTCCGCAACTATCCCGTGGGATAGGTTTCCTTCTTGGAAACTTGATGAAGGAAGGTACCCGCAGCATATATACTGAGTTTTGGTCCCAGGTCACTTCCGACGAGACCAGGCTTCAGTCCCATCAAGAAGTACGAGGGCGACTCCTTCGCCAGAAGAAGTGGTAGGCAAAGTCACTGCAAAAAACCCACAAAGGAGTTAGATTTGAACCATTGAGAAATATCAATAAGGATATACATATGCGGCCAAGTTAGCCATGCGACCTAGGCACCTATTAGGCCGAGTAAGCCATGCGGCCTAGGTACCCATGTGGCCGAGTCAGCCATGTGGTAGAGCTCGTCCATACGACATGGTTTCCCATGCGGCAGTGAGAAGTTGGCGCATAGACGTATCTATGCGTCCAAATGTGCACATGTGTTCCAGAATCCAACCTCGTCTCCATAGGACCTACCCTTGATCGGCAACTAAACGTGGACGGGGAACGACGAAGGGTCCGTCGCAACATCGCAGACCTTCCCCTTACTCTTGGCCTTGCCCTTAGTGGCTTTCTTGACAGCAGCGACGACGGAGGAGGAAACCTTGGGAGCTATGGAAGTAAGAAGAAGGAAGAAATTATGAGAGCTGAGAGAGTTTTGTAAAAAACTTTTCTCTCTTTTCTGCCCCATATATATAGGCCGAGATATATAGCTGGGAATAATGATAGTAGCTGTTCGAATCCTGATCCGCCTTGATCCACGTAACGACTAGAGATGATGACGACTCCTCGTTCGTTGGTCCACTTTATCCCCTAACGGTGCAGAATCCTAAGAGATTCGTTGGATCAAAGTAAATTAAGGCATTAAATAATTTGACAGCATGTCAGAGACAACTATGCGACCATGAGACTATGCGACATGCCCTTCATATGCGCCAATAGCGCTCGACCATGCTTCTTATTCAAAGTATTCCAAACTTGTCATTTTGGAAACTTTGAAGGGGATCTTGTAAAAGCATGAAAAATTATGCAGGTCGTATAAAGGTCATGCCCCTTCAAAATGAAAGCAGGCCGCAGAGAGACCATATTAGACTCATTCGACCTGATCAACTAAGGATCGGGAAGCCGTATAGTAAAGACTATGCGGCCTGAATGACTGTAGAGCATGGGGGCCGCATAAGACCCCCTTGACACTATATTCAGTGTCTGGCAGACTCTTTGACACATCACTCATCACACTTAGATGCTTCGAGACTCGTGAAGACGATGGCTTAGAAAAAGACGAAAAGTATATCAACTCATTGATGGCCTCATCAGACATGCCACGTGCTCACTCATATACAGCTATATACCTATGCGGCCTCGTCATCATGCGGCCAGAGTGTCCATCCGACCAAGGCCAAACGAGAGAACTTATGCGGCCACAATATCGTGCAGCTACACTATCCATCCAATAAAGGCTAATCAAGAGCACTTATGCAGCCACAATATTATGCGGCCAAGACGTTATGCGGCTCTCAACCTACAAGATCTTTTTGTTACAACCGAGGAAGATTTTTCGCACGATCAATGCTAACTACGTGTCCAGCTGACCAAGTCATGCACACAACGGGTCAAAAATAACCCTGAGATTTCATCAATAATATATCTTAACCAAGGCCACGTGGCAGCATACCCATGGCAAATAACTACAGTTATATCTGTATTCTGTTGAATGAGCCCTATGCGGCCACCAAACAGAGGCATATGCGACATCAATAGTCCGTCAGTACGATGACTATAAATAGCAGGGTAGCATGCCCACAAGAGGGGGCGGAGCTACGTACGTGCACACAAGCTCAGGGGAGAGAAAACAGAAGAGAGCATCCTTATTTCATCGTTAGACCGTCAACGGAGTAAAGGAGCCACTTCAGCAGTCGATCTCTATCGTCACAACGCAGATAAAAAATATCGTACTTAGATATTATGTCTAGGATTTCTTCATTCTTGTTTGTTCGTTGTTAAAAAAAAAGATTCATTCACAACTTGTAATAGCGAACAGGGATGAGCAGTTTTAGGCATGAGACTACTCTCTCGTCCAACCTTCCTCCTGCTGACGATACTATGGCGACATAGGAGCAGATGGAGGTGGTTGAGCTGACTCCGTCTGCTCATGATCAGAGCGATCCTCCATGCGTGCCTCTGGACGAGACGAGGATGGAGATTTGGACGGACAGGCCTATCAAGTAAGTTAAATAGTTTATATTTTTCAAATAATTATATCTATATATTCATGAATTTAATTATCATTGTATAGATATCTTCCCTCGACAGTACATAGAGCACTAGGCATTTTCTGAGGCAGAACTATGGTGGGCCTTGGATCAACTATTCAAATGCTCTTGAAGATAGGAAAGCATTCTGGTTTGCCCACTTCAAGGTAAAAATATATTTACTTTTATTATCAATAATTATTTATGCATATTATATCTCTCTATTTTACTTCTTGTAGAAAATATATTTCTATCTACCACGCCGAGCTGAGAAGATCGAGGAGCAGTTTCCTACCATCGCCGTCAAGCTGATTCATGATGCGATCAACGACCAGAAGGTCCATGATCGCTCCAAAAAAATGATCAAAATTGGATCATGCCTGATCAGTGGACTGCGATGATGGCAAGATTCGAAGAACCAGATACATGAAAAGGTCGAAGAAGGCGAATGTGGCTAGGTCGAAGGCAGAAAAGTGGTATGGTGGCTCGATTCCTATGACAGCATATTTTCGTCGTCTGGTATGTATTCTATTGAATATATATTATTTTAATGAAAGTAGGATAAGATATTTAATTTTAATAACATACAATATAATTTTCAACATGCCTTCGATATAATCGGCACGCGACTAGTTGTAAAATACTGTACGTGCCTTCGATATAATTGGCACGCGACTAGTTGTCCGGTTTGACGGGACCAACTCCGTATCGAAGATTTTCTAGTTTTTGAAAACTATTTTTCTCATGAATTGGAACTCAAATAACAACCTAAATCAAACTAAAATAAAATAATTAAAGGAGCTGAAAGAAGGTCAAGTGGAGAGTTTACCAGAGGTGACGGTTCGAGGATCGGACGAGCGAGGAGGGTGTAATCGTGCCGTAAATTTGGCTCATTGATACTGAAATTCTGTTTTGATTTTTGTACCGTTCTCGGTCGTAGAGGGAGATCTCGACCATGGCGAACTTGATTTGCTCGGGGTGCCTCGCCAGAGGATGGTGGGGGTCGTCGGGGTCAAAGGTTGTCGGAGGGGGTGTGCTCCGGCGGCCTGCTCCGGCCAGGGAGGACGGAGCAACTGCGGCAACAGCAACAACTAATACAATAGCAATGCCGCAGCAAACACAGTAGTCGTAGAACGGTAGAGGGAGTGGTGGCTGATGGTGGAAGTTGTGGGGGTAGATGGTGGTGGTCGGATTAGTAAAGGAGGTCGAAGAGGTGATGAGGATGGGGTCGGTTTTGAGAGGAGGGAGGAGAGGTGAAGGTGATGATGGTGACTGTCGTTGGTGGTGGTGGTGGTCATGGAGATGATGGTAGCTGTGGTGGCTGTCGTTGGTCGTAGTAGTGGTCGTGAGGGTGGTGGTGGTGTTGCTGTGATGAGGAAAAAGTTATGGTGGTGTCCGACTGCTATAGTGGTTGATGGTGAAGGTGGTCGTGGAGTGGTGGTGGTGGCGGTGATGATGGTGGTGGTGATGGCTGATGGTGAAGGTGGTCATGGAGTGGTGGTGGCGGTGATGGATGATGGTGAAGGTGTTAATGGAGGTGGACGAAGGAGAAAAATATGGTAATGGTGGTTTCGGTTTGAGTAGGGAGGAGGAAATGATGATATAAATTAAGGAGGGAGAGAGAGTAGTATTTAATGAAGAGAGAGGGTGTTTGGGGATTAGGGCCGGCTAGGTTCCCTAGGAATGGTGTGGGTTGTCATGAAAGAATGGGTGGAGGGGATGTGTTGGGATTTGAATGGAAGGTGGAGATTGATTGTAGGTTATGTTGAATAGTCACAAGCAAACAAAAGGGAGGAGAGAGTGGGGCACATGGCCGGTCAAGCATGACATGGGGTTTCCTTCATTTGGTTTTCTCTTATAGGAGGTGGACACCAATTATTTTTTATTTAGGTCCTTAGGAGTTTGGGTGTTTACAAGATAGGAAAAAATGATTGGATGAGGATGGAATCCATGTTTGGTATGTTGTAGAAGGAAAATTTGTGTGTGGTATTTTGGATGAGCCATGAGGGTGTGAGTGTGGCTTGGGTTGGGGTTTGGTTTAGTTTTGGGCTAGGTTGAGTCGGTTGCCCTAAATCAAATAAAAATTGTATCCTAGGTGTTGTTTAATAAATTGGAATTACATAGGATCTCAATTGAGGGTGACGCAAGTATCATGGAGGTAGTAGACTCGAAATAGATTATCGTCATATATTGGTTGCAAGAAACGAGTCAATGTTGTGTCTCCAATTTTGATTGGAACAGACATAGGTCAAAAGTTTGGGTTTAAAATTAGATAATTGTGACGAACGTTGTGCGATTGAAATAAAGCACAAGAGGGTGTAATTATGAGTGACACAAAGGTTAGGATTGAATATTGGCTTGTCTAGATTAAGGGTGTAAATTTTTTTTGAAGGCAAAAGCTAGAGTAGCGCTCCAAATATCGAAGCAACGGAAAGGTGCATCTCATGAATCAAAATAAATAGGTTTTAAATAACTCTAATAATTATTCCAGAATAATTCTAAACAAATTTCTAAACCTAGATTTTGGGTCAGAGGGTTTACACACGAGCATAAGCCTTATGGAGCTCAGGACTCTGAGCCAGACAATAGAGCACAACCTAATGGAGCTCAGGACTATGAGCCAGACGACAGAGCACAGGTTGGCAACTATGGCCGCGTCTACGGAGCGCTGACAGACGGGGCTGGAGGGGTCGTATACGACCATGAGCGACCGACTTGCGAGGATACATGCGACATGATTTGTTGAGTCGGTCGGTGGCTGAGAACACTTCGTGGGTGGTATCTTTCATGGATTCATATAGTGCTCGACTGCTAGCATTAGAGCAGATACGTCCTCCTGGTCCGTCGGCATCGATACCGACTCCATCGATTCCATTGCCTCCTCTATCGGGACCGATGATGCTTTCTTAGGAGCAGTATGGCTTCCTCTTATCCCAGATGCGCGACAACGTTACTCCTCCTCCTGATCCGCAGTAGTTTTTATTGGGACATTTTTAGTATGTTTGTGTTTATTGGCCCATTCTTGGGTCTTTAATGTACTTATTTCATACCTTTCGCTACATTATTTGGATGAGACGGATGTGATATTAGTTTAGATTAATGTATTTATTTGTTGGGACATTCCTGCGTGTTTTGATATTCTTGACGTGTTTGTGTATGTACTAGTGTTGTGTGTTCCACCGAAGGTGTCGGCAAACCCAAAAAATTCAACGAAGGGTTGCTCGGGGTTTATTTATATAAACTGTTATTTTATAACTGCAGACAGACTTTTGTTGGTAAATATTTTTTGAAACTGCGTGCTTTTTTTTCTAGGTTTGTAAAATTTAGCGACGTTTTGCGACGTCTACCGACGTGACAGTGCGTCGCTAAACTGTGTCAAAATGTCGCTGACTGGTAGCAGCAACGTAGCTCATCTGTGTCAAAACGTCGTTACACGTTGCTAAATAGCTGATATGGCAATTTATGCCATGTCAGCATTGATGTAGTAAAATGTCGCTGGTAATGTCGTTGATTTACCGACGTTATGCAACAATATACACCTTCACTTATGTACCGACGTCGAGTCGTTGGGCATCGCTAATAAAAAAATAATCTGCGACGTGGCCGCTTCGCAAATATACGTCGTTGTAGCGACGAATTTGTTGTCAGCGACCATGGATTATGCGACAACACCAAAACGTAGCTAATTTATTTTAACGACATTTTTTACATATTAGCGAAATTTTTTGGCGTCGCTATTATGTATTATTTTGGTAGTGATAATTTTGACGAAAATGTCCCTCATATATTTTTTTTCCTCTTCCCTCTCATCCCCCACTCCCCGCGGGGTGACCGCCGTCACCGCTCTCCCCAGCTCCCCCCTCCCCGCCATCGCCACCGCCCCCCTCCCCACCCCCTCACCACCGCCCCCCTCCCCACCCCCGCGTGTCTCTCCCTCTCCAACTCTGGATCTGCCCTCCTCTCCGGCCCCCTTTGCTCCTCATGCGCTCCCGATGAACCCTCCTCCACCTCATCCTGTCTCTCCTCCTCCGACGATGAATCCATGCCAACACCACGGCTACCGTCGAGGAAACCATTGGCAGAGGGGTTGATTGAGAGCACGATCGCAAAATGGAGCCGAAGGATCCGGATGGAGGGGCTCGGTGGGGTGAAGTATGGGGAATGGCTGCCCTTCCATCGCCCCATGCGTCGATGGCGGCAGCAATTTGGTACGCGACAAAGGGTGCAGGGGCGGGGAGGGGGTGTGGAACTAGGGAGGGGGGAGCGGTGGAGGAGAGAGGGGGGGGAGATGGGAAGCGAGCGGCGGTGGCGGGGAGGGGAGAGAGGAAAGAGGAAGAAGACAATGGGAAGAACATTTTGGTCAAAAAAAATTGGTCAAAATAGTTGACTGTCAACTCCAGACGGATTCCGTCAAAAGTGAGGGGTCTTGTACATTATGAAAAAACGGTGTGATGCACCCTTAAATATGGTAAATAAAATGGGGGGTTAAGTCAAAATTTCTCTTAAAATTTTAAGATATATCCCCACTACTTTAACCAAAATTTTGAGTATTTTACACTTAATGGAGATATTTGCTAATTTTTTAAATAAGTTGAAGTATATGCTAGTTTCTATATTTGTAATGGAGGCATTTGCTAAAATATTCATTTATATTGTTCCAATATTTCACATGGAACAAGCCTTATTTTTAGGCTGTTGATAAGGGCACTACTTAGCACACTCAGGGCTAGCCCAATATTGGGGCTAGCCCAGTTATGAAGAAATTTTACTCAGGCCAGCCCAAATTTTACTCAGGCTAGCCCAAACTCTTCACCTCCCTCCTCCTACTCTCTCCGTGCTCCACCGTCACCCCCGCGTATAACAGCGGCCTCGTCCTCCACCACGTGAGCGCTCCGCCTCCTCCCCCGTCCTCCACCGCCGCCTCCCGTCGCCACCTCCGCCTCCTCCCTCGCCTCCCCCCGCCACCTTCCCCTCCCGCTCCTCAGCCTCGTACCCCCTTTCGGTGCTCAACTACCTCAGAATCCTCGGCGTCCGCCGCTCCTCCCTCCCCTCCTTCCTCCGCCGCTACCACCAGGTCCTCCACTCCAGCGTCGTGAAGGACTGTCAAAATTTTGATGACTGCCAGTAAAATGCATTTAAATGCAACCTAAAACCAGTAACAAATAAGTTAATTTCAACAAACCATATATGATCCTTTTACTAACTGAATACTGTATAGTCACATAGACATTGGTCAGATGACATGAATAATAGCACAATGACAAAGAAAAATAACAGCACACAGAAAACCAAAAAAGAAGAAGAAAAAAATGGAAGGACTGTCAAAATTTGACATTCCTAAAAATATATGTTTATTTTTTAGGACTGTCAAAATTTTGACAGTCTTAAAAATTTAACATATATTTCTAGAACTGTCAAACTTTTGGCAGTCCTACCAATTGGAAGGACTGTCAAAATTTTTAAGACTGTCAAAAATTTTGACAGTCCTAGAAATATATGTTGAATTTTTGGGAATGTCAAAATTTTGACAGTCCTACCAATTGGAGTCCTAACAATTTGTAGAACTGACAAAATTTTGACAGTCCTGATTATAAAAAAAATAAAGAGTGGACAGTCCCGAGTAAATTTTGAGAGTGACAAACTTGTAATTATCAATGGTAAATATTTGGACCATCCCGAGTGAATTTAGTAGTGCCCTTATCAAGAGTCTATTTTTAACATCTACGAAGTTAGCGAAATCCCTATTGTACTCGAAGCTTCTTTACAGTTAGTTGCATTCCAAACTCAGGTGCAATGATCAATCTAAACGCTGGAGAGTGGCGATACTTGGGAGAGGGAGAGAAGGAGAACTTGGACAGCAGAAGCGAGAGCACGATCTTGAGCTCCACCATGGCGAAGTTCTGGCCCAGACACGTGCGAGCGCCGAAACCGAAAGGGAGGTAGGCGTTCGGGTGCCTGCAGGCGCCGGAGACGCCGCGTGCGAACCTCTCGGGCCTGAAGTCGTCGGCGTCGGAGCCCCACGAGGCGGGGTCGCGGTGCATTGTCGAGGTGGGGATCCAGAGGTCGATTCCTTTCGGGAAGTTGAACTTGCCGAAGCTCATGTCTTGAAATGTCTCCCTGACTACGAGTGGTGAGGGAGGGTAGAGCCTCAGGGTCTCTTGTATTACCATTGTCAGCTGCACACACACCATATATATATATATATATATATATATATATATAATCAGATGAACTTTAAATTGAGAGTCACACTAAGTTCAACATAAATGTTTACCTTACTCTTTTCTTCTTTGAAAACAAACAGATATGTGGGTTAATTTAATTTGTACAGAGAGAAATTTATACGAAATTTGGTGTAACGATTATTTTTTGGAAAATCAAATAGATTTCGTCACTAAGTTTGACATAAATTGGACATGATAGTCTGGCGAAAATACCATGGAAATTTGAATTTTGTTTGGTTTGGTTAATCTTTTTGTTTGGTTTAGTTGATTACTTTTTTGTGTTTTAGTTAACAGATTTATGAAAAGCCTTTTGAGGAGGAATTTTCTATATCAAATAAATGAGCTAGACATCAACACCTCACACATCAAATTCCTCCTAAAATAAATCCGTTAACTAAAACAAAAAAACTAACCAACTAAACCAAACAAAAAAATCAAACCAAACCAAATCTATTTCTGCTAGGCTAACTAGCAAAATCTATTTGTATTTTCTAATTTTTTTTATAACTCTTTTCGTTAGACCCAATTAAGTATAAATTTATTTCTATACAACAAATTTTCTGTAATTTGTAATATCTATAAGAAGTTTGCAGGTTTCATGAGCAATATCTAAAACAAATGAGATGATCGCTTCCAAAAGTTGCTTGAACTCCTCGTCTGCTTTCTCTAAAAACACCATTTTGTCATTCTGTAATTTTGAATCTTATAGCTTTACAATAGGTCGATTTTAGTAACCCACCTTCACACGTTTCTCTTTTAAAGTAATTTTCGTCAATTTTTAAGTACATCAATACCACTTCAAAAGTATATCTTGTAGTACAAAAGTACAATTTTAATATTTGCATATATTAATTATTTTGAAGTACTTATTATGTGCTTCAAATTGACTAAATATGTTTTAAAAGAGTAATTTATAAAATTAGAATTCAAAAATCCAACATAAGTAAAAAAATTATGTTGGTGAGCAGTTTGCGACCACCACTTTTTTAAGTCACTAAACCTTAGAACTATTGATGTATATAGTAGATCCTTACCGTCTTCATGTCGTGAATCATGTTTGCATTTGGCGGTTGTCCCCTGCAGACCTCTACCACCTCGGCACGAGCTCGGTGCTGCCATTCGGGGTAGAACGAGAGCAACATCAAGCACCAGGTCGCGGCGACAGCCGTAGTCTCGTGGCCGGCGAAGTAGATGTTCTTGCAGTTGTCTACTATGAAAGAGTCGACGCCGGAGCCGGAGCCACCGACATGGTTGATGTCTGCGTTCTCAAGAATCGACCGCAGCAAGTCGTCCTCAGAAGTGGATTCTTCCATGCGTTCCCTAACCACATGCAATATCAATGAACGAATCTCTCCCTCCAGTCTTTCAACTTCTCGATTGCTCTTCGTTGGCAGAAAGCTGCATGCACTCTCAGATATATTATATACTACTACATATAGGTTAGAATCTTCCCCAAATTCTTTTATCAGAACTTTTTTAAGTAAGAAAAATTAATTGCATACTATTATAACATTCTGAAATTTTTGGCTAACTTATTTTATTTCTGTTCGATTTTAGTATTCCAACTTCATATATTGTTCTTTTAAAGTACATTTTCATCAATTTTGAAGCACGTCGGGATCATTTCAAAATTACGTTTTGTAGTACAAAATATTATTTTGAAATTGTCTCGATATACTACAAAATTGACGAAAGGTAACTTCAAAAAATTAATTTATGAAATTTGTATGCTAAAATAGGGCAGTGAAAAGTTATGTGTCAAAAACATTCTACTGTGATTAGGATATTTTAGCATATTTTCTAATATACTAAGGATTATATTAGAAATTCTCCACGTATCTATCGCTCACTGCTCACCTAATGTAGGGAATATCGAAAAGCTTCCGTTGTGTTGATATGAACTGAGAGAGAGCCCTAATTTTTTCAAAAATCTCTTTCCCTTTGGAGTAACTCCCCCCGAAACAGGCTCTTGAGATCACATCTGCCGAGAAGTCCTGTAGATCGTTGCCAATGTCTATGTCTGCTGCAGTGCCACCTTCGCGCTCGATTCTTTCTTCCCACGACTTCAATAATGGGATTGCGGACTTCACCATCAGCTCCATCATGCCCTGGGTACGTAAAGTTAGATAAACTTCATTAAGAATTTCTTTTCTTTTCTTTTTAACATATATTTTTTTTTGTTGAGAGTTTTGCAAACTTCTAAGTAGAATATTTTCTTAGTTGCATGGACTTTTAGAGTATGCTCTTAAACATTAGAAACAAGGGAGGACAAAAATACCTTAGGCTTGGAAAAAACAGAGAATTTTTGGGGGGTGGTTTCGAAAATACATACAAGTACAGAGAAATGTCAAGAGGATTGAGCTTTAAACCTCTGGACTAAAAATCATATGTACTTATCATAAGTTTTCCTCTGATGAGCCCATTCTGAACCATTAATGTGAATGGGTCAGATCTGGGCTCTAGATTCTCGGTCTGGATCCTGTAAATGCAGATCTATTCCTATCGTGGGCCTTTCTTTATACAAAGAGATACATGACTAAACCATTCAAATTAAATTTCCTTGAAGTCATACAGTAAAACATATTATTTATGTAATTCATATTTGTTTGTTACAGGTCTGAAAACAAATTTCAGCTTCTTGTGTTTAGTAAAACTTACTTAAAACCTGAAATTGGGCTACGTTATTTATGACGTCAAAGTTTTGATGGCTTAGACCAGTGTTTTAAAAATCGGATCAGAGATCGATCCGGACAAATTACTGGATCGGGTTAAACCGGTTCAATCAGTAGTTCAACCACTAGATTAACCTAAGTAATCCAAGTTCCATCCCTTATAGACATTGAATTTTACAAAACATATACATTTTCAATCGATTTTGAAAAAACTGTGGATCAATACTGATCCAGACCGAAAAAAGGTACTAGTTCACGAGTTAAACCGGTTGAACCGACCGGTCCGTTCCAATTTTTAAAACACTAGTTTAGACATGCAACTGAGACCAAAGATGCAGTGGTTTCGAGGAACTGTTGCTATTAGTCAAAAGATAACTCAGATTTGAGATTGTGAAAAAATGTTCATTACTAATGTTAAGAGAGGAAATGTTCCTTAATTGAGTTGAATTGAATGGAAGACAAAGGAGATTCATGTAGACGGTCCAAAATTTTAGGATAAAGATTTTGTCGTGGTCACGAAAATTTCGAGAGGCACTAAAAAAGTTATATTACTTTTATTTGTATACATGTATATAACATATAAGTAGTATCTAAAATATTAGTCCTCATACAACGTAACTTAATAACCTTTTTTTTTTTTAGCAAAGTTGATTTCCATTTACGTCTTTTATATAAAAGGACATGGGTTCAAGACGTATCGAACTTGTTTTTTGTATTTCAAAGAACTTTTCATTATGAGGGGCATATTTTAATTTTTGACTTGGGATACAAAAACTCTGGACCAGTCCTAGCAGAGACATCCATAAGATGGCATTGGAGTTCCCAAATGAAGAATGGATGTTTGGTCCGAATGAGAGTTAGGACTAGATGAATAGCTAGCTACTCATAATTACATTTCAGCTGCTAATATCTATCTGTACCTTAACTTTGTCCATGTAGAACTCTGGGGCTATGGTTTTCCTCTGATGAGCCCATTCTGAGCCGTTGGACTTCAAAATCCCACCTCCGAACAAAGGCTTCTGTATCTTCCTGAGATGAGTCGCCTTCCCTAGATCCGTTGACACACGGAGGCTCATTTCCCTCACGATATCAGTTTGGCTCACATACACTGATGGCCTTCTCCCTACCAAGAAAACAAACGTTTGACCTGCATGCAAAAACTCGAACGCATAATTATCTTATGCGACACAATCATCACCATCTCCATATTCAAAGAATAATATTACTGATAACTTCAGAAAGTCGATCGGAATCTAATATTAACACGTAAATGTCAACTCAGAGAATCATTGGATAAGTTATCACAAAACCGAACGATGCGAAACTCAACAGGTTTTGTAATTGTTTACACAAAACTGATCAGTCAAACTCTCCTAAGCAAGCAAATCAAGTACGCATGCAACACGATCGGTATTATTCAAATCGGCAATAAATCAAAATTATGATCAACACTGGACCAGTTGATAAACAATCATCGATAAAGAACGCAATTATTGGTGCACGGTTTGCAAATTAACTTAACTGTACATCTCAGCAACACATTATCACGAAAAGGACATTTTTGTATAGAATAAGTTTTGTTTTCGAATTCCCACGACTTTGGCATCTCAGTACGAAATCGCTCCAATTGTTTTCTTGGACAAGTTGGTTTGACCAAGATAATATTTCGGTAATGATGGTGCGCATTTAAAATAGTGTACTGTAGCTTCTAGCAGAATACTTCTTCCTTCTTTTTTTCCAAGAGAGATTCTTATATATGGCAGCATAGTTGGTTTTTAAGTGTATCATGCTGTTTTCATATTGTTTGCAGATCAAATATATATTGTCAAGAGACTTATGAAAGAAACGAAATGGAAAGAGTTTGTTTGAGGACTTGAAGTCAAACAACCAAATATATATTGTCAAATATACATTGTCAAGATATTAGTAACGTGCTTCACGTTCATTGTACGCTTTTAAATAATTTGTTGAAAAAAATTATATATATATTTATTATAAATACTTTCATTACTAGAAATTGAATTCAAACATCAACAAAAAATACCTTTCACCTTAGTCCCTTAAGTTAAAATTATTTAGTTATAATTAAATTATATTAAATAGTTAAATAATTAATTATTTTTAAAAAAATTAATGAAGTATTTATAAACGACTTAGACGGTTCAATTGAACCGTTTTCAAGCCAACTTATATTAGTAGTGATTTATTTAGATTTAATGATTATATCAGGTATTCTTACTTGCATGGCATTTTCAAAGGTTGGGCAAGCAAGTTGTCCAGGCCTTCGGTATGGGATCAAAATCCTAGGGGGAACAGTCGAAGACTGACCCTTACTCCTCAGAAAAAGAAGAAGAAGTTGGATAATTGATGAGATCCCAACATATTTTGCGTATATACAAACAAATATATTACCATAAAATACTAATCAATGATATATAGAACATTATGGACACGCTAACCATCAATATCTTAACATTAAGTTAAGAAGTATGCATCTATATCTTGGTTTTAATACCATTTTGTTGTTATAGAGATGGTTACAGTTACTGGTATTATTAGAAAGAAATATGCAAAATACATGACTATTATGCTTCTTCTGAAAGTAGGATAGCCATCCACTGCAAAGCAGTCATATCCTTCACCACACAGCTCCTATTCATATAAATAAATATTTAAAAAAAAAAAAAAAAAACTAATTAGAGTTTGGACTCTGGATTTATATCAGCTTAGACTTTAAGTCCTAACATGTCCAATTGAAAATTTTATATCCTAGATTTTTATTTTTTGTTTTATTTTTTCCATTATACTTTCTCTAGTATATATAGAAAGATTTCATTGTCAAACATTGGAGGAAGGATATAATGAAAATAATAATATAAATAATAAAAAAATTATGGTCTAAACTTTCTAATTGGACAAGTTAGAACTTAAAACTCTAAACTGATTAGCTGATATAAAATCCAGGATCTAAACTCTAAATAGTCCTAAAAAAAAGAGTACAAAAGAAACAGTTGAAAGAGTTCGGGATCTGAAACCAAACAGGCCTCTGACACAAAGGTAGGTACCTCCCATTGATAGGACAATTCTCCGTGTCATTTGATTTTCTTTGGATCAACCCAACCAATACCCCAACTTAAACTTATATATTTCAATTAATAGAGGTGTAGAACAACTAAAATTAGCTCCGGCTAAGACAACCCAATCCACGGGTCGACCCTGAGTATAGGTATACTTATATACTGCTAAAAAAATGTCTCAACAACTGAAAAGAAAATCAATGATTCTAACCAGAGGCGGAGCTATCAATGGAAACTGTCGGGCCGCAACACGGTCCAAATTTTGAAAAAAAAAAATTTTGAAATTGTTTTTTTAGTTAATGTTTTCTTAGTTATGTTTGATTCTTTTGTTTCGATTTAAAATATGCAACAATTAAGTGATAAATAAATAAAAAATTTAGTCTGTGCGATGCTATTGTCCTCGTATTGCTCAAGCTATACGTGAAGTTCAGTCCCTAATTTTAGAGACTAGTTCCGCGACTGATTCTAACTATATATATATATATATATATATATATATATAATATATATATATATATATATATATATATATTATATATATATATATATATATATATCAAATGTTAGGTTATTTCTTTATATATATATATATATATATATATATATATATATAAAGAAATAACCTAAACATTTGATATATATATATATATATATATATATTATATATATATCAAATGTTAGGTTATTTCTTTATATATATATATATATATATATATATATATATATATATATATATATATATATATATATATATATATCAAATGTTAGGTTATTTCTTTACGAGAAGCATACTACATAACAAATGGTAATTAAGTTATTTGCCACCAACTCCCAGGATCATACATAGCTACTGCTTTGTAAAGGAGAGGACCTAAAGAACTGGCTCTAAAGAAGAAGCAGAAGCAGAAGCACAGCAGAGATGCCCATGAAAACAAGGGCAACTCAATATTGACAGGTATTTACTTAGAGTACTCGATCTTAGTATTACCTATTTGTTTGTTTAAGGAGAAGCCAAGCTAGGAAACCGTACAATACTAAAGAAGAATGAGAAGAAGAAGAATTACAACATACCATAAGTCTTCCTCCATTGATACATATAGGGGAAGAGAGTCTTTGCGTAGTCTTGGTTCATGGGATCATCGTCTGATCCGTTATTAATCTTAGCCGCCAACGTCATTCTCCGCATCTCGGAAAGGTTTCCGGAGAGGAAGCGAGGAGGAGGGCCATCAATCCCTTGCTTCTTCAGAACATGGAGAATTCTCTGAGGTCTCAGCCACAGGACTGTGTACAAGTATACAACAAACGACAGGGAAATTAAGAGGAAAGCCACTAGGAATACTTCCATGGCTGCTGCTGCTGCTGCTGCTGCTGCTGCTGCTGCTTCGTCTTCCTCCTCCTTCTCTAGGAAGTATATGTTTATATACAGTAGAATTTGTCACGTGAGTATCACATGGGAAGTTTTTTTTTGTTTTCCTAACCGGAAAAAAAAAAAAACCAACACCCTTTACCCGAAACCTCCCTACGCAAGGCTCGAATCCAACCCTCCCCTATCCATGTCCTTGGGCCTTACCACTAGGCCAGCCCTCCCCTACCCATGTCCTTGGCCTTACCACTAGGCCATTCCACTCAGAAATAAGTTTGTTTTTCGTAAAGCCATCACCAATCCAACCTCTCAAATATCAATATATTACCGCACTGCCTTACTAACCGAGGGGAGGATCGCACACTGACATACCCACTCCCCCTATTGGCACGATGGGCCCGGAACTAGTAGGTGGAGGATTGGAGCCGACAGGATGCGGGGCACCAGGAACCGCGCGTTGACGTTGGCATCCCCATTTGGCACGGTGGGGCCTAGAGCTAGCACTGGGAGGGCTGGTGCCAATAGGAGGAGGGGACACGTCAGTGCGTGGTTCAGCGCTCGCATCCCTTTCCTCCAATCGATTCGTAAGGTATTTTTGATAATATTATTCATTTCTCCAAAATATCCCTCTAAGTCATTCATCTTTATGTGGCAGCAACTAACGTGGCATACTAAATAGAATTATGTGATATCTAACATGACAGCTGACATAGTAAATCTTAACCTAAAAATTAATCACACAATTTTTTTATGTTAATATTAAAGGTAATTTTAATGTTAATATTAAATATAATTTTAATTTTAATGTTAATTTTCATTTTAAAATTTGTCATGTCAGCTGCCACATTAACTACAATGTCAGTGGTCATGTAAGTGTATATGGTTTGGAGGAACACTTTGGATGGATGAATAGTATTCATATCTAACTGAGAAAAATTTCTCTCCAGACACTTAATTTGTGAAAAAATTATTAAATTTTCTTTGAGAGGATTGGTTTGATCTCAATTTGAGGAAAAAGATAAAAAATTCTCAAATTTAAGAATATACTATTTATGCATATTTTATTCTATATCTTTTAATTAATAAATATAATTAATATAATAATAATATCATTAAAAACATCTTGTTGAGATTTTTCAATAGAGTCTAATATTGAATATATTTGATATTAGTATTAAAAAAAAATTAGAATTTCACATAATTTTGGATCTTGTACATAATTTACATTTTTTTCTGTAAAATAATTGATGTGTAAATAATATATAATAATATAGTGTATATGATTATATTAAAATAATTATAAATTTTTTATGTAGAAATAAATAAGATATTTTTATTGTTGGAGGATATATGAATTGGAGTTGTATAATTTTGAGCATAAAATAATATGATAATATTTCGTCTTGAGTCATCTCAAATTGACTAAAATTTTAAGGATGGATGGAGATGGCCCAAATATAGTTTATGATTTATATATGTGAAAATCTTATCCCTTGGAGTCAAAGAAGTAGTTATGTTTCAAAATGATTTCGTCATCTTTAGTTACTTTCACATGTATTAAACTTAATTATCCTCCCTTTTTTAGCTAATAACTATTCTCTCAAAAGTTGTATAGATGTCATGTGCCTCCAGCTTCTGGCAAGATTATCTCTAGTTTATTTCAATCTATATATAGACTAAATTGCAACAACTATTCAATTTTTTTAACTTAATACTCTCAATTTTGATAGATACGTATCATTTCTTAACTAATATTTTTAACTTGATATCTAAAAATAAAAAATGATAAAATTGTCCCTCCTTTCCAATCCGAATCTTGGCTGCTCACCCCCTTCGCCTACCGCAGCCGACATCCCTCCCGCCCTCGGCTGCTCACAACACCCCGAGGCTACTCCCACCCCTCTCCCCCACCCCCAACGGTTTCTTCGTCCTCAGCTGCACCCCCTCCCCTTCCGTGTGTAGCGGCGGCGGTGGCAGAGCTAGCTCGCAAAGAGAGGGAGGGGCTGAAACCGGAGGCGGAGTAGCCGGATGGGGGCGGGATGAGGCAGCCGTCGGAAGGGAAGGTGAGAGAGGCAGGGGTAATATTGTTTTTATTTTTTTTTAGGATATCAAGTTGGTATCTATCAAAGTTGAGAATATTAAGTCGAACAATTTGAATAGTGGATGGTATCAAGTTATAATTTAGCCCTATATATATCCTTATCTCAAAAGATTGGTCATTCATGGTGTCACATTTCTCTTGTAGATTGCGTTATTTGTTATCTTTACAAAAATGTCGTCATTCTTGCATCACATATCTTCTATCTTATTGTCGCGGTACTATTTATTACTTTTGCAAACATAGGCTGCGGCGGTTTATATAGTGACTTGTATATACTTTATAAAAAAGGAAAAAAACAAACTAGAGATTTTTTTATCTTTGTTATATTTAATAATATAAATTTAGACTTCTCTTTCATTTTTTGTGTCTATTAGATTTATATCTATTTTTTGTCAAAAAAAATATTTAACAAAATTTTCTCAAAATAAATATTTTTCGTGACAAAATAAATATTTTTTGTGATAAAAAATGTATCGTAAGTAATAAATACAAAAGTGGAATGTAAGTCTAAAATTATATTATTAAGTGAGACAAAAGTCAAAAATTTTAAAACACAAAGAGAGAGAGAGAGAGAGAATACTAGTGTAACAGAGATTTATAGAGAGAGAGGTCCGTATAGATATAGCGATAAATTCAGGTTTATTAATTCTTTCCAAATCACCTATATCACAGAGAAAATAAAATGAAATTAACAAACTAGCTAGTTCAAAAAAAAGAGTGGCATCGCTAGTATGACGGAGAAGGTATGGAGAAGGCCAGGTACTCGCGTTGTACTGTTTAGCTTTATAACCTTTTTTTTTTTTTTTTTTTTTTTTGAGTTTGTATGACAATACACAATAAGTTTGTAAATTGCCAAATGGTTAATTTCTTTTTGTTAGGATAATTTAAATTCTCACTAACAGTACTCGTAGAGTTTTGATACTGTTTGTTTCAACTTAAGTATGCCTTATCTATTGGCCGAGGAATATTACTCATTCTATTTCTTTATACTTTATGAGGCTTTGATAACATTGACAATGTTTTTATATTCCAAATCTTTTGTTTTCCCCAATCATATGTTCTTCTAAATCTTATACCATTTACATAATTCAGTCAGCATCCTACTGAAGTAAAATAGATAAGAACTTGTATACAGTTGAGAAAACAAATAATTGGCCAATATAATAATCTTGCCTGTTCTGTCAAGGTATTTATATTATTTCAATTATGATTAGGATGAACCAACGGTTGGACTGGTGAGGGTTATTAGAAGGTCATATCAAGGTTCGGAGTATCGGTACCTGTATCGATATCGGACACTTCCTATGAGTATCTGGGTTGACAATATCGACAGTTTCGGATCGGAGTAGCGGATTTTCGTATCAAAAAATAAATTACTAAAATTTTAGAAAAAAATATATTTTTATATATTTTTTTTGCATAATTTTAAATATTTCATGTATTCTTTTTTAGTAATTTTGGAATTAAACGAAATAAACCTTTGTTGATTAGTTTAGATGCGATATATAAGTTTTTTTTTCTTTACATTCTTTTACAATCACGTTAATTGATCTTTTTCGATCAATTTTCTTTGCCGAATTGATAAAAAGGAGACCCCCGATATTAGTTTCGGTCGATATCAGATTTGGACATACCAAATCGTATCTGTATCGGTCGTATTGGAACGATATCAGCCAATACTACAAACTATGGGTCATAGGTTCAAGTCCATACAATGCAAAAACAAAACAAATAAAAAAAATCATGATTGGTATTGTTTTCTTTGGACTAGTAAAGATAGTCCCACATTGGCTACACCACCAAGTGGGTATCTCAATATAATATTTTGTATGAGTTGAGGTATACACATGGGGTGTGGTGGGGCACATGGGTGCCATGTGGGGGTGTTTTTCTAGGAGAAAAAATGATTAACTCCTCATGAAAGCATTTATGCTTTTTGTCATGTTCTTGAAATTATTTCCATAGCCAACATGTCACGCCCCGATTCCGTGGAATCGATAGTCGTCCTGAACAATTTGTAGCATAGCATGGCATGTTCTATACATAGCACAATTTATAGAAGAATTATGCATTCTAACTATAATTGAAGCATATTGAACATTTGACGAACTGGTCACGCCCCAGTCCCAAAATACGTAGGACTAGGAATACGTAACACGCCCAGCCGTATGGATACGAACTCCAATATATGGAAATCATATACACACGTACGTTATAAATGAATATGCAATCCACCAGTGGTAATATACTGTCACAACAAGTCACACACAATCTATATCTCATCCACAGCACAATTAATAAGTAGGAACAAAGAGCTGAATAATAACTGAATATCCAAGATAGGTATCAAGTCTGATAGTCAGGTGGAAATAAATCCACTACAAAACGACTATACTGCAGTAGTAACAAAATCTCTAAACAGTGAAAATAATCACAGCTGCTCTGAGGGTAAGACCTCCTCAGTCTGGTAAGTAGAGTCAGGTCCAGGTCCGTACTCCTGTGGGTACTCCTGCTCGTCCATATCTGGAAAGGGACCAGATCCTCAGAGGGACGTAACAAGATACATAATAACATGCCAATAAGTACTGAAATATAAACATCCCATGGGTCACCTAACCGTCTAAGTGAATGCAATTTGAGAACAACTTTCCCAACGTGTGGGCTATCTGGCCAGAATGGGATTGGCATGATTCTTTCGGAGAATCATGGGCCTACAAGCGTACCGTCTTTTGAATGACAAATGCCGCCTGCAATATATAGGATCACAACCACCCGTTTCTCCAACGGAGAATCCGAGCGAACTAGGAAAAGTGTAAAGGAGCCCAAACGTCTTACTTGTTGTTCTCCCCATCCCATGCTCTAAGCATGCCACATCCATGACACGATACAACCTCTAAATAACTGCCAGGTCTACTAGCATACAAAGTTTCTTTTAGCAGTCATCCCTAACGCACGGCTAATATGTACAGGATGCCAAATATGTCACGCAGTCTGTGATCTATATGAGACTCATAACTCGTGTAACAACTGTGTCACAGCCAATGAATTTAATGATGCTCCATAATCCTGGGATGGTCTCATAAAATAGGTCCAAAATCTACATAAATGAACATCTATATAAGCAGAAGTAAATATGCATGTATCAACTGGAATATAAATGATAGTACAATGGCAAGGTATACTTGCCAAGTGTCACGCCCCAGTCCCAAAATACCGAGGGACCAGACGCGTGATAATGGCCAGCAGCACACACCGATGGACAAACCCAATTTAATGGATCCATCGGGGCATGCTTAAGCTGTAATATAAGAATAAGTAGGTCCAATGATACGAGTCACAGTCTATGCTAATCTCATCCTCAACTGATAATCACAGATCAAATGCTAGAATAAATACAAATAGGAATAAACTAACAATCTCAATAAAGGTGTCTCGGAGAACAATCCGAGAATAAGTCTGGTACATCAATGAAATAGACTGGAAATAAATTAACTAGGAACAGAAATAAATGAGTATCTCACGCCAATACTCAAGAGAAGTCCTCTGGTATGATCTCGTCCTCAGATCCTGGTTCTGCCCCAGTAACTGCTCCTCTTCCTGCTTCTGCTCCTGATGATGCTCATGTACTGTATAACTCTAGGTGGATCTCCTCTGCTAATCCTGGGAACAAATCCGGATCCAGGTCCTCAGGGGACATAACAAGGTACAGATAATACAAGCCAAAATAAATGCAGTGCAGCAATAATAAAATAAATAGGGTAAGCTATATAACCATCTATGTGAAATGCAAGATGAGAGCATCACGAGTACTCAAGCTGAGCCACTACAGGCTCTGTGTCGGGGAGCCGGGTAGCAGTAATATCCGGTAATGGGCCAATCTCGGGCTTCAGAGTCTTGTGCCTCACAATAATAGTGGTTTATATATATAATCAGCCTGTAGCATGTGTGTCTCTCCCCACCCAATGTAATCACACGTCTCATGTCCACGATGCACCATGCCCATGTCACGCATAATCATATCTAATGCAACAAGTCACATAGTATCTAGGAATATAATGTCAATGTCAAATCCTACATCCTATACAGAATCACCATGAATATCTCAGAAAGATCCTGTCTCATGTATAGTATCAAGTGTCCTGGGTATAATGTACTTGATAAGACAAGTACGAGAATGCAAAGGATCACGAATGTCCATCTCAAGATGACAATACACAACACCGCATACAGTGTTAGCACCCGACTAATAATCGGACGCTAAGTAAGTCACACGGTCCTAGGGCAAGCATGCACAGCAATATAAATAAAGCAAGGAAATATGCAACAAGAACTGCAAAGTTGGCAAGGTATACTTGCCCACTGATGTATAACTAAGTCAAGAAAATAAGTAGCAAAGCTGCAGGGTTTGGCAAGGTACACTTGCCTGGGGTTCTGGCTCCAACTGTAGATCTGGTCTCAGTGTGATCTGCTGGTACTACTCCGGTTGCTGAAATAAACATCACCATTAGATTCATAAAATATCAAATAGCTAGAAACGCCTGTCCTTAAGTCCATTTTGGACACAGGAACAAAAATGACAGTTTCTGGTCAAAGCGGGGTCCACATGTGGGCCGCTTTGCACCGAAAAGCGTATCTGGGTCAAAGGTCTCCAAATTTGTCCAACTTAGTGTCAACAAGTCAGGAACGATGATACGAACCCAACGAAACTCCCAGAATTGGATTCCGATGAGCCGATCAAAAAATCGTCCGTCAAGTGGAACCTGTGGGGCCCACGATATGCGATTCTGTCAACATTCTCAGAATCGAAACAAACTTGGGTCACAGGACCAGCGTATTACTATGAGTTCGATGGTGCAAGTTTCGTCTCGATCTGACATGTGTATACAAAGTTACGACGTGTTCCAGAATCGACGGATACGGGACGGTGTCGGCGGATACGGGTTGATTTCGGTGTGCACGCACATGCAAATCAACTTCTGCGAAATCCCACACGTCCGTATCAACGATGCGCATGTATCGATGAAGACAGCACGCGACCAAGTCATCCCGTTTGGCGGAATGTACTCAGTTCCGGGGTAAAACGGGGTATTAGTTTTTTCTATTTTTGGATCGCGGTTTGCGATCACCATAGGACGCGACGCACCGAGCGAGTTGCACGGACATCGAGGGGGTTATACAGTCTACGTGACGCAACTGACGGAATCGAAAATGGAATCACGAGGTGAGAGAAAACGCTACCTGAACAGTGCTCCGTGAAGACTGATTTCCTGTGTCCGAGTGTCTCCTTCGTGTCCTGCGTCCTGTGTCCTGTGCCTGCTGTGTCCACGGTACTAGGGTTTGATGTGCTCGTGTCCGCTGTGTCCTGCATTGCCGTGTCCAGGCTAGGTTTTGCCGTATCCGGGGCTAGGTCAGCGGGTCGGGATCGGTTTGAACAGGAAGTCGGAGATGAATCGGAAGGGGGTGGCCGGAGGTTGCAGCTCCGGTGGGGGTCGACGTGGTGGTGGAGGCTGTTGTAGTCGGGCTCCGGTGCCAGGCAAAGGAGGGCGGAGGGTTTCTGAGGGTCAGGGGAGAGGGGTGATGGCTCGGACTTCAGTCGGAGGGTCGGGTTCCAGGTGGCGCTCGGTGAGGGGCTGAGGCGAGCGGGTCAATTTGTCTAGAGGAGGAGGATGAGCTGGGGATGTAGGGGCGGCTGCGGGTTCAGTCGAGGGGTGTCATGGTCGATGGCTGGGGAGCAGAGGTCAGGCTCAGGTGAATACGACGGAGGAGGAAGAAGAGGGATCTAGGGTTCCGGTGCTGTGTTCGTGTCAGCGCTGCTCGGCGGACACGGCGGAGCGGAGCGGGGGATGAAGGCGGAGTAGACGGTGGGGGTTGGTCGATGGTGGAGAGGGGTCGGCAGCGGAGCAGAGGTCGGGCTCCGGCGAGGCTGGGTCGACAGGAAGAGGGTGACCGGGGACGAAGGCGGTGGGGATGAGAAACGTTAGGGTTTAGGCTAGGCTGAGGCGGTGGAGCTGGAGAGAAATGAAGGCGGCGGCTGCTTCGTGGATCTCGAGAAAGGCGGCTGCTAGGGCACGAACACCGAGGCCCTTAAATAGGCGCGCCGCCGCTCGGGAACACTGTTTCGATCTGAATTGGGATTAGGGTTTAGTTAGGGTTAACGGGTCCGGGTCGGGTTTGACTCGGATCCGACCCGACCCGACCCGTTAAGCTGGGTTGGCTCGGTTCAGTAGAGCGGTTCGATTCAGGTTGGGTTGGTTGGGTTTAATTTTTAATTAAACCCGTTTTATTTAAGGGGTTTAATTAGGGTTTATTTATATTGGTTTTTATGGCTTTAAACGGATTTTTGGAGTCCAATAAATCCGCAGAAAATTACCCTATGTCCGGTTTTCCATTTTACACCATAAAATATTATTTTTATAATATTTTAATATTAATTAACAGCAATTAAAAATTATTTAATTATCAAAAGCCTATGTTTTAATTACAGAAAAAACCTAGAAACTTACAAAAAATTATGAAGAATTCCAATTAATAATTATTGAAAATCAGGGGGCTTACAATCTACCCAACTTATAAAATTTCGTCCTCGAAATTAAAATATGGTAGGGCTCTCTCTATCCAATCTCACTTGATTACAGTCTAAAGGATTCCTCTCAAGTGAACATTGCGGTCTCTACCCAACTTAGAATTTACCCATCTATCATCTAAGGCTATCCATCTAATAAAGCTATGTCCCAACTTATTTAATCATGGTATTGAATCCTCAAGTCTTTAACACCAAACACATCACCTATGATATTCTCTTAATCATATATAAAAGGGTCATCAACAATGCAACCGGCATGTGGGGTATATCTAGTACTGTCTATATATCAAACTTATACCAAGCACGAGATTTCGTCTTTCCGAAATAAGGGAAGACGAAGATCAATAATAAAGAGTTCAAGGGTAAGGTAATAGAATAGAAGTATCAGGATCAAGGCGTTTAACGAATTCAAATGGGATTTGTCAAGACATTTGTGGATTGAAATCCTATTCTGGTAATCCTTTGTTCGCATGCTCGTATTAGTACAGTTATGTAACTGAAACGATATGCTCAGACATATCTAGAGGAAAAGTATACTAGTCAACTATATATCTCAATTCACGTGAAGTAGTCGTGCGAAGAGCGAACCAAAGTGCACTAAGGTTGATCAGACCGTAATACACTGATTCTGAATAGACAATTGTATTAGTGTGTCGACCCAATAATACATATGTCATGAACAAGCTTGATAAAAATGAGCTTGCAAAACTAGGCTGTAACAGCAGCATAAGTCAAGGTAGTATATGAAATATAAGTACGCTAGATGAGGATGGAAGGAGGTACAACTTAATTCAAGTTCACAAAACAACCCAAAATAAGCACAATAACAAAAGACTCTAAAATCTCTACAGTTATCAATTATAAGCAAGTTCAAAATTACATAGGTTAAGGTTGAGGTCACGAACCAATAGGCACGAGATAAAACAAATCTATAAACAGGTAACTACGAAAAATTTTGCGCATTAGCTACTCTATGGGTCTGTGCGTCTTCCAAAGTCATTGCTGGAGCTTGTTCACGTTCTTACAGTTGATTCCTCTACTGCTGTTGAGCCTGCTGGAAGAGTGTTGCTTGTGGCGCCAAGGGTGGCCTCGGCTGATTCCCTCCTGGGGCTGGTGGTCTGACTCCTTCAACTCTCGTTTGCGGTGCTTTCGATGCTGGAAAGGCTGGCCTTGGTGCTGGTAACGCTCTTTCTCGACGTTCGGGGCATTCCTTTATTAAATACTGACTGGATCCGCAAGCTAAGCATAATTTCCTTTTGCGTCTGCACTCGTTCTCTATATGGCCTCGCCTGCGATAATATGGACAGACAGGTATTTCTTAAGGAGGTGCTTCTGGTGGCTGGTGCATGTGTGACTTCTTTGCAATTTCTTTCCTGTGGTGCTCCGGCTGGTGCTGATGTGGCTGGTTGATGAATCATCAATGCTTTCTCTCGATGCTGAGAACAGTCCTTGGCTAAGTGTTGACTGGTTTCGCAAATCAAGCATAATCCTAACTTGCGTCTGCACTCCTTCTTAATATGGCCTTTCTTGCGACAATGCTGACAAGTAGGAAGAAATAAGGCTCTGGGTGCTGCTCTTGGTGGTGGATTCATCTGTGGTCGCTTTGCAACTCTTTCTTGTTGTGCTTGGTCTGGTGCTGATGTATACGGCCGCTTCTGGCTGGACCTTATCCTTGTGTCGCACTCCATGGGTCTTGCGGTAGTAAGAACATCCTCGTCTAAGGTAGTTGCAGCGGGGCTGATTAACTTCCGTAACTCTGAGCTGAATCTATCGATAAACTTCTCCGCTTGGATCTGCTGAGCTTCTTCCTGAACATTCTGATGGGCTTGCATCATCGCGTAGAACATTCGAAACATTTGTTGTTCGTCCTAGCCTGCCCTTGTAGAACGGTAGACATCGGTGGAGTAAACTGCGTCGATGGTGGAACGTCATCTTCCTAGATTTTCGAGGCATGCTGACTTGCTTGCTGTGATGATGGACCTTCACTAACTGGTGTCGTTTCATCTTCGTTGGTTATTACGGCACCTTGTGGTGTTGCTGGATGAGTCTCGTCGCGTGCTTGTGAATCCATTGTTCTACATCAAAATAAGCTATAAGAGGCGTACAGGAATCAAGGTAGGATGCAAGTCAAGAATTTAATTCGAATCCGATATAGATGTCAAGAACGATTTAAGCAAGTGGATGAGATCCTTAAACTTATCCTATTCTTATTGCAGGCTTGCTCGGTCCCTAAGTTAAAATCGAACAATTTAGTCGTTGACCTGCATGGGCCACCACAAAAACCATGTCACGCCCCAGTCCCAAAATACCGAGGGACCAGACGCGTGATAATGGCCAACAGCACACACCGATGGACAAACCCAATTTAATGGATCCATCGGGGCATGCTTAAGCTGTAATATAAGAATAAGTAGGTCCAATGATATGAGTCACAGTCTATGCTAATCTCATCCTCAACTGATAATCACAGATCAAATGCCAAAATAAATACAAATAGGAATAAACTAACAATCTCAATAAAGGTGTCTCGGAGAACAATCCAAGAATAAGTCTGGTACATCAATGAAATAGACTAGAAATAAATTAACTAGGAACAGAAATAAATGAGTATCTCACGCCAATACTCAAGAGAAGTCCTCTGGTATGATCTCATCCTCAGATCCTGGTTCTGCCCCAGTAACTGCTCATGTTCCTGCTTCTGCTCCTGATGATGCTCATGTACTGTATAACTCTAGGTGGATCTCCTCTGCTAATCCTGGGGACAAAGTCCGGATCCAGGTCCTCAGGGGACATAATAAGGTACAGATAACACAAGCCAAAATAAATGCAGTGCAGCAATAATGAAATAAATAGGATAATCTATATAACCAACTATGTGAAATGCAAGATGAGAGCATCACGAGTACTCAGGCTGAGCCACTACAGCTCTGTGTCGGGGAGTCGGTAGCAGTAATATCCGATAATGGGCCAAGCTCGGGCTTCAGAGTCTTGTGCCTCATAATAATAGGGGTTTATATATATAATCAGCCTGTAGCATGTGTGTCTCTCCCCACCCAATGTAATCACATATCTCATGTCCACGATGCACCATGTCCATGTCACGCATAATCATATCTAATGCAACAAGTCACATAGTATCTAGGAATATAATGTCAATGTCAAATCCTGTATCCTATACAGAATCACCATGAATATCTCAGAAAGATCCTGTCTCATGTATAGTGTCAAGTATCCTAGGTATAATGTACTTGATAAGACAAGTACGAGAATGCAAAGGGTCACGAATGTCCATCTCTAGATGACAATACACAACACCGCATACAGTGTTGGCACCCGACTAATAATCGGACGCTAAGTAAGTCACACGGTCCTAGGGCAAGCATGCACAGTAATATAAATAAATCAAGAAAATATGCAACAAGAACTGCAAAGTTGGCAAGGTATACTTGCCCACTGATGTATAACTAAGTCAAGAAAATAAGTAACAAAGCTGCAGGGTTTGGCAAGGTACACTTGCCTGGGGTTCTGGCTCCAACTATAGATCTGGTCTCAGTGTGATCTGCTGGTACTACTCCGGTTGCTGAAATAAATATCACCATTAGATTCAGAAAATATCAAATAGCTAGAAACGCCTGTCCTTAAGTCCAATTTGGACACAGGGGCAAAAATGATAGTTTCTGGTCAAAGCGGGGTCCACTTGTAGGCCGCTTTGCACCGAAAAGTGTGTTAGGATCAAAGGTCTCCAAATTTGTCCAACTTAGTGTTAACAAGTCAGGAACGATGATACGAACCCAATAAAACTTCCAGAATTGGATTCCGATGAGCCGATCACAAAATCGCCCGTCAAGTAGAGCCTGTGGGGCCCACGATACGCGATTCTGTCAACATTCTCAGAATCGAACCAAACTTGGGTCACAGGACCAGCATATTGCTACGAGTCCGATGGCGTAAGTTTCGTCTCGATTCGACGTGTGTACACAAAGTTACGACATAGTCTAGAACCAACGGATATGGGGCGGTGTCGGCGGATACGCGTTGATTCCGGTGTGCACGCACATCCAAATCAACTTCTGCGAAATCCCACACATCCGTATCAACGACGCGCACGTATCGGTGAAGACCGCACGCGACCAAGTCGTCCCGTTTGGCGGGGCGTACTCAGTTCCGGGGTGAAACGGGGTATTGGTTTTTCCTTTTTTTTATCGCGGTTTTTGATCACCATAGGACGCGACGCACCGAGCGAGTTACACGAGCATCGAGGGGGTTATACAGTCTATGAGAAACAATGACGGAATCGAAAATGGAATCACGAGGTGAGAGGAAACTATACCTGAACAGGGCTCCGTGAAGACTGATTTCCTGTGTCCGAGTGTCTCCTTCGTGTCCTGCATCCTGTGTCCTGTGCCTGCTGTGTGTACGGTACTAGGGTTTGATGTGATCGTGTTCGCTGTGTCCTGCACTGCCGTGTCCAGGCTAGGGTTTGCCGTGTCCGGGACTAGGTCAGCTGGTCGTGATCGGTTTGAACAGGAAGTCGGAGATGAATCGGAAGGGGGTGGCCGGAGGTTGCAGCTCCGGTGGGGGTCGACGTGGTGGTGGAGGCTGTTGTAGTCGGGCTCCGGCGCCAGGCAAAGGAAGGCGGAGGGTTTCTGAGGGTCAGGGGAGATGGGTGATGGCTCGGGCTTCAGTCGGAGGGTCGGGTTCCAGGTGGCGCTCGGTGAGGGGCTGAGGCGAGCGGGTCGGTTTGTCTAGAGGAGGAGGAGGAGCTGGGGATGTAGGGGCGGCTGCGGGTTCAGTCGAGGGGTGTCGTGGTCGATGGCTGGGGAGTAGAGGTCGGGCTCAGGCGAATACGGCGGAGGAGGAAGAAGAGGGATCTAGGATTCCGGTGCTGTGTTCGTGTCAGCGCTGCTCGGCGGACATGGCGGAGCGGAGCGGGGGATGAAGACGGAGTAGACGGTGGGGGTTGGTCAATGGTGGAGAGGGGTCGGCAGCGGAGCAGAGGTCGGGCTCCGGCGATGTCACGCCCCAGTCCCAAAATGCCGAGGGACTGGAGATGCGTGGCAATGGCCAGCAGCACGCACCGATGGATAACCCAATTTAATGGAACCATCAGGGCGTACTTAAGCTGTACATAAGGTCTACTACAACAAGTCACACTAATCTCATCTATAAGATAAAGAAATAAACTGCATAATGAAATGGAAATAAGTAGCAACAAGTCTCAATAAGTCAGTCGGAGAAATAATCCGACATATGTCTGATACACTGGCTCAATAGGCCAGGAACAAAAGAGATAAACATAAAGGAAATACTGAGTACGGGAACAGGTACTCAGGAGAAGTCTTCGGCAGTCACCTCGTGCTCAGGGATCGGTTCTGCTCTAGTATCAAGTCCAGCAATAGCCTCATCTCCTGTCCCGTATATCTCGGGGTACTGCTCCTCAGCTAAACCTGGGGACATAATCCATTCCAGGTCCTCAGTGGACATAGCAAGGCACAAAATAGAACAAGCCAAATAAATGCAGTACAATTAAATAAATGAAACAGCAGGGTAAACTATGTAACCATCTATGTGATATGCAAATGAGAGCAACACTAGTACTCAGGCTGAGACCGCTACAAGCTCTGTGTCGGGGAGCCGGTAGCAGTAATAACACGTAAAGGGTCTAGCTCTGCTGGAGAGTCTACAACCTCACAATAATAGTAGATATATATATAGAACAGCCTGTAGCCTGTGTGTCTCTCCCCACCCAATGTAATCACGCAAACCATGACCATAACGTCTCATGTCCATGTCAGCGGGATTATAACTAATGCAACAAGTCATAATGTCTATAAATAAAATATCTCTGTCCAGTCCTGTATCCTATACAGAATCACCACGAATATCTCAGGAAGATTCTGTCCATGATAGTGTCAAGTGTCCTGTGTTGTAGGGTACTTGATAGGTCAAGTACAAGAATAAAGGGTATCGTGAATCCATCTCTAAATGACGAACCCAACACCGCGTACGGTGTTGGCACCCGACTATGATCGGACACTAGGTACGTCATACGTTTCCTAGGTTAAGCAGTTTAAACAAGATTATATGAATTTACACAAGACATCCAGCAAAGTGTTATCACTGAAAATAAGAAGATAAAGACTGCAAGTTTGGCAAGGTGCACTTGCCTGATGTTTGGATTCCATTAAGGTCCTGGTTTCGGAAATTTCTAGAGATGTCTCCGAAAGCTGAAATAAATAGTACCATCATGCTCAGAAGGTGTCAAATAGCTAGGAACGCCTGTCCTTGGGTCCAATTTGAAGACAAGGACAAAAACAGCAATTTTGGGCCAGAACGGGGTCCACCGGTGGGCCCGCTTTGCACCGAAAAACGTGTCAGTGTCAACGGTTTCTAAATTCACCAAACTTAGTGTCAACAGGTCAGGAACGCTGATACGAACCCAACAGAACTTTCAGATTTGAATTCCGATGAGCCGATCACAAAATCGCTCGTCGAGCGGGGCTTGTGGGGCCCACGACACGCGATTTCGTCAACGTTCTCAGAATCGAACCAAACTTGACCCACAGGACCAGCGTATCGCTACGAGTCCGATGGCGCAAGTTTCGTCTCGATCCGACATGTGTGCACGAAGTTAGGGTAAATTACAGAAAGGGCGGATACGGGGTGATATCCGCGGATATGCGTTGATTCCGGTGTGCACGCACACCCGAATCAGCTTCTGCAAAATCCCATACGTCCGTATTGACGGCGCGCATGCATCTGTGAAGACCGCACGCAACTAAGTCATCCCGTTTGACGGGGCGTACTCAGTTCCGGGGGAGAAACAGGGTCTGGCTTTTCCTGTTTTTGGATCACGGTGTGCGATCATCACAGGACGCGATGCCCCGAGCGGTTTGTCCGGGCACCGAGAGGGTCATCCAGGCTTCGCGTAGCAATTCACAGAATCGAAATCGGAGATAAAGGGTGCAAGATACGAGTACCTTAACGAGGCCCTTCGAAATGGGGGTTTCCTGTGTCCGACACGTATCCTGTGTCCTGTATGCTGTGTCCACGCCGTGCCCGTGTCCGGCTGTGCCCGTGTCCGGCCTAGGGTGCTGCTGGAGGACACGATGGAGGCTGCCAGTGACCGAGCTGCCGGCGGCGGGTCGTCGGATCACCGGCGGAGGTGCTGGAGTCGGGGGAGGGGACGCTGGACGGCGGGGAGGTCGGCGTTGGGTCGGAGGAGAAGAGGGAAGGAGGGAGGAGGAGGTGCTGGAGAGTGGTGGATGGTGGGCTCCGGTCGGCGAGGTAGAGGTCGGCGGCTAGGACAGAGGGGTCTGGGCTCCGGGCGGAGGTCACCGGCGGAGGGACTGAGTCGGGCGGAGATAGGGTTTAGGGGAGTTGAAGTGAGGCGGAGGAAATGGAGGGGGGGTTTATAGGGTGGCGCGGGGTCATTCGTGGCGGAGGAGGCGGGCTGAGGGGAGGACGTGGCCTCCCCCGGCGGAGGCGGCGTGGTTTCCGGCGGTGGCGCGGGAGAACCGGTCGCACAGCGGTCGTGGGGGCAGGGAAAGGGTGACGGGTCGGGTCGGGCGGCGGGCTCCGGGTTGGCGGATCCGCCCGACCCGCTAGGTTCGGTTGGGGCTGGGCTGAGTCACTGGGCTCGGCCCACTGGGCCGGGCCGAGCCCAAACAAAAAATAATAATAATAAAGATAATAATAATAATAATAATTACAGTAATTAATTAATTAATTAGTAAAAATAGTTTTTAGGCTTTTAAAAATAGGTCTGAGGCCCAATAAAATCCCAGAAAATTACCCTAAGTCCAGTTTTCTATTTTACACCATAAAATCATATTTTTATTACATTTTAATGTTAGTTATTAGCAATTAAAAATCCTACAATCACCACAGCACATGTTGTAAATTCCTGAAAATTAAAGAAAAATTACCAAAATTAATTTTTTAAAAAATCTGAAAATTTTAGGGTGTTTACAATCTACCCCCTTAAGAGGATTGCGTCCTCGCAATCGAAGAGTAAACTATAAAGGCACGATTCTACAGAATTAAAGAATGCTTAGGTTCTACCTGATTCTGCAAATAAGTGTGGATAACGCTGGCGCATAACATCCTCTCGTTCCCAGGTCGATTCGCCAGGAGAGTGCTGTTTCCAAGCTACTCGAACCAGTCTGATTGTCTGCCCTCGCAGTGTCTTCTCACTGGTGTCAAGTATACCCACTGGCTGCTCTTCGTATCTCAGGCTAGGTCCCACCGCAATCTCAGAATGATCAACTATATGACTTGGGTCCGTCACGTATCGCCTCAGTTGTGAGACGTATAATACATCATGTACTCCCTCTAAGGATGGAGGTAATGCAAGACGGTAAGCCACCTCACCAATGCGCTCCAAGATATCGAATGGCCCAATGTACCTTGGGCTTAACTTGCCTCTGCTGCCAAATCTGATAGTACCTCTAGTGGGCGAGATCCTCAAAAATACATGCTCTCCTTCCTTGAACTCCAGGGGTCGTCTATGTGCATCTGCCTGTCACTACCATATTTTCTAGGAAAGGGTATTTTGGTAATTTCCTATTTAAATAAATATTGTGCATGGTAAATAATTATTTGTTGTATTATTTAATTATTGTTAGTTATTATTTAATTATTTTAGACTTATTTTAGTGGACCCAACTAGTTTAGTTTGGACCCATGGACCAACATGAATTAATTAGTTAGACTTGGCCCATTTAGAAAGCCCATAGTTAAGGAGATGGATTAAATTAATTAAATGATTAGACTAGAAGCTTCATTCCTTAATTATTTCTTCATGAGAGGCCCCAAGGGGTACATTGGACATTTTATAATTGCTTGGGGGAGGGGCTATGGCCTGCCTATTAAAGAGGGGGGGAAATTTCTCTCTCCTCTCATCTCATTCCAAATCTAGATCTAGAATTCTCCCACTACCAAATTCTCTCCATTCCCATTTCAATTTCCTACCAAATTCATTCCAAATTCTTCCCAATTCACCATTAGTGAAGAAGAAAGCAAGGATCTAGAAGAAGGAAGCAAGGATCTACAAAGAGGAGCAAGGATCTACAATTTGAAAGCAAGTTCTTCTCAATTAGAGGTTTCATTGGGAATCCATCTCCCAATAGGTATAATTCAGATTTTCCCATTTAAATAGCTTCTAAATCTGGGATTTAATCATGTAAAATCAACCTATATGTATGTACTACCCATAGGACTTTGTTTTGTGTTCATAGGAGACCGATGGAGAAAGTTATGGTGCTTTTTGTGTCAATTTTGTTGGAATTCCGAATTTACATTTTGTTGTGTGTGTCAATTGATCCTATAGATCAATTGGACATGAGATTTGTGTTTGAGGCTAGTGTCGTGTCCATATTGGGATACTTGTGGTTCGTATCCCAACTATTTGGTGATACGTGTCATTTGGGGGTTTTCCTCTGACACGGGGCTTTGAACATGTCGTATTTTGACACGGACACATAGATCTACTTTTGACGCTTTGATTTGTTCATAAATATTATTTCTGATTTGTTTGTGTCCTTCGGGGTGCATTTGGTTGTGTGTTGGACTCGTGTCGCATGCGTATCCTAGATCTAGTGGGATACGGTAAGATACTCTCCAATTGTGTGTATTTTTGCATAGATCTAATTAATTGTGGTTCAATTCTTCATTTATAATTAGTATATATATATGGATATTAAATATTTATTTTGTGTATTTATTATAGTAATTATTGTAGCATAGATCTATATTTTGGGTGTGCTAATATAATGTACAATATAATATGTAGCTTTCTTGCATGCAAATATATATGTTACTACTTGTTAAATAATATAATTTATACATAAAATGTTTTATAAAATATATTTGTATGTTTAATTGTGTAATTATTTTATTTATAATTATTATGTAATTATTTGGATATTAATGTAAATATTTTAGGTGTGCTTCTAGCCATGTAAATTATATGTTCTTTGTTAAATATTTGAAGGTATAAGTTTATGTGTATATTAATATATATATGTACATTTTTTGTATTAATGGTTTATATATATATATATATATATATATACTGTTTTATATATTCTGTTTATATATATATATATATATATATATATATATATATATATATATATATATATATATTGTTTATATATTCTGTTTTTATATATATAATTATATATATACAACTTGTTTTAGTGACAGTGAATTAATGACAGTAAAAAACTGTCATTAATTAGCCGACTAATAGCAGCCGCTGTAGCCTTCGGGCAATTAATGACAAACCTGTCATTAATTGCAGCAGCGGAAAACAGCAGCTTTTCTGCGACGCTTTTCCGCGACAGTTTAACTGTCAGCGAAAACCAAAGCAGTGGCAGTTTATTATTTGGGTTTCGGTGACAGTCCTTCGGTGACAGTCCCGACTGTCACTATTTAAACTGTTTTGATTTAATCCTATTTTATTCACTGTTTTTCAATGACGCTTTGACAGATTTAATGTATATATTATATATTATAATTGTATATATATATATGTATATATATATGTGTTTTGTGAGGAATAATAATTGTAATAATATATTATGTTATTTATATAAATGTTGGGTTGTATATATATTATTTTAGGGTATATATTAATTATATTATTAGTATACTTTGTGTGAGTTCTTTTTGAATCTAATTTGATTTCTAAATTATTGTAGTTTATCTCTATATTATTTTATAGATGTCTTGTGAGGTTGACTTTGGGTTTGACCATGTTTGACTTTAGTGGACTTTAGAGTTGACCATAGTTGACTTTTGACTTAGAATTGACTTATTGACCTAGAAATTGCCTAGTTTGACTTGTTCTCTTTCCGGGACCTTGTATTAATGTGGTATTCCATATCTAGGTCTTCGAGGCACCGAGTCAGACATTTGTGAGACTGTTCATTGGACTTCAGGCGAGTACATTCTCTGATAGTTTCTCATTTATGATATCCTCTATGTTCGTTGTATCTAGTGTAGATATACATGTTCTCTTGATACTATGGTTACACGGATTGGTATATCCGGATCTCGTCATGAGATGTTATTCCTTGGTATATGGTGTATATGGTGCAAGTATTATTTCATTGGTTATCTTGTACATGTACAGACACCGATTCTCGGGGAGACTAGCTATCTTCTTGGGGAATCTCGTGCCATAACGTACCGTGGTTGGATCTATTATACCAGTCGGGGGTGGGGAGTATTTTAGTGTAGATATGTGATCATACCCTCCTTGTGCATGTCTTGTTTCTTGTGAGTGTTGATCATACACCGCACGTATGATTAACCAGGCCATTATACTCTTGTGCAAGTTCCCAAGCCGATCACATGTTAAAGCTAGTACTCACACACTTAGTCATTAGTATTCTTGTTCCATCAGCATATTGTTCATTATTGTATTTCTTTCCAGTATTTCCTTATTGTCTCTACATTCTTGTCTCTATTTATGCATCTTGTTTATCCACAGCTATTTACTGTTACATAGTTTTTATCATTGTTTGAGAACTGCTGTTAGGGTTGTACTCTGCTCCTTTCCTGACTGGATATATTTTTCCAGATGACACTGAGGAGTACCCTACCTATTATGGACCCCAGGATGTTGTGGGTTTAGATTCTGAGACCCTGGCTCAAGAGGGACTTATCCCAACTGAGACAGTTGACCCTGGAGTTGTAGCTTTATAGTTTTGTAGTATTCTTTTGTACTGGATTTGTCTCCAGCATATTTCTGTATTTTTCTTCAGACTCATTGATGTATTATTTTAGACTCATGAGTTGTATTGTGACTATTCTATTCTTATCTGATTCGTGTTCATTCTATCTTAGTTATGTGATTGAGTACACTATCTTTTGGTGGTTCATTATATTAGATAGACTTTCTAGACAGCGTTCTACCGCCGATTCTGCGGCGTAGGCTGGGCGTTGTTTCCGACTAGTACCCTTACCCCGGGTGCGGATCGTGACACATTTTTGGTGGTGGCCTATGCAGGTCTAGCTTCACAAGTATGTGATGTCGTGGTAGTGCGACAACTTAGTTGTACTACTGCGAGCCTGCGATAGGATATAGGATATAGGCTGAGATACTCAATCACATCTAGGAAAATTCTTTTGATTCAACTATTCTCCTTTGACGTTGATACTTGATCTCTTAAACTGTCCTTTCCTTGAATATCTTACATCTTGTGTCATATTGATTCTTTCTTTCGCTTTGTCTCAGGATGCCGCCTAAGACTAGATCACAGCAAGGGAGAGCAGTTTCTGAGAGGTCTGCGACATCCCGAGGGCCTGCACCAGTCACTTCTCCGGTGATTGGAGTGTCAGCTGCTTTCGGAGGTCCACCACCCACTCAGAGGACTGTGCCAGCTGTATCTGAGGGGCTTCCACCTCCACCTCCTGTGCCAGCAGAGGCGTCACAGATGTTTACTCTGTTTCGTGAGATGCTCGAGGCACAGAGGGCTCAGTCGGAGGCACATCAGAGGCAGACCGACGTTCTACGGAAGGGCATCGAGAGTGCTCATCAGCTTGCTCGTGTTGTAGTTGAGAGAGGAGTTCCGGTCCAGCAGCAGGTTGTTCCTCAGGTTGCTCAGCTTCGGCCAGGCAACATTCAGGACTTCAAGAAACTGGAGCCTAGGGTTTTCAAAGGGACGGAGGGCATCGTCTATGCTGATGATTGGCTCGAAGATATTGAGCATCTTATGAGGGTGTCCCGTCTTTCTGAAGATCTGAAGGTTGAGGCGGTAGGACTTCAACTGTTTGACGTCGCTCGTACCTGGTTCAGGAATGAGCCGGTTCTAGTTGACGCAGGACAATCTTGGGAGGTATTCAGGGACCTTTTCAAGAAGAAGTTTTTCGCCCGGATAGACAGGCTTGACTTGGGGAGACAATTTGAGAGTCTCATTCAGGGAAGCATGTCTGTGGAGGAATACGCTGCAGAGTTCGGTAGGCTGAGCCGATTTGCAGAGTATCTGGTGAGGGAGCCAGAGGTTCGAGCTATTCGTTTCCGAGAGGGTCTAAACTGGGAGGTGAAGATTCTCATTCCGTCTTTTTATGAGACATACTCGGAGATACTTGCGGAGGCACGCAAGGTTGAGCGGGATCTGGGTTTGAAGACCAAGAGAGACCGTGATTCTTTTCTGGGGGCCAACGGCAGTACAGTATCTGCCAAACGTCCTCATTTTCAGTCCAGACCTTTCCAGCAGCCACAACAGAACCAGACTCCAGCTAGAGCGCCTTTTCACCAGGCACCTCAGCAGCAGAGGCAGTTACAGCAAGCTCTATGCAACTTCTGCAAGAAGCCCGGCCACATCTGGGAAGTTTGCAGAAAGAGGCTAGGAGTTTGTTTGTATTGTGGTACTGAAGGGCATCAATTGAGGGAGTGTCCTCGTCGTGCAGTTCAGGGAGCAGCTCCAGCTCCGAGGGCACATATGAGACCACCTGCAGCACAACCGAGGGGACCGCTTCCGACACAGCAGCAGCGTTTTGTCCAGCATCAGCAGCAGGGAGGTGCTCGGCAGGGACGAGCGTTTGCTATGACAGTCGAAGAGGAGGAACCCACCGGAGATGTCATCGCAGGTTCTATTCTTCTTGATTCCATTCCAGCTTTAGCTTTGTTTGATAGTGGTGCTTTCCATAGTTTTGTATCTGTTTCTTTTGCTCTAAAGCATGGTTTGGTAGCTGAGTCTTTGCTTAGGACTTGCAAGATCATGACCGGGGGAGGCATTATCCAGGTTAATGATATTTGCAAGGATCGGAGAGTTACTCTGGGAGGCCGGGAGTTGAGTGCGTGTCTACTTGTAATGCCACTTCCGAGCTACGACATTGTACTCGGGATGGATTGGTTGAGTAGGCACCGTGCTAGCATAGATTGTAGAGGAGGTAGAGTTTTGTTTGGTCCGCCAGGAGAGCCAGAGTTTGAGTTTGTTAGAGGAGCTGCAGAGCAGGGAGAAGGCATTATTTGTGGAGCTATGGTGGAAGACAAGGAGTTGCCGCATCCGTTGATAGCAGAATTCTTGGATGTGTTTCCTGAGAAATTGCCAGGATTGCCGCCAGATCGAGATGTTGAATTTTCTATAGACTTGGTGCCAGGTGCAGAACCGATTTCGCAGCATGTCTATAGAGTAAACAACAGCGAGCTGGTCGAGTTGAAGAAGCAGGTGGACGAATTGCAGGATAAGGGGTTTATCAGATCGAGTTCTTCACCATGGGGAGCCCCGGTATTGTTTGTACCGAAGAAGGATGGATCGGTGCGTATGTGCATTGATTACAGGGCTTTGAATAATCTCACTATCAAGAATAAGTATCCTTTGCCACGGATTGATGATCTGTTTGATCAGTTGAGTGGTGCGAAGGTGTTTTCTAAGATAGATTTGAGATCAGGCTACCATCAGGTGAAGGTGAAGCCGGAGGACATACCGAAGACTGCTTTTAGAACTCGGTATGGTCAGTTCGAGTTTATGGTGATGCCGTTTGGTTTGACTAATGCACCGGCGGTATTTATGAACTTGATGAACAAGGTGTTCCACCAGTACCTTGACAAGTTCGTGGTGGTGTTCATCGACGACATACTCATATACTCGAGGACACCGGAGGTGCATGAGAAGCATTTGAGGATTGTGTTGGATGTGCTGAGGAAGGAGAAGCTGTATGGAAAGTTGTCCAAATGTGAGTTTTTCTTGGACAAGGTGGAATTCTTGGGGCATGTTGTGACTGGTGATGGTATTTCAGTGGATCCGAAGAAGATTTCAGCAGTGGAATCTTGGAAGACTCTGAGTTCGGTAGCAGAGATCAGGAGTTTCTTGGGATTGGCAGGCTACTACAGAAAGTTTGTGCAAGATTTTTCGAGGATTGCCGAGCCGATGACCAGACTCACAAGGAAGGATGTGGAGTTTGTTTGGACGGAAGATTGCCAGGCCGCTTTTGAGGAGTTGAAGAAGAGGTTGACGTCTGCTCCTATTTTGACATTGCCATCAGGGTCCGGAGGTTTCACTATTTATAGTGATGCATCGGGAAAGGGTTTAGGTTGTGTTCTTCAGCAGCATGGGAAAGTGATTGCCTATGCATCCAGGCAATTGCGTCATCATGAAAAGAACTATCCTACCCATGATTTGGAGTTGGCAGCTGTCATATTCGCCCTGAAGTTGTGGAAACATTATTTGTACGGAGAGCGTGTGGAGATCTTCACAGACCATAAAAGCTTGAAGTACGTTTTCACGCAGAAGGAGTTGAACATGAGGCAGCGTCGGTGGTTGGAACTGATGAAAGATTTTGATATCTCTTTGCAATATCATCCTGGGAAGGCCAATGTAGTTGCCGATGCTTTGAGCAGGTATCCGGTAGCTATGTTCTTGACGCAGGATCGATATTTGTTGGAGGACTTGGAGAGCTTGGGCATTGAGGTGATTGTTCCTGGTAGTGCTATGCAGATGTGGGGATTGCAGATACACTCAGATTTGATGGACAGGATTAAGGCAGCACAGTATGATGATGTATCTCTGAGGAGTATCAGAGCTCAGGTGAGAGCAGGATTAGAGGATGATTTCACTATTGCAGAGGATGGATCTTTGAGGCATGGAGTTAGATTGTGTGTGCCTAGTGGGAAGTTGGGTGAGGAGGTGTTGCAGGAAGCGCATCGCTCTCAGTATTCCATACATCCAGGTGCTAACAAAATGTATCGGGATATGCGAGAGAGTGTGTGGTGGTATGGCATGAAGAGGGAAGTGGCACAGTTTGTATCCAGATGCTTAGTGTGCCAGCAGGTGAAAGCCGAGAGGCAGAGGCCAGGAGGTTTACTTCAGCCATTACCCATTCCAGAGTGGAAGTGGGAACACATTACTATGGATTTTGTGTCCGGACTACCACGATCTCCAGGAGGGAAAGACGCGATTTGGGTCATTGTTGATAGATTGACCAAGTCGGCCCACTTTTTGCCTTTCAAGGTGGGTTTGTCTACGGAGAAGCTGGCAGAGATGTATGTGAGGCAGATCGTTAGGATACATGGAGTTCCCGTCAGCATAGTCTCGGATCGGAATAGTCGTTTCACTTCTCATTTCTGGAGGAGTTTGCAGGAGAGTTTGGGCACTCAGCTCAAGTTCAGTACTGCATATCATCCCCAGACAGATGGGCAGTCAGAGAGGACTATTCAGACTCTCGAGGATATGTTGCGCACTTGTGTACTAGATTTCGGGGGTTCTTGGGAGGACCATCTCCATTTGGTAGAGTTTGCTTACAACAACAGTTACCAGGCCAGTATAGAGATGTCACCTTTTGAAGCTCTATATGGTCGGAGGTGTCGTACTCCTTTGTCTTGGGACGATGTTGGAGAGAGAGTTTTGCTTGGGCCAGAGATGGTTGTGGATGCAGCAGAGAAAGTTCAGTTGATCAGAGATAGACTTCGAGTGGCGCAGGACAGACATCGGCATTGGGCCGATAGCCATCGGAGACCCTTGGAGTTTGAGGTATAGTTTAGATTTTATTTTGTGTGCTTATTCTTGGTTGTTTGTTATAGATAAGTTCTTAAGTTGGTGTTTTGTTCTAGGTGGGTGGTTTGGTATTTCTGAGGATTTCTCCGACACGAGGCACGATTCGCTTCGGTGGAGGCGGAAAGCTTAGTCCGCGATTCATTGGACCTTTCACTATTCTAGAGAGGGTCGGTGCAGTTGCTTATAGACTAGACTTGCCACCTGCATTGGAGGGAGTGCACAATGTGTTTCATGTGTCGCAGTTGAGACGATACGTGGCAGATCCTAGTCATGTATTGGATCACTCAGAGATAGAGGTGGGCCCTACTCTTAGCTATCCAGAGCAGCCAGTTGGAATTCTGGATCGGAGAGAGAAGGTGCTGAGGAACCAGACTATTCCTTTGGTGCGCGTCGCATGGAGGCATCACTCTCCGGGGGAGTCTACCTGGGAGAGAGAGGATGACATGCGAGAGCGTTATCCATATTTGTTTGTACCTTGAGGTATGTTATTTCTAGTTATGTTCTGTTCATTGTTATGTTCTGTTCATTAGTTAGTTATGATTCTTTAGTTCTGTTCTGTGATTTTCTGGGGGTAGTTTTCGTCTTTGAATTTCGAGGACGAAATTATTTTAAGGAGGGTAGACTTGTCACTACCACATTTTCTAGGAAAGGGTATTTTGGTAATTTTCTATTTAAATAAATATTGTGCATGGTAAATAATTATTTGTTGTATTATTTAATTGTTGTTAGTTATTATTTAATTATTTTAGACTTATTTTAGTGGACCCAACTAGTTTTGTTTGGACCCATGGACCAACATGAATTAATTAGTTAGACTTGGCCCATTTAGAAAGCCCATAGTTAAGGAGATGGATTAAATTAATTAAATGATAAGACTAGAAGCTTTATTCCTTAATTATTTCTTCATGAGAGGCCCCAAGGGATACATTGGACATTTTATAATTGCTTGGGGGAGGGGCTATGGCCGGCCTATTAAAGAGGGGGGGGGGAATTTCTCTCTCCTCTCATCTCATTCCAAATCTAGATCTAGAATTCTCCCACTACCAAATTCCCTCCATTCCCATTTCAATTTCCTACCAAATTCATTCCAAATTCTTCCCAATTCACCATTAGTGAAGAAGAAAGCAAGGATCTAGAAGAAGGAAGTAAGGATCTACAAAGAGGAGCAAGGATCTACAATTTGGAAGCAAGTTCTTCTCAATTGGAGGTTTCATTGGGAATCCATCTCCCAATAGGTATAATTCAGATTTTCCCATTTAAATAGCTTCTAAATCTGGGATTTAATCATGTAAAATCAACCTATATGTATGTACTACCCATAGGACTTTGTTTTGTGTTCATAGGAGACCCATGGAGAAAGTTATGGTACTTTTTGGGTCAATTTTGTTGGAATTCCGAATTTACATTTTGTTGTGTGTGTCAATTGATCCTATAGATCAATTGGACATGAGATTTGTGTTTGACGCTAGTGTCGTGTCCATATTGGGATACTTGTGGTTCGTATCCCAACTATTTGGTGATACGTGTCATTTGGGGGTTTTCCTCCGACACGGGGCTTTGAACATGTCGTATTTTGACACGGACACATAGATCTACTTTTGACGCTTTGATTTGTTCATAAATATTATTTGTGATTTGTTTGTGTCCTTCGGGGTGCATTTGGTTGTGTGTTGGACTCGTGTCGCATGCGCATCCTAGATCTAGTGGGATACGGTGAGATACTCTCCAATTGTGTGTATTTTTGCATAGATCTAATTAATTGTGGTTCAATTCTTCATTTATAATTAGTATATATATATGGATATTAAATATTTATTTTGTGTATTTATTATAGTAATTATTGTAGCATAGATCTATATTTTGGGTGTGCTAATATAATGTACAATATAATATGTAGCTTTCTTGCATGCAAATATATATGTTACTACTTGTTAAATAATATAATTTATACATAAAATGTTTTATAAAATATATTTGTATATTTAATTGTGTAATTATTTTATTTATAATTATTATGTAATTATTTGGATATTAATGTAAATATTTTAGGTGTGCTTCTAGCCATGTAAATTATATGTTCTTTGTTAAATATTTGAAGGTATAAGTTTATGTGTATATTAATATATATATGTACATTTTTTGTATTAATGGTTTATATATATATATATATATATACTGTTTTATATATTCTGTTTATATATATATATATATATATATATATATATATATATATATATATATTGTTTATATATTCTGTTTTTATATATATAATTATATATATACAACTTGTTTTAGTGACAGTGAATTAATGACATTAAAAAACTGTCATTAATTAGCCGACTAATAGCAGCCGCTGTAGCCTTCGGGCAATTAATGACAAACCTGTCATTAATTGCAGCAGCGGAAAACAGTAGCTTTTCTGCGACGCTTTTCCGCGACAGTTTAACTGTCAGCGAAAACCAAAGCAGTGGCAGTTTATTATTTGGGTTTCGGTGACAGTCCTTCGGTGACAGTCCCGACTGTCACTATTTAAACTGTTTTGATTTAATCCTATTTTATTCACTATTTTTCAATGATGCTTTGACAGATTTAATGTATATATTATATATTATAATTGTATATATATATATATATGTATATATATATGTGTTTTGTGAGGAATAATAATTGTAATAATATATTATGTTATTTATATAAATGTTGGGTTGTATATATATTATTTTAGGGTATATATTAATTATATTATTAGTATACTTTGTGTGAGTTCTTTTTGAATCTAATTTGATTCCTAAATTATTGTAGTTTATCTCTATATTATTTTATAGATGTCTTGTGAGGTTGACTTTGGGTTTGACCATGTTTGACTTTAGTGGACTTTAGAGTTGACCATAGTTGACTTTTGACTTAGAATTGACTTATTGACCTAGAAATTGCCTAGTTTGACTTGTTCTCTTTCCGGGACCTTGTATTAATGTGGTATTCCATATCTAGGTCTTCGAGGCACCGAGTCAGACATTTGTGAGACTGTTCATTGGACTTCAGGCGAGTACATTCTCTGATAGTTTCTCATTTATGATATCCTCTATGTTCGTTGTATCTAGTGTAGATATACATGTTCTCTTGACACTATGGTTACACGGATTGGTATATCCGGATCTCGTCATGAGATGTTATTCCTTGGTATATGGTGTATATGGTGCAAGTATTATTTCATTGGTTATCTTGTACATGTACAGACACCGATTCTCGGGGAGACTAGCTATCTTCTTGGGGAATCTCGTGCCATAACGTACCGTGGTTGGATCTATTATACCAGTCGGGGGTGGGGAGTATTTTAGTGTAGATATGTGATCATACCCTCCTTGTGCATGTCTTGTTTCTTGTGAGTGTTGATCATACACCGCACGTATGATTAACCAGGCCATTATACTCTTGTGCAAGTTCCCAAGCCGATCACATGTTAAAGCTAGTACTCACACACTTAGTCATTAGTATTCTTGTTCCATCAGCATATTGTTCATTATTGTATTTCTTTCCAGTATTTCCTTATTGTCTCTACATTCTTGTCTCTATTTATGCATCTTGTTTATCCACAGCTATTTACTGTTACATAGTTTTTATCATTGTTTGAGAACTGCTGTTAGGGTTGTACTCTGCTCCTTTCCTGACTGGATATATTTTTCCAGATGACACTGAGGAGTACCCTACCTATTATGGACCCCAGGATGTTGTGGGTTTAGATTCTGAGACCCTGGCTCAAGAGGGACTTATCCCAACTGAGACAGTTGACCCTGGAGTTGTAGCTTTATAGTTTTGTAGTATTCTTTTGTACTGGATTTGTCTCCAGCATATTTTTGTATTTTTCTTCAGACTCATTGATGTATTATTTTAGACTCATGAGTTGTATTGTGACTATTCTATTCTTATCTGATTCGTGTTCATTCTATCTTAGTTCTGTGATTGAGTACACTATCTTTTGGTGGTTCATTATATTAGATAGACTTTCTAGACAGCGTTCTACCGCCGATTCTGCGGCGTAGGCTGGGCGTTGTTTCCGACTAGTACCCTTACCCCGGGTGCGGATCGTGACACATTTTTGGTGGTGGCCTATGCAGGTCTAGCTTCACAAGTATGTGATGTCGTGGTAGTGCGACAACTTAGTTGTACTACTGCGAGCCTGCGATAGGATATAGGATATAGGCTGAGATACTCAATCACATCTAGGAAAATTCTTTTGATTCAACTATTCTCCTTTGACGTTGATACTTGATCTCTTAAACTGTCCTTTCCTTGAATATCTTACATCTTGTGCCATATTGATTCTTTCTTTCGCTTTGTCTCAGGATGCCGCCTAAGACTAGATCACAGCAAGGGAGAGCAGTTTCTGAGAGGTCTGCGACATCCCGAGGGCCTGCACCAGTCACTTCTCCGGTGATTGGAGTGTCAGCTGCTTTCGGAGGTCCACCACCCACTCAGAGGACTGTGCCAGCTGTATCTGAGGGGCTTCCACCTCCACCTCCTGTGTCAGCAGAGGCGTCACAGATGTTTACTCTGTTTCGTGAGATGCTCGAGGCACAGAGGGCTCAGTCGGAGGCACATCAGAGGCAGACCGACGTTCTACGGAAGGGCATCGAGAGTGCTCATCAGCTTGCTCGTGTTGTAGTTGAGAGAGGAGTTTCGGTCCAGCAGCAGGTTGTTCCTCAGGTTGCTCAGCTTCGGCCAGGCAACATTCAGGACTTCAAGAAACTGGAGCCTAGGGTTTTCAAAGGGACGGAGGGCATCGTCTATGCTGATGATTGGCTCGAGGACATTGAGCGTCTTATGAGGGTGTCCCGTCTTTCTGAAGATCTGAAGGTTGAGGCGGTAGGACTTCAACTGTTCGACGTCGCTCGTACCTGGTTCAGGAATGAGCCGGTTCTAGTTGACGCAGGACAATCTTGGGAGGTATTCAGGGACCTTTTCAAGAAGAAGTTTTTCGTCCGGATAGACAGGCTTGACTTGGGGAGACAATTTGAGAGTCTCATTCAGGGAAGCATGTCTGTGGAGGAATACGCTGCAGAGTTCGGTAGGCTGAGCCGATTTACAGAGTATCTGGTGAGGGAGACGGAGGTTCGAGCTATTCGTTTCCGAGAGGGTCTAAACTGGGAGGTGAAGATTCTCATTCCGTCTTTTTATGAGACATACTCGGAGATACTTGCGGAGGCACGCAAGGTTGAGCGGGATCTGGGTTTGAAGACCAAGAGAGACCGTGATTCTTTTCTGGGGGCCAACGGCAGTGCAGTATCTGCCAAACGTCCTCATTTCCAGTCCAGACCTTTCCAGCAGCCACAACAGAACCAGACTCCAGCTAGAGCGCCTTTTCACCAGGCACCTCAGCAGCAGAGGCAGTTACAGCAAGCTCTATGCAACTTCTGCAAGAAGCCCGGCCACATCTGGGAAGTTTGCAGAAAGAGGCTAGGAGTTTGTTTGTATTGTGGTACTGAAGGGCATCAATTGAGGGAGTGTCCTCGTCGTGCAGTTCAGGGAGCAGCTCCAGCTCCGAGGGCACAGATGAGACCACCTGTAGCACAACCGAGGGGACCGCTTCCGACACAGCAGCAGCATTTTGTCCAGCATCAGCAGTAGGGAGGTGCTCGGCAGGGACGAGCGTTTGCTATGACAGTCGAAGAGGAGGAACCCACCGGAGATGTTATCGCAGGTTCTATTCTTCTTGATTCCATTCCAGCTTTAGCTTTGTTTGTTAGTGGTACTTCCCATAGTTTTGTATCTGTTTCTTTTGCTCTAAAGCATGGTTTGGTAGCTGAGTCTTTGCTTAGGACTTGCAAGATCATGACCGGGGGAGGCATTATCCTGGTTAATGATATTTGCAAGGATCGGAGAGTTACTCTGGGAGGCCGGGAGTTGAGTGCGTGTCTACTTGTAATGCCACTTCCGAGCTACGACATTGTACTCGGGATGGATTGGTTGAGTAGGCACCGTGCTAGCATAGATTGTAGAGGAGGTAGAGTTTTGTTTGGTCCGCCAGGAGAGCCAGAGTTTGAGTTTGTTAGAGGAGCTGCAGAGCAGGGAGAAGGCATTATTTGTGGAGCTATGGTGGAAGACAAGGAGTTGCCGCATCCGTTGATAGCAGAATTCTTGGATGTGTTTCCTGAGGAATTGCCAGGATTGCCGCCAGATCGAGATGTTGAATTTTCTATAGACTTGGTGCCAGGTGTAGAACCGATTTCGCAGCATGTCTATAGAGTAAACAACAGCGAGCTGGTCGAGTTGAAGAAGCAGGTGGACGAATTGCAGGATAAGGGGTTTATCAGATCGAGTTCTTCACCATGGGGAGCCCCGGTATTGTTTGTACCGAAGAAGGATGGATCGGTGCGTATGTGCATTGATTAAGGGCTTTGAATAATCTCACTATCAAGAATAAGTATCCTTTGCCACGGATTGATGATCTGTTTGATCAGTTGAGTGGTGCGAAGGTGTTTTTTAAGATAGATTTGAGATCAGGCTACCATCAGGTGAAGGTGAAACCGGAGGACATACCGAAGACTGCTTTTAGAACTCGGTATGGTCAGTTCGAGTTTATGGTGATGCCGTTTGGTTTGACTAATGCACCGGCGGTATTTATGAACTTGATGAACAAGGTGTTCCACCAGTACCTTGACAAGTTCATGGTGGTGTTCATCGACGACATACTCATATACTCGAGGACACCGGAGGTGCATGAGGAGCATTTGAGGATTGTGTTGGATGTGCTGAGAAAGGAGAAGCTGTATGGAAAGTTGTCCAAATATGAGTTTTTCTTGGACAAGGTAGAATTCTTGGGGCAAGTCCAAGAAAACTTCTCACTTCTGCAACAGAGGTAGGGGTAGGCCAGGTTTCTATAGCAGTGACCTTCTCTGGGTCCACAGCCAGTCCTTCACTCGAGATAATATGCCCTAAGAATGGCACATTGTCCATACAAAACTCACATTTGCTGAGTTTGGCATACAGCTTCTCTCTTCTCAAGGTTTCTAGCACCATTCTGAGGTGTTCCTCGTGCTCTTCGTGGTCCTTGGAGTAGACTAGGATATCATCAATGAATACCACCACAAACTTATCCAAGTACTGATGGAAGACTCCGTTCATCAAACTCATAAATACAGCAGGTGCGTTGGTTAAACCAAACGGCATTACTAGGAATTCATAGTGTCCGTACTTAGTCCTGAAGGCCGTCTTTGGGATATCTTCCTTCTTCACCCTAATCTGGTGATAACCGGATCTAAGGTCAATCTTTGAGAATACCCTAGCACCACTCAATTGGTCAAACAAGTCATCAATGCGTGGTAAGGGGTACCGGTTCTTAACAGTTACAGCATTAAGGGTTCTGTAATCAATGCACAACCGTACAGTTCCGTCCTTTTTGGGTACAGAAAGTATAGGTGCTCCCCATGGTGAAATACTGGGCCGGATAAATCCTTTCTCCAGAAGGTCGTCAACTTGTGCTTTCAACTCCACTAACTCCTTAGGTGCTAGCCGATATACCGATGAAGTGATAGGTTCGGCTCCTGGAGTTAGGTCTATTGTGAATTCTATCTCCCGATCAGGTGGTAAACCTGGAAGATCGTCGAGAAATACATCCACAAATTCCGATATGACTCTTGGGTAACCTGAATCCTCTTCTACAGTTAATACCCTAAGAGTTGGCTGGACCCCTTGTTCTACAGCTCCTCGAAGAAATTCAAACTCAGGAAGGCTAGGGGGTCTAAATATCACTTTTCTAAGCCGGCAATCCAGTGTCGCATGGTACTGACTTAACCAGTCCATACCAAGTACAATATCGTAATCAGGCATAGAAAAGATCAGGAATTGGGCTCGCATCTCTCGGCCACAGACTACTACCGAACATGATCTACATGTATCACTAACCGGGATAATTCACCTCCCGTTAGAATTCTCTTCATCTTTGAGAGAGGTGCGGTAGCTATTCTATGTGTGGCTACGAAGCTAGCAGCAATAAATGAATACGAGGCTCCAGAATCAAATAATGCTACAGCAGGAATTGAAGCTACTAATATGGTACCTGCTATCACTTCGTCTGCAGTAGCTTCTACAGTGACTGCTAGTGCATAAGCCTGACCTCGTCCCTGAGCGGGACCCCTTTGCTGACGAGCTTGCTGGAACATTGCTGCCTGAGGTGGTAGAGGTGGCCTGGCTCCTCCAGGCCCTGTCTGTGTTGCTACCCCAGCTGGAAGAGCTGCAGGTGGAGCTGGTCGATTTGGAACTCCCTCTCGACGTTCCGAGCAGTCCTTTGAGAAGTGTTGTCTAGATCCGCAAACCAGGCAGAGCCCCAGCTTGCGTCTACATTCTTTTTCAATATGTCCTACTTTGCCGCAGTAATGGCAAGTAGGCAGGTTCTTAGTTGCTGCTCTTGGAGGCGGGCTCTTCTGAGGCCGTTTAGCAGATTCCCCTGGTGATAACTTGGACGATGCTGAGGAGAATGGACGTTTCAGGCTTGATTCCCTCCGAGTAACGCGCTCCAGCCGACGTACTGCAGCTAGGACGTCGGAGTAAGATGTGGGCGCGACCGATCCGATTAACTTCTGAAGCTCGAACCTGAGCCCATCAAAGAACTTTTCTGCCTTCTCCTCTTCGGTAGGAATTAGCGAAGGGGCGAAGCGGCTCAGGCGAATGAATTCGGCGTTATATTCCTCCACCGTCATGTTGCCCTGGATCAGGCGGTTGAATCTGTCTCGGAGTTCTGACCGAGCCACAGCAGGGATGTACATTTCCTGGAAGAGTCTGGAGAATTCCTCCCAGGTAACCTGATCATGTCCGAGCCTTCTTTCTTCGGACAGCCACCAATGATGCGCGTTGTCCGTCAGTTGCATCCTGACGGCAGTCATCCATTTGTCCCTTGGTAGTTCAGCGGCCTCCAACTGATGCTGCGTGTTCGTAAGCCATTCATGCACTTCAGTTGGTCCTTCCTTGCCCGAGAAGGTACGGGGCTTGAGTTGACGGAAATCTGTGATAGATCCCGTCGCTGGCCGCCTATTTGGTAGCTCCAATGCAGCGACTAGGCTGTTCCTTAGGTTCTCGGTCTCTCGGCGTTGGGCCTCCTGTTGGGTCTGCTGTTGGGCCTGCATCATTGCGTAGAACATCTGGAACATTTGCTGGCCGTCCATTACCTGTCCTGGGGGAAAGACAGGCATCGTAGGAGGGAACTGGGGAGGAGGCGGGATGTCATCACGCCTGAACCTGGAACTTGGCTGGCCAGTTTGATTGCTCTGAGAGGATTGTCCTCTGGTATCTGGCGTCGTTCCAGCTTCACAGGTAACCACCGCTTCAGGCGGTGTACCCAAGGGGGTCTCGTTACCACTTCTGGGATCCATTACTCTGTATCAAAAAGAAACAATGAGAACGCCCAGAGGAATCAAACAGGATGCAATTCAAGCAATTAAATTGAATTCGACATAGAGTCCAAAAATGATTCAATCAATGGATGAGATCCTATAAATTATTCTATCTTATTGCAGGCCTGTCCGGTCCCTAAGTTGAAACCGAACAATTTAGTTTAGGACCTGCATGGGCCACCACAAAAACCATGTCACGCCCCAGTCCCAAAATGCCGAGGGACTGGAGATGCGTGGCAATGGCCAGCAGCACGCACCGATGGATAACCCAATTTAATGGAACCATCAGGGCGTACTTAAGCTGTACATAAGGTCTACAACAACAAGTCACACTAATCTCATCCATAAGATAAAGAAATAAACTGCATAATGAAATGGAAATAAGTAGCAACAAGTCTCAACAAGTCAGTCGGAGAAACAATCCGACATATGTCTGATACACTGACTCAATAGGCCAGGAGCAAAAGAGATAAACATAAAGGAAATAATGAGTACGGGAACAGGTACTCAGGAGAAGTCTTCGGCAGTCACCTCGTGCTCAGGGATCGGTTCTGCTCCAGTATCAAGTCCAGCAATAGCCTCAGCTCATGTCCCGTATATCTTGGGGTACTGCTCCTCAGCTAAACCTGGGGTCATAATCCATTCCAGGTCCTCAGTGGACATAGCAAGGCACAAAATAGAACAAGCCAAATAAATGCAGTACAATTAAATAAATGAAACAGCAGGATAAAATATGTAACCATCTATGTGATATGCAAATGAGAGCAACACTAGTACTCAGGCTGAGACCGCTACAAGCTCTGTGTCGGGGAGCCGGGTAGCAGTAATAACACGTAAAGGGTCTAGCTCTGCTGGAGAGTCTACAACCTCACAATAATAGTAGATATATATATAGAACAGCCTATAGCCTGTGTGTCTCTCCCCACCCAATGTAATCACGCAAACCATGACCATAACGTCTCATGTCCATGTCAGCGGGATTATAACTAATGCAATAAGTCATAATGTCTATAAATAAAATATCTCTGTCCAGTCCTGTATCCTATACAGAATCACCACGAATATCTCAGGAAGATTCTGTCCATGATAGTGTCAAGTGTCCTGGGTTGTAGGGTACTTGATAGGTCAAGTACAAGAATAAAGGGTATCGTGAATCCATCTCTAAATGACGAACCCAACACCGCGTACGGTGTTGGCACCCGACTATGATCGGACACTAGGTACGTCATATGTTTCCTAGGTTAAGCAGTTTAAACAAGATTATATGAATTTACACAAGACATCCAGTAAAGTGTTATCACTGAAAATAAGAAGATAAAGACTGCAAGTTTGGCAAGGTGCACTTGCCTGATGTTTGGATTCCACTAAGGTCCTGGTTTCGGAAATTTCCAGAGATGTCTCCGAAAGCTGAAATAAACAGTACCATCACGCTCAGAAGGTGTCAAATAGCTAGAAATGCCTGTCCTTGGGTCCAATTTGGAGACAAGGACAAAAATGGCAATTTCGGACTAGAACGGGGTCCACCAGTGGGCCCGCTTTGCACCGAAAAATGTGTCAGGGTCAACGGTCTCCAAATTTACTAAACTTAGTGTCAACAGGACAGGAACGCTGATACGAACCCAACGGAACTTTCAGATTTGAATTCCAATGAGCCGATCACAAAATCGCCCGTCGAGCGGGGCCTGTGGGGCCCACGACACGCGATTTCGTCAACGTTCTCAGAATCGAACCAAACTTGACCCACAGGACCAGCGTATCGCTACGAGTCCGTTGGCGCAAGTTTCGTCTCGATCCGACGTGTGTGCACGAAGTTAGGATGAATTACAGAAAGGGCGGATACGGGGCGATGTCCGCGGATACGCGTTGATTTCGGTGTGCACGCACACCCGAATCAGCTTTCGCGAAATCCCACACGTCCGTATTGACGGCGCGCACGCATCTGTGAAGACCGCACGCGACCAAGTCGTCCCGTTTGGCGGGGCGTACTCAGTTCCGGGAGGAAAATAGGGTCTGGCTTTTCCTGTTTTTGGATCGCGGTGTGCGATCACCACAAGACGCGATGCCCCGAGCGGTTTATCCGGGCACCGAGAGGGTCATCCAGGCTTCGCGTAGCAATTCACAGAATCGAAATCGGAGATACAGGGTGCAAGATACGAGTACCTGAACGAGGTCCTTCGAAATGGGGGTTTCCTGTGTCCGACACGTATCCCGTGTCCTGTACGCTGTGTCCACGCCGTGCCCGTGTCCGGCTGTGCCCGTGTCCGGCCTAGGGTGCTGCTGGAGGACACGACGGAGGCTGCCAGTGACCGAGCTGCCGGCGGCGGGTCGTCGGATCACCGACGGAGGCGCTGGAGTCGGGGGAGGGGACGCTGGACGGCCGGGAGGTCGGCGTTGGGTCGGAGGAGAAGAGGGAAGGAGGGAGGAGGAGGTGCTGGAGAGTGGTGGATGGCGGGCTCCGGTCGGCGAGGTGGAGGTCGGCGGCTAGGGCAGAGGGGTCTGGGCTCCGGGCGGAGGTCACCGGCGGAGGGACTGAGTCGGGCGGAGATAGGGTTTAGGGGAGTTGAAGTGAGGCGGAGGAAATGGAGGGGGGGTTTTATAGGGTGGCGCGGGGTCGTTCGTGGCGGAGGAGGCGGGCTGAGGGGAGGACGTGGCCTCCCCCTGCGGAGGCGACGCGGTTTCCGGCGGTGGCACGGGAGAACCGATCGCACAGCGGTCGTGGGGGCAGGGAGAGGGTGACGGCTCGGGTCGGGCGGCGGGCTCCGGGTTGGCGGACCCGCCCGACCCGCTAGGTTCGGCTGGGGCTGGGCTGAGTCACTGGGCTCGGCCCACTGGGCCGGGCCGGGCCCAAACAAAAAATAATAATAATAAAGATAATAATAAAAATAATAATAATAATAATAATAATAATAATTACAGTAATTAATTAATTAATTAGTAAAAATAGTTTTTAGGCTTTTAAAAATAGGTCTGAGGCCCAATAAAATCCCAGAAAATTATCCTAAGTCCGGTTTTCTATTTTACACCACAAAATCATATTTTTATTATATTTTAATGTCAGTTATTAGCAATTAAAAATCCTACAATCACCACAGCACATGTTGTAAATTCCTAAAAATTGCAAAAAAATTCCCAAAATTAATTTTTTAAAAAATCTGAAAATTTTAGGGAATTTACAGGCGAGGCTGGGTCGACAGGAAGAGGGTGACCGGGGACGAAGGCGGTGGGAATGAGAAACGTTAGGGTTTAGGCTAGGCTGCGGCGGCGGAACGGGAGAGAAAGGAAGGCGGCGGCTGCTTCGTGGATCTCGAGGAAGGTGGCTGCTAGGGCACAAACGCTGAGGCCCTTAAATAGGCGCGCTGCCGCTCGGGAACACTGTTCCGATCTGAATTGGGATTAGGGTTTAGTTAGGATTAACGGGTCCGGGTCGGGTTTGACTCGGATTCGACCCGACCCGTTAAGCTGGGTTGGCTCGGTTCAGTAGAGCGGTTCGGTTCAGGTTGGGTTGGTTGGGTTTAATTTTTAATTAAACCCGGTTTATTTAAGGGATTTAATTAGGGTTTAGTTACATTGGTTTTTATGGCTTTAAACGGGTTTCCGGAGTCCAATAAATCCGCAGAAAATTATCCTATGTCCGATTTTTCATTTTACACCATAAATATTATTTTCATAATATTCTAATATTAATTAACAGCAATTAAAAATCATTTAATTATCAAAAGTCTAGGTTTTAATTACAGAAAAAACCTAAAAACTTACGGAAAATTGTGAAGAATCCCAATTAATAATTACTGAAAATCAGGGGGCTTACACCAAGCAAAAGTCCTGAAGAGTGCAACGTCCAATACAGTATTTTAGTTCGTTGTAAGAAGAAGTGGGATTAGGGTTTGAAAGAGTTGTAATAACACACATATATATAGTGATAAGAGGCGATGGGGGTTACTTACTGGTTAAGAAACTACTGCCATTGCTGTTTCTCTTTCATTGGTTTAGATTTTGGCTGAGGGTCGTTTAGTAATAACAGGTAAAGAGGCGGTGGAAATGAGACGGTGGAGTTTATTTTACGCGCGGTGTAGGAATTAAGCAGTGGAGTTCTATTTTACGCACGGATCAGAATTTATGCGGTGGTGGAGTTTACGCTTGGGTTAGTTTTACGCGTAGAGAAAGGAATTAGGCGGGTGGTGAGGTTTACGCGCGAAATTGGGAATAGCAATTCGGTTTTGCTACTGCGGCTGCTGATATTTTCCTATTGGGTTTGGGTTAATGGTTTTCGGGTTGAGATCGAATAGGAGTCCAACCCATTTTCTTTTATTTCCCTTTCTAATAAACTATATATATATATATACACTTAGAAATTTCTAGATTTTAGATTGGTGCATATGCAACTGTACAAAGGGTCTCCTACATAAAATAAATTTGGAAAAATTTATAATGGCTCCATAATACTATATAAATAAATAAATAATTAATAATATAACAAATACGGTTTTCAGAATTAGGGTTCTTACATTCTATCCAACTTATAAAAATTTCGTACTCGAAATTAAACTAAGCCATGGTAGAAAGTCAAGGATGGTATAAGGTATAAATTAACAAAGTAATTTCATACCTTGGTCAATGAATAGGTTCGAAAAATGTTGACGCATGTCGTCCTCGCGCTCCCAAGTAGATTCTCCTGGAGCGCCATACTTCCATGCCATGCAGACTAAGGGAATAGACTGGTTCCTTAATACTTTCTCTCGATGATTAAGGATTCCCACGGGTTGCTCTTGATATGACAAGTTCGGCCCAATGGTGATCTCCGAATGGTCAAGAACATGACTGCTGTCTGCCATATATCGCCTGAGCTGCGACACATAGAATATGTTATGTACTCCCTCAAGTCAAGGTGGTAGCGCAAGTCGATATGCCACTTCTCCCACTCTTTCTAGCACGTCAAAAGGTCCAATATACCTTGGACTCAACTTGCCGCGTCCTCCGAATCGAATGGTGCCCCTAGTAGGTGATATCCTTAAGAAAACATGGTCGCCCTCTTTAAACTCCAAGGGACGACGATGAAGGTCTGCCCATTGTTTCTGCCTTTCTTGCACTGCTTGCAAGTGTTTTGTATCTTCTTAACTGTCTCTACGGTGTTGACTACTAACTCGGGTCCCAGAATCTGACGTTCTCCTACGTCACTCTAACATATAGGAGATCTACACTTCCTTCCATACAATGCTTCAAACGGGGCCATCTGGATGCTCGCCTGATAGCTATTGTTGTAAAAAAATTCCACACGATGTAGGTGGTCCTCCCATAATCCTCCAAATTCTAATATACAAGCCCTCAACATATCCTCCAATGTTTGAATAGTACGTTCTGATTGCCCATCTGTCTGTGGGTGATAAGATGTACTGAACTTTAGACGAGTCCCAAGACTTTTTTACATGCTCTCCCAAAAATGCGACGTAAAACGCAAATCCCTGTCTGATACAATGCTGACGGGTACGCCGTGCAACCTCACGATCTGCCTCATATATAAGTTAGCCAAAGCTTTTGTAGATTGGCTAACTCTAAAAGGCAAGAAATTGGCTGACTTGGTGAGTCGGTCCACTATTACCCATACTACATCTCTACCACTTGGACTCCTAGGAAAACCTGTGACAAAATCCATAGTGATGTGCTTTCACTTTCACTCCGGAATCGGAAGTGGTTGCAATAATCCTGCTGTTCTCTGGTGCTCTGCCTTTACTTGTTGACATATTAAACATTTAGCTACAAAGCGAGCTATCTCTCTTTTCATTCCATGCCACCAAAAGTGCTGTCGTAAATCACGATATATTTTAGTGCCTCCAGGATGAATAGAATATATCGAACTATGAGCTTCTGTCATCAGCTTTTGTCGAATCTCTCCATTGGGAACATATAAACAATCACCACATCGTAATGTCCCGTCATTATGGATGCGCAGTCCTGTCTGCTCTCCGGTCTCTGTTCATTCCTTTAATCTTCTGAATCTGGCGTCGGTAGGTAATGCTGCCTTGATTCTTTCTACTAGTGATGATTGTATTTGCAAGTTGGTTAGTGTCCCGTCTGTTTCAGGCAATAATACTTCAATGCCAAGACCTTGCAAGTCTTTCAATAATTCTTTCTGTGTTGTTAGGAAATAAGCTGCTGGCTTCCGTCTTAATGCGTCTGCTACAACGTTATCCTTGCCTGGGTGATAATGTAGCTCTATCTCAAAATCTTTCATCAATTCAAGCCATCGACGATGTCTCATATTTAACTCCTTCTGTGTGAAGACATACTTGAGGCTTTTGTGGTCTGTATAGATTTTTACTCGTTCCCTATATAAGTAATGTCTCCATAGCTTCAGAGCAAATACAACGGCTGCAAGTTTCAAGTTATGAGTTGGATAATTCTTTTCATGTACTCATAATTGTCTAGATGCGTATGCAATCACTTTGCCATGCTGCATCAATACGCATCCCAAACCTTTCCCTGATGCGTCACTGTAGATCACATAGCCTCCTGGTTCGGATGGAATAGTTAATACTGGTGCTGAAGTCAGTCGCTTCTTCAATTCCTCGAAAGCGGTTTGACACTCGTCGGTCCATATAAACTTTTGATCTTTGCAAGTCAACCGAGTCATAGGTGTTGCTATCCTTGAGAAGTTCTCCACGAACCGTCGGTAATATCCCGCAAGTCCAAGGAAACTTCTCACCTCTGCTGCTGATTTAGGAACAGGCCAAGTCTCGACTGCCGAGATCTTTTCTGGATCAATAGAAATTCCATCTCCTGTAATAACATGTCCAAGAAATAAGACTCTGTACAAGAAGAACTCATATTTATTGAGCTTTGCATATAACTGCTCTCTCCTTAAGGTTTCTAGAATAATCCGCAGGTGCTTCTCGTGCTCCTCGTGGCTCTTTGAATAGACAAGTATATCATCTATGAAGACGACCACGAACTGGTCCAAATACTGATGGAAGACTCGATTCATTAAGTCCATAAAGATAGCTGGAGCATTGGTCAATCCAAACGGCAGGACCAGAAACTCGTAGTGCCCATATCTTGTTTGAAATACGGTCTTCGGGATGTCCTCCTTCCGTACCTTCACCTGGTGATATCCCGATCTCAAATCTATCTTTGAGAATATCTTGGCTCCACTAAGTTGATCAAATAGGTCATCAATGCGTGGTAGTGGATATTTATTCTTCACTGTCACTGCATTTAAGGCTCTATAGTCAATGCACATACGCACTGACTCATCCTTCTTTGGTACAAACAACACTGGTGCTCCCCAGGGTAATGCACTTGGTCGGATAAAACCTTTCTCTTCTAGTTCTTTCAATTGTGTCTTCAGTTCATCCATCTTCTTCTTTGTCAGTCTATAAACATGTGATGCTATGGGTGCAGCTCCTGATATTAATTCAATCAAAAACTCTATGTCTCGGTCTGGGGGTAATCTTGGTAATTCTTCTGGAAAGATGTCTTGGAATTCTGAAATAATGGGATGATAGACAACATCGTCCATTGTGAGTTACATACCATCAAGGATTTCTGTGGATCCTCGTGCAAACTCAAGTTCAGGCTGGCCGGGTACCTTAAAAAGAATGCTTCCTCCAAAGCAATCAAAGAAAGCATTGTACTTGCTTAGCCAGTCCATTCCAAGCACAATATCAAAAGTCGGCATAGGAAGGACTAAGAGTCAGGCATTCATCTCTCTGTCACGTATCACTAATAGATACAACTCCTCCTCCGGTGAGAATTCTAATACAACTAGGTAGAGGTGTAGTGGTAATGTTGTGTTTGGCAATAAAACTAGATGATATGAATGAGTAGGTGGCTCCCGTATCAAACAATGTCATAGCAGAAAAAGTAAAAGCAAGAGTGATACCTGCTATGACATCAATCTCCTGATCTATGTCATCCACTTCCATTGCAAAAGCTTGTCCGTTCCTTCGGGGTTGTCCCTGTCTGGCCCTCGCGAATTGATCCTCCTGTGTAGGTAGTGGTGGTCCTCGCTGAAATTCTCCTGCTGTTGGAGGTTGAGGTACTGGAAGCGCTAGTCTCTGTACTGGCGGTGAAAGTGTCTGCTGCTTTGGACAATTTCATGCCTGGTGCTGTCCAGAACCACATCTCATACACTGTCCCAAACGGCCCGACAGTCTCTTGAGATGTGCCCGCGTCTCCCGCAATAGTTACATTGGAGCTTATCTGGAACCTGGTATGGTCCTGCTCTATGCTGATATTGTTGTTGCTGAGCTAAATGACGTCTGATAGGTCCTCCTTGTTGTGTTCTTGCTGGTCCTTGTTGTGTCCTCAGCTGACCTTCCTTTCCTCTGTTGATGGTTTCTTGTAATCTGGCTTCTGTCAGTAACTCGGCATAAGAGATTCAGGACTGGGAGCTAGTGTAGTGTTGTAGCTCCTGAGTTAGTCCACGATAAAATCTTTTGGCCTTGGCCAAGTCATCTGGTATCAAGGAAGCACCATATTTACTGAGGCGACTAAACTCATCATCATACTCGTCCACCGTTCTGTTCCTCTGCTCTAGGTGGAGAAACTGATCGTACAATGCATCTATGACGGTGTCCGGGAAGTACTTTCTTTTAAAGCACTCCAGAAACTGCTCCCAAGTCTGGTATGTACCCAACTGGCGCTCTATGGATTCCCACCAGTGATGACCATTACCATCTAGAAGCGTCCTTACACCCGTCATCCACAGGTCTGCAGGTAGCTGTGATGCATCTAATAATTTTCGAGTGTGCGTGATCCAGTTAGTAGTTTCCTCTGGGCTCTCAATGCCTTTGTACGGCCTCGGACCCATCTGTATAAAGTCTTTTACTGAACCAACTTTAGCTCGAGGTACTGGAGCTAGTGCTTGAGCTGGTACAGTAGTCCTTGCGGCCATTCTTTCAAGTGCTGCTAGAAACTCTTGTCTTTGTTATGCTGCTTGCTGTCTCTGTTCTTATATCATCATCTGGAAAAATTGGAACAGTTGAGCCTGGCCATCCTGTGGTGTTGATGAGACTGGAAGGTTCCCATAGGTGGAACGGAAAGATCAGATGGGACTGGATTGTGAATCTGTCCATCTGGTCCTGGAAATCTAGGAGTTTGTGAGGTCTCTCCTTGAGTCTGACCATTGACTCCAGGAGTTGTGTCATCATCAGTACATCCCTTCTGCATATCCATCTTTCTGCAGGTGATGTACACAATAATTCAGAAGAAAGTACAGAAAGGATGCAAGCATTAGATAGAATGTAGAAGCATAAAAGATTGCTGGGGAATGGTCCGCGTATTTTACAGTCAAAAATCCCCAATCATACATGAAGTTTCTCCCTGCGTAAAATATGACTTCAAGGTAGTTGGCGTAAAACAGGACTTCAGAGTGGTCCGCGTAAAGCAGAGGAACATAAAGTAAGGATTCAGAAATATCCGCGTAAAATAGAGATTCGAGACTGTCGGCGTAAAATAGTTTCAAGTTAACCGCGTAAAAAGTCTGTTATATTTTTCTGTGCGTAAAAGTCTACGTAAAATTCTGCGCGTAAAATATATATGCTGCGTAAAGTCTTACGTAAAATATCTCCTGCATAAAAGTCTGCGTAAAAGGTTTCCTGCGTAAAGAGATCTGTAAAATCTGAAATACGTTGCAGCGTAAAGTCGTACGAGAAACTCTTCGTATTTCGCGGATGAATTTGTCAGATAATTCAGTGAACCTGACATCTGACAAAAGTACCACACGATAATCGAAAGGATGGTTATAATGATAATTTGCACAGAGACCCAGGTTGTCGTTTAGTAACCTATTTGTTACAAGTCAGTTTTACGCATGTAAGAGGAAGGAAAGAAAGTCCTCTGAATACGCTGCCTATTCTTCATTGATAGAAATGAGCCTTTACACTTAAGTCAAAAATGAGTTTTTACGCTCAAGATAAGACAAAATCAGACGCCACGTCAAAAGCTGTTTCTTGCACAGGGCTCGAGGCATATCTCTACATTTAATGCACAAGATTTGGTCATGGCTGGGGAAGCTAAGACTATGTCAAATACGCTCACATCACATATCCTTACATTTTACGCCTAATCAGCTACTCTACTCTGGTTATCTATTTATTCATGAATCATCAAGTTTACGCTGGGATAGTTCACCTATATGGCTTGCATGACGTCATATAGATTGAGAAGACTAAAGAAACATAGTTTTGCAGTTGTCATAACCGCAGCGTAAAGTAGATAATCTTCTGTATAGTTTGGCTTTTATGCCAACAAATTGGTTACTCTACATAAAATAAAGGTCCCTGGTCTCAGCGTAAAGGGTTCATGGCATAAAACTTAAGGAAGAATGAGGTTTCAGTCAAGTATGGATGAGATCCTTATACTCTATTCCTATACGCAGGCTTGTTTGGTACAGTTACGTAACCAAGACAATATATTCAGGACCTGCATGGGCCACCACTAAAAATATGTTACGCCCCAATCCCAAAATACGTAGGACAAGGAATACGTAACACGCCCAGCCGTATGGATACAAACTCCAATATATGTAAATCATATACACACGTACGCTGTAAATGAATATGCAATCCACCAGTGGTAATATACTGTCACAATAAGTCACACACAATCTATATCTCATCCACAGCACAATTAATAAGTAGGAACAAAGAGTTGAATAACAACTGAATATCCAAGATATGTATCAAGTCTGATAGTCAGGTGGAGACAAATCTACTACAAAACGACTATACTGCAGTAGTAACAAAATCTCTAAACAGTGGAAATAATTACAGCTACTCTGAGGGTAAGACCTTCTCTGTCTGGTAAGTAGAGTCAGGTCCAGGTTCGTACTCCTATGGGTACTCCTGCTCGTCTATATCTGGAAAGGGACCAGGTCCTCAGAGGGATGTAACAAGATACATAATAACATACCAATAAGTACTGAAATATAAACATCCCATGGGTCACCTAACCGTCTAAGTGAATGCAATTTGAGAACAACTTTCCCAACGTATGGGCTATCTGGCCAGAATATGATTGGCATGATTCTCTCGGAGAATCAGGGGCCTACAAGCGTACTGTCTTTTGAACGGCAAAGGCTGCCTGCAATATATAGGATCACAACCACCCGTTTCTCCAACGGAGAATCCGAGAGAACTAGGAAAAGTGTAAAGGAGCCCAAACGCCTTACTTGTTGTTCTCTCCACCCCATGCTCTAAGCATGCCACATCCATGACACGATACAACCTCTAAATAACTGCCAGGTCTACTATCATACAAAGTTTCTATTATCAGTCATCCCTAACGCACGACTAATACGTACAGGAGGCCAGACCTGTCACGCAGTCCGTGATCTATATGAGACTCACAACTCGTGTAACAACTGTGTCACAGCCAATGAATCTAATGATGCTCCATAATCCTGGGGTGGTCTCATAAAATAGGTCCAAAATCTACATAAATGAACATCTATATAAGCAGAATTAAATATGCATGTATCAACTGGAATGTAAATGACAGTACAATGGCAAGGTATACTTGCCAAGCAAAAGTCCTGAAGAGTGCAACATGCAATACAGTATTTTAGTTCGTTGTAAGAAGAAGTGAGATTAGGGTTTGAAAGAGTTGTAATAACACACATATATATAGTGATAAGAGGCGGTGGGGGTTACTTACTAGTTAAGAAACTACTGCCGTTGCTATTTCTCTTTCATTGGTTTAGATTTCGGCTGAGGGTTGTTTAGTAATAACAGGTAAAGAGGCGGTGGAAATGAGGCGGTGGAGTTTGTCTTACGCGCGGTGTAGGAATTTAAGTAGTGGAGTTCTATTTTACGCGCGGATCAGAATTTAGGCGGTGGTGGAGTTTACGCTTGGGTTAGTTTTACGCGTAGAGAAAGGAATTAGGCGGGTGGTGAGGTTTACGCACGGAATTGGGAATAGCAATTCGGTTTTGCTACTACGGCTGCTGATATTTTCCTATTGGGTTTGGGTTAATGGTTTTTGGGTTGAGATCTAATAGGAGTCCAACCCATTTTCTTTTATTTCCCTTTCTAATAAACTATATATATACACTTAGAAATTTTTAAATTTTATATTGGTGCATAATGCAACTGTACAAAGGGTCTCCAAATACTATATAAATAATTAATTAATTAATAATACGACAAATACGGTTTTCAGAATTATGGTTCTTACAGAAGTAGCATGCAATAGGTAACCGTTCACAAGTTTGATTGACAAGCAATAATAATCCAAGTCTATTTCTTTTTATCTTGACATCTTTTAGTTATTACTTGGTATCGTTTGATCGGGGCAAACAAGAATGTAAGATTTTTAGATGTGAAGACTTGGAAGAAGGGCCAACTGAATCGAATATAAGCCACTCACTTAGTTGGTTTTCGGATTTGCTTGAGTTTTCTTGAACGGTTTCGATGGATTTTATCATTTTATTTCATTGAACTGCACTTCAATTCCGAGATTGGAAAGAGTGGAAGAGGTATTGATCAGCTGTTCGTGGCAATGCAGGTAAACGAGCAGGGGCTTAGCGACTCGGACTCGGACTCAAGGACGCAAAGAAGCTCTGTTGGCGCACTTTGCACTTTGCACGTCAGCATCGTCGTATGGCGCTTGTGCGCATTTGATGCGCTCATGCGCTCGGATATGCGCCAGCCGTATGGGCGGCTGCATGCACTGCTGCTGCGTGAGCGGCCGCATGCATTGTTGCTGCGTGAGCGGCCGCATGCATTGCTGCTGCGTGAGCGGCGGCCGCATATGAGGTTGCTTGTGTGGCCGTTGCTTTCAGATATATTTGAACAATTATGGAAAGATATGGACAATTTTTAGATCCATTTTTTGTAGGATTTGAAATTAATTCGTGCCTATCTTTTAGGAATTCATAGTTAATTTGTTCCTATCTTTCCGTAACTAATGGGAGGCTAGGGTTTCCACCCTCTATCTTTTAGGAGCTTAGGAAGTTCATGCTCTCGGATATGCGCCAGCCGTATGGGCGGCTGCATGCACTGCTGCTGCGTGAGCGGCCGCATGCATTGTTGCTGCGTGAGCGGTCGCATGCATTGCTGCTGCGTGAGCGACGGCCGCATATGAGGTTGCTTGTGTGGCCGTTGCTTTCAGATATATTTGAACAATTATGGAAAGATATGGACAGTTTTTAGATCCATTTTTTGTGGGATTTAAAATTAATTCGTGCCTATCTTTTAGGAATTCATAGTTAATTTGTTCCTATCTTTCCGTAACTAATGGGAGGCTAGGATTTCCACCCTCTCTCTATAAATACTCTCTTCGTGCCTCTTTGAGAACTTACTTCAAAAATCAGGAGACAAAGAGAGTTGATGTTGCCGTCATCATTGGAGCTTAGGAAGTTCATGCGATTCCAAAAAAGAGGTGACAACGAGCGTTCCAGAAGTTCTACGTGAACTTGCTGGTTCCTGGAAGTAGTTCGTGTGGAGGCAAATCTTGCTTTGAACAACGGTGATCTTCATCACCCCAGCAAGCAGATTTTCTTCTTCTCATTTCTCTTATCTTCTGCTAGTTGTAATTCTGTTCTGTCCGTCTGCAACTGCGAGTGCAAGAAAGAACGTGAAGTTTATTTTTTCTGATTTCTTTGTAATCTTGAGATCAAGTTGTAATCAAGAACATTATATAGTTCTTCGTGGAAATCGAGAATAATCAGAGTGAGAACTTTATTGTGAATCTCTAATCTCGACAACGCATTCTTCCATCTTTGGTTAAGTCTCGGGAATAACAATCTCAAAGCAAGATCCGAGTTAGATGGAGAACCAATCAAACTTCTTGATACCAACTTTTACAAGCTTGAGAAGTTTAATGGCGAACACTATAACATTTGGAAGAGGAAGATCTTCCTGAATCTTCGTCTTGTCAAAGTTGCTTATGTGTTGGTTGATCCTGAACCTACCATCCCTGAAGATGGAGGAGAGACCGAAGTTGGTGTGGCGCAGGATGCGCACTCCAAGTGGAAGGAGGACAATGACCTCTGCATGCTGTTGATCCTTAATGCAATGGATGACTCGATGGCAGAGTCATATAACAAGAAAGAGAAGGCAAGAGATGTCTGGGAATCTCTTGAGAAATATTACAAAACTGACGAGAAAATATCAAAAATCTATCTCGTCGAAAAATTATATACTATGCAATTTGAAGCCGCGAAGGTAATGCTACCACAAGTCAAGGAACTTCTGAAGATGCAGCAGAAACTGGAGGAAGAAGGGATGAAGCAGGAAGACAAATTCATGGTAGGGGCTATAGTTACCAAGCTTCCTTCATGCAGGATCAACTTCAAGACTGACATGTATCGTAAGAAGATGAAGATCCATCTTGAAGTTCTTCTTCACTGGATTCACATAGAAAATAAAGCTAGGGGGAAACTGAAGTTGGACTCCCTGTCCAAGCAGTTGGCAAAGGCCAACTTGGTATATTTTGGTGATTACATGGGGAAGCAGAAGGCTTCTCATAACAAGAAAAATGACTTCACCCATCTGAAGGTGAAGTCGGCTTCGTTCAAGCCAAAGCCAAAGTCCAAGTCAGAAGTGACTTGTTTTAACTGTGGCAAGAAGGGCCACTAGAGGAGTGACTCCAGATCCAAGACCAAGTAGACAGAGCAAGGTAAGCCTAACAAGGTTGCTATGATTGTGCATGTTGTCACGACTTGTGTCGACACCGACTGGTGGGTGGACACTGGCACATCATTCCATATTTGCTCAAAGAATGAGTTGTTCACCACCTATAAGCCTACATCTAAGAAGGTTATGGTGGTGAACCAGGCATAAGCTAAAGTACTTAGGACTGGAACGGTGGTACTGAACTTGACTTCGGGGAAGTCTCTGACGCTTCAGGATGTGAAGCACGTACCGATGATAGCCAAGAACCTGGTCTCGGGAAGTCTGCTCTGCAACGCAGGCTTGAGGATGGACATCAATGCTGAAAAAATGGTAATGTCACACAAAGGAACATACTTCAAAAAAGTATTTTGTACCGAAGGGATGTTTAAACTTTACCTTGTAATCCCTGCTACAATGATAAATGCAATCTCTTCTTCTGGTTATTCTCTTGAGTTTTGGCATAATAGATTAGGACATGTTCATTGTAAAAGGATAAACAAAATGTCTAGTCTAGAGCTTATCTCCAAATGTGGGGGTAAGGAGGTAGAGAAGTGTGAGGTCTGTGTGCAGACAAAGATCACCAGAAAATCGTTCAAACGGGTTAACCGAAGCACAAATATTCTGGAGTTGGTACACTCAGATATTCGTCACTTCAAGCAGTTCTCCACAAAGGCCAGGATAAAGTATTTTATTACATTCATCGACGACTACTGTAAATATGCGTTCGTCTATCTGCTCAAGTCAAAGGATGAAGCATTCGAGAAGTTCAAGGAGTTCAGGGTTGAAGCCGAACGTCAGACAGGGCAACAACTCAAGAGACTTAGAAGTGATCGAGGCAGAGAGTATAGGTCTATTGAATTCGCATCATTTTGCAAAGAACATGTAATTGTCAATGAGACGACTGCTCCGTATTCTCCTCAATCAAATAGAGTAGCTGAGAGGAAGAACATGATCTTACAAACTGCTTCTGGGGAGAAGCTGCATTGACGGCTACGTTCATTATGAATAGAGTATCGTACGCAAGTTTTGATGTCACTCCTCATGAACTCTGGTTCAAAGTCAGACCCAACTTGAATGTCATTCGAGTGTGGGAGTGTCTGACATATGTGTAGCTCCCGGACTTGAAGATACAGAAGCTGGGTACGAGGACTATGAAGATCATCTTCCTGGGTTATGCTGAGAAGAGTGATACTCGAAGGTTTCTTGATATATAATCAAATCATATCATTGAATCTCGTGGCGCAGAATTCTTTTGAAGATAAATTTGTAAGGCACAAGAACGTTGTTATCACGGATATTCCATAGAATAACGTGGGTGCACATGAGGCTAACGCTTCCAAAAAAGATGTAGTCAGAGAAGAAATTGTCATACCAGAGACAATGTTCGAACCATAACTTGCAGAACTGGCATCTAAGTGAGTGAGGAGACTGAAGGACTTCGGAGAAGATTTTGTCACCTATCACGTGGAAGCAGATCCGCTTACCTATGATGAGGTGATGAAGACCAGAGACGATATCTTCTGGAGGGAGGCTATCAATGTTGAGTTTGACTCAATAACCTCCAATAATACTTGGGTGTTGGTCGATCTGCCTGAAGGAGCTAAACTAATCGGATGCAAATAGATCTTCAAGAAGAGGATAAAAGCCGATGGAACTGTTGACAAGTTCAAGGCAAGGTTGGTAGCCAAAGTATTTTCTCAGAAGAAGAGGATTGACTACTTCGACACATATGCTCCAGTAGTGTGGATGAAGACCATCAGGATATTGATTCCTCTGAGTGCAATTCACAAGCTAGTTATTCATCAGATGGAAGTTAAAATAGCATTTCTGAATGGAGAGTTGACCGAAGATATTTGCATACAACAGCCAGAAGGATTTGTCATCAAAGGACTTGAAGACAAAGTCTGCAAGTTGGTGAAATTACTATACGGTCTGAAGCAAGCTCCTAAGATGTGGCGTGAGAAGTTTGACAAAGTCATAAGGTCAAACGGCTACAGGGTCAGTGAGACAGACAAGTGTATTTACACAAAGTTTATTGATGGGAGAGGAGTCATCATTTGTCTGTACATGGACGGCATACTGATCTTAGGTACGGATCTAGCATGTATAACTAAGACAAAGAAGTTTCTCTCATCTAAGTTCAGTATGAAGGACTTAGGGATAGCTGATGTTATCCTCGGAATAAAGATTTTTCGGACGAACACTGGATTGGCACTGTCACAGTCCCACTATATTGAGAAGATACACTACAAAAATAATGTTAAATAGCGATGGATCTCAGCGACAAAAAATAATCTGTCGCTGAGTCAACGACAAACTTTCGACGAAATTACGACTAATTTATTTATGTAAACAAATTATATTATTTTCTGTTAATAAGTCATCGCTGTTACGTTAGCGACGGAATAGCTACGAAAATATCTGTCGCTGTGAAAACTCAAAATTCCATAGCGCATTTTATTTTCCCCCATTCTCACTCTCTCTCTCTCTCTCTCTCAATCTCGATACTCTCTTTCCCTCTCTCCTCGACACCCCCTCCCCCCGCTCCGACGACCCCCCTGGCTCCTCGACCCCCTCCTCGAACCCCCCTCTCTGTCCCCCTTCATCCGCCTCTGCCCTCTCCTCGAACCCCCTCTCTGTCCCCCTCCATCCGCCTCCGCCCCCTCCTCGAACCCCCCTCTCCTCGATCCACTCCTTGAACCCCCCTCTCTTCCCCCCCCTCCGTCTGCCTCCACCCCCTCATCGAACCCCGCTCTCCGACCCCCCCTCTCTTCGACCCTCTCTCTGGCCCACGCCCCGTCAAATTCCCTCCTCCTCCATCGAAGGTAAGCTCTAACCTAACCCTCATTCGCATTTTGGTTAATTATTAAGCATACATAATTTAGGGTACTAGACATGTAGACACGAGACACTAGACACAAACACGAGAACATAGACATGTACACAGATACACTGGAAATACTCTATTACATGCTTTTATAACCTTATTGTTTACAGTAATTTTGTAGTAAAATTAATGTGGTCACTTTACCATCATGTTGATATTCATCTACATGGATTCCATATATTTTATATGATTTCAAATAACATAACGGGCACTCTTATACAATACGAATGGAAAAATATGGTATAATATATCGACATATATAGTAGCAAGTAATGTATGATAATTAAGCATATAATATAGAAAGAAAAAATCTGTGAACGTACATATTTTCTTACTTGTAAATATTTTGAAGTGGCTATTTGATTTCTAGGTCATCTATCATTATGTTAGAAAAATGAATCTTCATGGAATTTATGAGGGAATAGGAGCATGAATTCAAGCATTATTGTGTTCTGACATTTTTAAATTCTGAAATATATTTATTTATTGACCTGTCAAAAGTAGCGAAAGCCATGAATGAGAAACTTCACTCTTATTCAAATGACTGAACTTTTCAAAGTAACTACTATTTTTTGTCATTAATATAAGAGAATTTCTTTGAACTAGGGCTGCAATTCATATATTCAAACAGTAAAACGGACACTGTTAGAGAGACATTGTGATATGGTTACTTTCCATTATGCTAAAGGCCAATTATATAAAGTAAGTTTTAAATAGAGAAGCTATGCTTACCTATGCTGGACTATGGCTGGGTTTCAGTATTTTACTTGGTTTGCTTGCTTTTGCTTTTCTTATTTGGAAAAGCAGAAGCAAAACTTGTTTGATGACATTTTATTTTTATTTTTTTAGTAAACTAGTTCTTTTGGTGGATTTTTGAAATCCGGAGTGAGTCTAGTTTCAAAAGTTCCTTATGCATTTCAAAAACAATAATGCTAAGTTTACTATTAAATGCTTACAACCTTCTTACAACCCTCTCAGCCCAATGCTATGTGGTCCACCTCCGGTGTCACGCCCCGCTTTCCAGAATACGACTAGCCAGGTAAGGTTGCCCGTAAGGTTTATGCAGGGCCGGCCCTGGCCTAGGGCGGGCAGGGCGACCGCCCAGGACCCCATGGGCCAGAAGGGCCCAAATTTTTTTTTTGTTTAAATATATAAATAATTTTGTACCGAAAATAGAACTAGTATTTACCATTGACCATTCTTATCACAAAGCAATTGTTGTGTAATGGTTATTACATTAGACTTGCACACAAGAGGTTCTGAGTTCAAATCTTGGTGGAGGCATATTTTTTATTTTACTTTTGTTTTATTTTTTTTACATTATATATGGGGCCTCATTTTGAAAGTTTGCCCCGGGCCCCTGTGAGCTCAGGGCCGGCCCTGGGTTTATGATAGGATTATAATAGGTCACAAAGTGCATAATATAATAAATAGTAAGTTTATTACAGGATATTCTGAACTATAAATAGAAATTTGCTATTCTACCCGATTACAACCATTTACCCGATATATGTAAAAATATAATAATACATTTAATAATTAATGAGAATAATCTGGTTTCAGTAGATCTCCGAAAATGGTAGCATCACGTTCTTTCTCTCCAACTGTTCTTCAATATTTAATAGCAGCTTTCTTTGGTATTGCTACAAATCTAGTAAACAATACTAGGTCGTCAAATGACATGCAAGCCCTCAGTCAAAGACGAAAGTAAAATAAAATAAATCGATAATCTGAGAATAAATAGGATCTCGAAATTCCAAAATAAAGGAACTAAATAATTGAAAATGATTAATGCGTTAACTTAAAATAGGATTCTGACTAGATTTTATTCTAGTGAATTCCTCAGTGTTCGCCTTACACTTACGTCATAATAAGTCATACTCATAATTTTTACAATTATAATCACAATCACAATTATAATCATAATTATGAAGCATAATGCATAAACGAACAACAGTTTATCGTATAATATCTAACATCTATCAATATCTGCTTCGCTAACTGAATTCCATAACCTATTATTAGGGCTATAAATGAGTCAAGCCGTTCGCAAGCTGCTCGAAGCTCGGCTTGATAAAACCTTGTTTGAGCTCGGTTCGTTTAGTAAACAAGCCAAGCTCAAGCTTTATTTTCGAGCTCATTTAATAAACGAGCCAAGCTCAAGCTTAAAAGTACTCTGCTCGTTTGAGCTCGTGAGCTGGTTCGTTTAGAAGCTTGTGAGCTGACTCGTAAGCTAGCTCGTTTAAAAGCTCGTTTAGGAGCTCGTTGCTGGCAGTCTACAAATTTATTTTGTTATTTAAATTTTAATTTGTTCTTTGTTGAATTCTAATTTTATGCATGTTTGTATAATAATATGGTTGTGTGCATTGTATATAATTATATGTCCTTAATAATTGATATTAAGGAACTTTTTAATTTGAATTGAAATCAAGTTTGTTAAGCTCAAAATCAAGCTTAATGAGCTTGAAATAAAGCTGAACAAGCTCAAAATCAAGCTTAACGAGCTTGAGTTTGAGCTTATCAAGCTTATTTATCAAGCTTGAATCAAGCTTTCTTATCAAGCCAAGCTCGAGCTCAAACCAAGCCAAGCCAAGCCAAGCTCAAGCTTAATATAAACGAGCTCGAGCCAAGCTCAAGCTCTAAAATAAAAATTTATCAAGCTCGAGCTCGGTTAATTCTAATCAAGCCAAGCTCAAGCTTATGAAAGCTTGGCTCGGCTTGGCTCGTTTACACCCCTACCTGTCATCAGTACAGTAGACCACCCCTACACCAAATAAGGACAAGGAAATGAATTACGGCACTGGAATAGCTTACATACCAGCTGACTAGCAAGCAGTACACCCTAGCTAAGAAATTAATAATCAATCGCAATCACAAACACAGACAAGTTTTCTAAATGATGATGATGCAATTTGGAGAATAACTCTTTGAATAACCACAATAACTAGTTTTTCAACAATAATCCTGTAACCCGGGATCAGACTGTGGCATGTAGGGTGGCACGGTGCTTAGGTTTTGTCCCTCTCACATTCAGTGAGTAAAACATGATATAATATCAATTTTACCTAATCGATCTTTTTAATTGAAATAGGTTTATAATTACATGAACATGTATAAACACATGACAGGTAAGTGAGCTAAGCCTCACGCACTCAATTCGCAAGGCCTTACAAAAGAGCTTAATTGTTGATCAGCTTTTGTTGTTGTTATTATATTGCGGGATTTCGTAGGTAGAATTCAAGTTGTTCTCCCCCACCCAATACTTTCTAACATAAACCTACAAACAATTCCTATTATATTATCTTGCATTAAATTTCTGCTATGTATATCATGTTCACTATCAATATGCAAAAATGCATTTTCAAGATATAACAGAATATATATTTTCCATCTCATTCATAATCCAGGAGGCATGTATCAAAGTGTTTATCCTAACTTAATTTCGGGATAATCATAAATACCATGACACAAATTTCAGAAAATATTATTTTCTTTCAATTTATACAGAGCAGATTATCAAGAATCTAAATTTAGATTTTAGTTGTGTGACTTGTATCTGTGTCCTACGTATCCTGGACTCTTGCTAATCATTCCCTAATTAAAATTGAATTAAAGTTGTCGGTGGTCCGTCGCTAAATTATATATAGCAACTAAAGTTTAGGGTTAGGAATATCGGTAATATTTTTGGATATCGAAATTTGGTTAACTTTCGAAATTCTTAAAAATTTTGGCAGTCTCCTTTGTATTTCGGGCTCCAGAAATTTAACAGTTTATATATATGACCCGGAGTAACCCTCCGTAGAATTTTTTGGGTACACCGACCCCTTCAGTGGAACAACTCAACACCGGTAACACACGCAGTTATAATATCAATAAGCAATATAATTAGAGCTTCAATGATAGAATTTCTTACCGAATTCTATTACCATAGATATTTGCAATTGCTCCACTTTGCTTAAGAAACAAAGATATAATTAGCAAGATATTTATCATGAAAACAATACATAAAGTCAAATTTCAATCCACAACCATAAAAATCCACATGCCGAAATATACATATATTTTTAATATATCCCATTCATAGGGTATTGATCATCACCTCACTTTATGATCAAAATCTCTTAAATAAAGTTCTAATTCTAGTATAGTATTTGTGTCGTTGTTATACAAGAGTACCAAGATTTGGATTTCATATATTTATCAGAATTTTATGAACTTCTAAGTTCTTCTTTATGTCAAATTATTCATGAACCTAATTTAGTCCAAATGCTCAAGGAATCCTTCTCACGCTCCTATAACATTCCCACATATTCATTTAGAATATTATGCTTGGTTTATTTGGAATAGTGAACTCTATATCATGTCACAATTAAATTTTGAAGTCATCAACAATTCCGACAAGGCTAATATCATGTCCGAAAAATAACTTTTAAGCCTATCGGAGTACCTATACTAATTCATGTCATCAATATAGTCCAAAATGGAACTAAGGATAGTTATTCTAGACCTTATTCAACATTAAGTTGGGACATAAATTAGCACATGTCTAAGTGTTAGCTCACTCGCAACCAAATAAGGAAGTTCTTATTTCTAAGCTTAAGGAAAAGTTAAACTTTTTATGACATAAACATTTGAAATATATACATATATATATGCATTCTAAGTCATACCATGCATACAATTTTCATACAAGGCATATACTTACTTTTGATATCAACTAGGATACGATAATTATTCATATATATATATATAGGACATACAATTTTTATTTCATATAACATTCCATGTATGCAACTATGACCTAAGGTTTATATATATACTATTTCTAACAAATATATTACAACCCTTGTAAAATTTAATTATGAAATTGAACCATTATTTCCTTGTGTTTGTGTGTCTAGATCGTGTCCAAGCTCTATATTAAAGTGTCCAAAATTCTTCGAAACACGTGTCCATATCACAACATTATGAATGTAAGTTCTTACTCTTATCTTATATACTAGAACAACCTAATTAAGTCGCAATCCTAATTATTTTCCTACTTAACAACAAATATGTTAAAGTTAATAATATTGAAGACCAAGGAAAATTGGAAAATATAGAAAATTTGAATTAAGTAAGGAAGAGGGCTTGCACACTATGGATGTATAATACGAATTTCTAAAATAGTAGTTGGAAGAGATATTTAGACAAACACTTTATAAGCATGAACAACTTAAAAGGAAGAATTGAAAGTCAAGGAGGAGGGCTTGGCTTGGAAAAAAATGGGGATTAGGTTTTGGAACATTTTCTTCTTCAACTTCTTCTCCAATTTCTTCTTCTTTATCTTCATCATCATCCTTTTTTTTTTAAGAAATGGGGTTAGGGTTTGTGGGATTGAGGATGGTGGTGGTGATTGATGATGAAGATGATTATGAGGGATGATGGTGGTGGAGATGTTGGAGGTGGTGGTAGAGGTTGCGGCCGGGGGGACCACCGGCGGTGGTCAGACGGCGACGAGGTGGCCGGTGGGGTGCGCGGCCGCGGGAAGCGGGGTGCGCGATCGCGGTCGGCGCCGGAGTAGCGGTCGCGGCAGCGGCAATAGCCGCAGTAGTAGGAGCAGCAGTAGCGGTACTAAGGGGGGAAGATGCAAGGAGAATGAGAGATGGAGAATATGTAGAGAAGGAATTAGAGATGATGCTGGTGTGGGTGGGGTATTGGAAATGGAGAAGGAAGGAGGAGTTGCCATGTAGAACATGGGAAAAAGGGGAATAAAAGTATAGAAGCCAGGTATGTGTAGCGCCCCGTTCTCCCGGTGCGGAGAGCGCGGTTAAGAAACACTAAACGGTATCGTTCGATCGGGATAGATTGAAACAAGAACTCGTCCTCGTAATGAATTTGTTTCTTCGGAATCGATTCCCATATTCAGTGGACCGTGCCCCCGGGATCGACTTAGCGGCAGAGTCAGGAGGGACCTCTCCGCTGTTATCTTTTATTGCCTCGAATTTTGATGTCGCTTGTTGCTTTCGTGCTTTGAGTTGGTTTTGGGATTTGCTTGTTTTTCTTAAACGATTTCGATGAGTTTCATTATTTTCGTTCATTGAACTGCACTTTAATTCTGAGATTGGAAAGAGTGGAAGAAGTATTGATCGAGCTGTTCGTGATGCAGGTGAACGAGCAGTAGGCGGCTTACGAGCGGAGTCTTGAAGCACCTCTTTCCTTCTCCCTTCCAACCATCTAAGTGAGTGGATACCATCCCGTTTAGCTAGCCCTACTTCCAAGTCTTCACACCTAATAAATCTTGCATACGTGTTTGCCCGATCAGACGATACCAAGTAATAATAAAAGATACCAAGATAAAAAGGGAATAGGCTTGGATTATAATGCTTGTCAATCAAACTTGTAAACTATTATCTTATTGTATGCTAGTTCGTTGCGAATGTTCTATAAACCGTGCTAAGTATAGATCACATCTTGTATATGCATAATTGTTCAGGGAGGCTATGCAAAATGATTCATGCATTACTGCTTGTCGTGTACTCGTGTTCTTGTACTCGTGTTGCCTCAACTGCATGAATTGTTAACTTATAATCGTGTTCGATCATGGACAACTTGCGTACAAGGTATTTGTTCTACGGACGGTCGCTGGGGCACTGGCACCGATCTGATCTGGGCAAAACTCGTGTGTAGTCGTCATGTACGGGACAGGATAGCTTGTAGCGCATCGTGTACCCTCGTAGCATGCTATCCTTGTCCTCGGCTACGTCCATTATGGCAATCATGTCAGTGATCCTCGTGTATATTTAAACCTGTTGCAAACTAACTTGTGTCTTCGTGGCAGGGAAGACATGGTAAGTATTGTGCAGGTAGTTCAGACGGACAGGTAAAAGCCACCGAACGGTGGAAAGTTTATTTCAGTAAATTCTATATGCTGCTTACTTGTAAATGAACTAAGGCAAGATAGAAACCCACAAAATATGCATGCTTCATTAAAACAACGTGTTGATTGGTATAGTTCGGTTAGCTTAGCTCGCCTTCACCAGTATGTTTCGACATACTGACCCTCGTTGAAACAGGTTCTTCGCACTAGGGCGAACCGAGCGAGGAGCCGAAGTCATCTTCCCGATCCAGTCTAGCTGTAGGCGCATCCTGATCGCGCCCCCTTCAAGCATTTTAAAGGAAGATGCTAGCATCACTGTACACAATGCAGCTTCGTGGCAAAGCCGTCCTCCAGCCCGGAGGTCTTTATCATTTTGAAGTTTAGTAAAGGGATGTAATATACAGGACTGCTATCTCATTTTGAGTCAACACTTTTGTAAGCCCGTGCGGAAAATTAGCTGACTCGTTCAAGAGTTTGTAATAGATGTTCATTATCAATAAAGAGAACTTTTCCATATTTCAAATCTGTGTTTCAATTTATCTGCGTACTCTGAATATGTGCTTGTTATGCAAAATACTTTAGCCTTGTGCGGGCGCAACCACAGGCTCGCACCGCGATCACGCCGGGGGACGCCCCTACGATTCGGCGAAATCGGGGCGTGACAGTGGTATCAGAGCACAGATTTAAGTTCCTGACCCTCGTATTGGAAAAGTTCCTTTAATGATCAATCCCTGTGCGAACTCTTGAACTCGCTAGGCCAAAATGAGATACGTTCATACAATAAGTCCATAATACATTATGATCCTAATGTAATTTACCTTATTTTGAAGGAATGGCACCAACGTAATCCACAGCGCAAGCACCGAACGAAACGCAAGGCCAAGGAAGTAGTTTGGGCACTTCGGGAAGTTTAGAGAGCCAGCGAGCCGTGCCAAGCATCGATCCCATCCAGCAAATGTTGCGGATGTTGGTGGCAAACCAACAAAGGGACGAGGCTCGCTATGAACGGGCCGAGAAGCGGGCGGAGGTGTAAACCCCCTGAATTTTCAAAATTTTAAAAACTGGATTTTTCACAATTTTCTGGAATTTTCTGTTATTTTTCTGTAATTTAAAAACAGGGTTTTAATTATTCAATGATTTTTAATTGATATTAAACAGTATTAAAATATTAGGAAAATAATATTTTTGGATGTAAAATGAAAAACTGGACTTAGGGCAATTTTTCTGGAAATTATCGGACCCCGGACCTATTTTTAAATGCCTAAAAAGTATTTATTTATTTAATTATTTATTTATTAATTAGTTTCTGATTATTATTATTATTATTATTATTATTATTATTATTTTTTTTTTTTAATACCCAAGCCCAAGCCCAAGCCCAAGCCCGCGGCCCATAACCCATTACCCAGCCCACTCCCCACCGGGTCGGGTCGGGTCCGCCCGCCGCCCGACCCGCTACCCGGGGACCCGTCTTCCCCAGTCTCCCTCTCCCCCGCACTTCCCGCCGCCTCGCCCGGCCGTGCGCCGCTCACCCGCGCCCACGTCCACCCCACGACCTCCGCCTCCCCCGCTCGGCTCTGCCTCCCACGGCCACGTCCCCGCCCATCTCGGCCCCCAACCGCCTCCGGCCCCTTTGTAAACCCCCCCGATCCCCTCTCGACCACCGCCAGCCACCGCACCCCTCCGCCGTGCCCCCAGCCGCTGCCACCGACCCACGACGCTGCCGTCCTCGCCGTGCCGACCATCGCCACGACCCCACCACCACGACGAGCCCGCCGCGCCTCCCTCCCTCTCCTCGTCGACCGACGACAGCAGCGGCGAGCAGCAGCGAGCAGCCCCCGCGCCGCCTCCAGCTCCGCCGCGAGCACCGGCGCCGCCTCGCCGCGCCGTCCTCGGCCCCCAACCGCCGCAGCCCGGCCGCACAGCGCCGCCCCTCGCCGGATCCCCAAAGCCCAGCACAGTAAACCCTAGGTCGGACACGTGTGTCGGACACGTGTCGGATACGACTTGACCCTGTTTTTCGGGTCCCATTCAGGTACGTGTAACTTTTTGCTCGTAGCTCCGTTTTCGTTTCCGCAAATTGCGTTGCGAAGCCTGTATGACCCTCTCGGTGTCCGGATAAACTGTTCGGGGCATCGCGTCCTGTGGTGATCGCACACCGCGATCCAAAAACAGGAAAAACCAGACCCTGTTTTACCCCGGAACTGAGTATGCCCCGCCAAACGGGACGACTTGGTCGCGCACGGTCTTCACAGATACGTGCGCCTCGTCGATACAGATGTGTGAGATTTTGCGGAAGCTGATTCGGGTGTGCGTGCACACCGGAATCAACGCGTATCCGCGGACATCGCCCCGTATTCGTACTTTTTGGAACGTGCCCTAACTTTGTGTACACACGTCGGATCGAGACGAAACTTGCGCCATCGGACTCGTAGCGATACGCTGGTCCTGTGGGTCAAGTTTGGTTCGATTCTGAGAACGTTGACGAAATCGCGTGTCGTGGGCCCCACAGGTCCCGCTCGACGGGCGATTTTGTAAACGGCTCATCGGAATTCAATTCTGAAAGTTCCGTTGGGTTCGTATCAGCTTTTCTGACCTGTTGATACTAAGTTTGGTGAATTTGGAGACCGTTGACCCGGACGCATTTTACGGTGCAAAGCGGGCCCACCGATGGACCCCGTTTTGACCCGAAACTGCCATTTTTGTCCTTGTCTCCAAATTGGACCCAAGGACAGGCGTTTCTAGCTGATTGATATTTTCTGGATCTGATGGTGATGTTTGTTTCAGCAACCGGAGTACCGCCTGCAATTCCCGCCGAAGTCAGAACTGCAAACCGAACAGGAACCTCAGGCAAGTGTACCTTGCCAAAACTTGCAGCTTTGCTAGCTATTTTCTGGACTTGTTTATACGTCAGTGGGCAAGTAAAGCTTGCCAATTCTCGGATAGTTCTGGTTATAGTAATTTACTTGATTTCTGGTATATTCTTACGCAACATGTTTAATTGCTTAACCCAGGACACCTGACACTATTCATGTGACGAAATTGCCTGAGATATACCTGGTGATTTCGTATAGGCTACATTTTCATTTCCAGTTTACATGCTTAGATTCTAGCCTGACTCATTGCATTAGTTCAAACTTGCGTGACTTGTACCTGATATTTTCTGGAACTGTGACGTGAGATTGCATAGGGTGGGGAGAGTATTATCATATCAAGGCTGAATATAATATAATATAAATACTTATATCTGGCGGTGCCTTAGACTCTGATACAGAGCTTTGGTTCCTTACTGGCTCCTCGAGAAAATACTGCTATGGTTTCTTCGACACTGATCCTGTAGTAGTCAGCCTGAGTATGACTAAAACTCTCACTTACATATCACTAGCTGGTTTACATATTTACCCTGCTATTTCATTATTGCTGCACTGCATATGTTTTTGCTTGTATTTTCTGTACCTTGTTATGTCCCCTGAGGACCTGGAATGGACTATGTCCCCAGGTATAGCCGAGGAGAACTACCCCGAGGTGTACGGTACAGGAGCACTCCTTGGAGCAGAACCCGGAACCGAGGACGAGATAGTGGCCGAAGACTTCTCCTGAGCACCGGCTATATATTCACAGTATTTCCATTTCAGTATTTTATTTCCTGTCTGTTTCCTTAAATGTAACAGAATAATTCTCGGATTTGTTTTCCGAGATAACCTTATTTAATATTGCTTATTTATTTCCATTGCATTAATTCTGGCAATTAATCTGTGGTTGTTCTGTGGATGAGATTAGTAATACCTGAGACTTGTACTTAGTACCGCTAGACTACAGCTTAAGCATGCCCTGATGGATCCATTAAATTGGGTTGTCCATCGGTGCGTGCTGCTGGCCATTGCTCACGTGCTCAGTCCCTCGTCATTTTGGGACTGGGGCGTGACAGGAGGAGAGTCAGCTCAAGTTTCAAGATAATATAGAAGCTCGATTCTCAGTCCAACAAAAGCAGGTAGATGTCCAACAACAGATCGTTCAGACTTTGGCTTCCAACCATTCCGCCGCAACAATAACGACTCCGGTGGAACAGCCCGTGCTTGAAGTAGAGACGCCGCAAATTCCAAGGACGAGGGACGTGACTGCCTTCGACTTTGGCCACTTCAAGAAAGTCTGCTGTAAACCCCCTGATTTTTCAAATTTTTAGATTTGGATTTTTCTCAATTTTCTGGAATTTTCTGGTATTTTTTCTGTAATTAAAAACAGGGTTTTTAATTATTAAATGATTTTTAAATAATAATAAACAATATTAAAATATTATAAAAATAATATTTTTGGGTGTAAAATGAAAAACTGGACTTAGGATAATTTTTCTGGAATTTATCGGGCCCCGGACCTATTTTTTAATCACATAAAATAAATTATTTATTTACTAAATAATTATTTAATTAATTATCTATTAATATTTATTTATATATATTTTTTAATTTCCCTGACCCGGCCCAGCCCAAGCCTGCGGCCCAGAACCCGGCCCAGTCCCCGCCTTAGCGGGTCGGGTCGGATCCGCCTGCCCGAACCCGACCCGACCCGGGACCCCTTCTCCCTCCCCACGACTCTCTCCTCCCCGCGTTCTCCGGCGCCGCCCTGCCCGGCCGCCCGCCCGTCTCGCTCGCCCACGACCCCCTCTCCCCTCCGCCTCCTCTGCCTAGCCGGCCTCCCTCCACTCCCCTATTTAAACCACCTCCTCATCCTTCTTCCTCCGCCACAGCCCGCCCTAGCCGCCGCCACGCTCGCCACCGCCGCTCTCCTCCCCGCCGTGCAGCTCCGCCGCATCCCCAGCCGCCCTCCGCCGCGTCCCCAGCCGCCTCCGTCGGCCCAGCTTCTTCTCCTCCCTCCTCCTCTCCTCGACGACGAGCCCGGCACCGGCAACAGCAGCAAGCCGCAACGGCAGCAGCTCCGGCCACCCCGCGCCGCCAGCGCCGCCTCCGCTGGCCAGCACCTTAGCCCAGCGCGCCCCCGGCCCCTCCGCCTCAGCCCGGCCGCCCTCGCCGGAGCTCGGCCAGCAAGCCCTAACCCTAATTTCCCTTTTGTGTCCGGACAAGTGTCGGACACGAAAACCCGATTTCTGAGGAGCCCAGTTCAGGTACTCGTATCTCACTCCTCGTAGCTCTGATTTCGATTCCGTAAATTGCGTTGCGAAGTCTGTATGACCCTCTCGGTGCCCGGACAAACCGCTCGGGACATCGCGTCCTGTGGTGATCGCACACCGCGATCCAAAAACAGGAAAAATAATGCCCTGTTTTACCCCGGAACTGAGTACGCCCCGCCAAACGGGACGACTTGGTCGTGCACGGTCTTCACAGATACGTGCGCGTCGTCGATACAGACGTGTGAGATTTTGTAGAAGCTGATTCGGATGTGCGTGCACACCGGGATCAACGCGTATCCGCGGACATCGCCCCGTATTCGACTCTTCTGAATCTCGCTGTAACTTGTGTACACACGTCGGATTGAAACAAAACTTGCGCCATCGGACTCGTAGTGATACGCTGGTCCTGTGACCCAAGTTTGGTTCGATTCTGAGGACGTTGACGAAATCGCGTGTCGTGGGCCCCACAAGCCCCACTCGACGGGCGATTTTGTGATCGGCTCATCGGAATCCAATTCTGGAAGTTTCATTGGGTTCGTATCATCGTTCCTGATCTGTTACACTAAATTTGATGAATTTGGAGACCTTTGACCCTGACACATTTTTCGGTGCAAAGCGGGCCCACATGTGGACCCCGTTTTGACCCGAAATTGTCGTTTCTGTCCTTATCTCCAAATTGGACTCAAGGACAGGCGTTTCTAGCTGATTGATATTTTCTGGATCTGATGGTGATGTTTGTTTCAGCAACCTAAGTACCGCCTGCAAATCCAGCTGAAGTCAGAGCCACAATTGGAACCAAAACCACAGGCAAGTGTACCTTGCCAAACCCTGCAGCTTGCTACTTATTTTTCTGGACTTATTTTGCATCAGTGGGCAAGTAGAGCTTGTCAACTCGCAGTGATTCCTGTTATAGTATTTTACTTGATTTCTGGTAGATTCATAGGTAAACTTGTTTAACTGTTCAACCCAGGACCGAGTGACTTTACTAAGCGTCCGATTAATAGTCGGGTGCCAACACCGTACACGGCATTGTGTATCGTCACATAGACATGGATACCTAGACCCTGTACTTCTCGTACTTGTCTTATCAAGTACAACATGACCCAGGACACCGGACACTATTCATGAGACAGAATCTTCCTGAGATATTCATGGTGATTCTGTGTAGGATACATATGCCTGACATATACAGTTTACATGCTTAGTTATATCCTGACTTGTTGCATTAGCTTTGATCCTGCGTGTCATGGATATGAGACGTGAGATTTCATTGGGTGGGGAGAGTATTACCATAACAAAGGCTGATTATATTATATATATTGACATCTGGATGTGTCTTAGTCTCTGACACAGAGCTATGACACCAGTTCTGGCCCTTCGAGAAAATACTGCTATGGTTTCTCCGACACTGATCCTGTAGTAGCCTCAGCCTGAGTATGACTAAAACTCTCAACTTGCATATCACTTAGCTGGTTATATAGTTTACCCTATGGTTTCATTTATTTGCTGCACTGCATTTATTTTGGCTTATATTATCTGTACCTTGTTATGTCCCCTGAGGACCTGGAATGGACTATGTCCCCAGGTATAGCCGAAGAAATCTACCCTGAGGTGTACGGAACAGGAGCACTTCTCGGAACAGAACAGGAACCTGAGGACCAGATCGTGGCAAAAGACTTCTCCTGAGTATTGGCTCTACATACTCAGATATTTTCATTTCCAGTATTTTATTTCATGTCTATTTTCCTTAAATGTAACAGACTGATCCTCGGATTGTTTCCCGAGACACTTATTTGATATTGCTTATTTATTTCCATTTGTATTATTTCTGGCAATTAATCTGTGTTTATTCTGTGGATGAGATTAGAATAGCCTGGGACTTGTAACATATTACTGTTAGACTACAGCTTAAGCATGCCCTGATGGATCCATTAAATTGGATTGTCCATCGGTGCATGCTGCTGGCCATTACCACGTGTCCAGTCCCTCGGTATTTTGGGACTGGGGCGTGACATGGTTTTTGTGGTAGCCCATGCAGGTCAACGACCAAATTATTCGGTTTCAACTTAGGGACCGAACAGGCCTGCAATAAGATAGGATAAGTTTTTAGGATCTCATCCACTTGCTTGAATCGTTCTTGATATCTATTCGAATTAATTTATTGACTTGCATCCTGCCTTGATTCCTATGCGCCTCTTATAGTTTATTTTGGATACATGGAAATGGACCCACAAGAGTGCAACGAGACTCCCGCCGGAACACCACAAGCTACAGGTGTCACCTATGACGACGAAGTGAAACCAGTCGGAGGAATTCCATCAACTCAACAGAGCCAGCAGGCAGGTCAACCTACCTCCAGATTCTGGTGCGATGACATCCCACCTCCGCCGCAGTTCGTCCCACCAATGCCCGTGTTCTCACCAGGACAGCCGATTAACGGGCAACAGATATTCCAAATGATCTACGCGATGATGCAAGCTCAGCAACAAGTCCAACACGAGGCTCAGCGTCGCGAGGCTAATTTCTTGAGGGACAGCATCGTAACTGCACTGGAGCAGGCCAACCTACCAGCTCGACGGCCATCTACGGGCTCCATTACCGATTTCTGCCAACTGAAGCCCTGCACTTTTTCTGGAAAAGAGGAGCCCACAAAAGTTCATGAGTGGCTCACCAACATTCGGCATCAACTTGAAGCAGCTGAGCTTCCACGGGAACGTTAGATGACTGCCGTCAGAATGCAATTGACGGACAATGCTCATCACTGGTGGCTATCCGAGGAGACACGACTCGGACCAGACCGAGTTACTTGGGAGGAGTTCTCCAGGCTCTTCCAGGAGATGTACATTCCAGCCATCGCTCGATCCGAACTTCGGGACAAGTTCAATCGCCTCACTCAGGACGCTATGACGGTGGAAGAGTACAACGCAGAATTTATCCGTTTGAGCCGCTTCGCTCCAACCCTGATCCCGAAAGAGGAAGAGAAGGCCGAGAAATTCTTCGACGGACTGAATATTGAGCTACAAAAACTAATTGGGTCCGTCGTACCAACATCATACTCGGACGTCCTTGCTGCGGCTCGACGCATGGAGCGCGTCACCAAGAGAGAGACCAGTCTGAAGCAGCCCTCTATATCTGCACCAACCAGAGCAGCACCAGAGGAGTCTGCAAAGCGTCAACAAATAAACCCGCCACCAAGAGCAGCACCAAAAGCCTCCTACCTTCCCACTTGTTACTACTGCGGCAAGATAGACCATGTCGAGAAGGAGTGTAGATGTAAACTCGGACTATGCTTAGGCTGCGGATCCAGATAGCATGCAGTGAGAGACTGCCCTGAGTGTAGAGAAAGAGCACCAAGGGCGAACCAGCAAGCTCCACCAGCGCCTCAAGCAGCACCCTACCAACCAGCCCAGCAGCAGCAGAGGAATCTACCTCAAGGACGCGGTCAAGCTTACGCGATGACTTTGGAGGACGCTGATGCGAGTAAGTGATTTGTAGTTATCCGTTTCTAGTGTTGTTTAGCTCGTGCCTATTGGTTCGTGACCTTAGCCCCAACCTAGTAATTTGTAACTTGTTAATAATAACCTAGTTTTCCAAAGTGTAGTTCTTTTACTTTAATTAGATTTTCTCTGGAAAGTGTATAACTTTCAATTTTAGGGAAACGGTATTTCCCTAAGTATCTTGTGATATGTTTTCGAACAGTGCTTGCGACCGCGTCATCTCTGTTGACCGGTTATTCTTTGATTGCGAGGACGCAATCCTCTTAAGGGGGGTAGAGTGTAAACCCCCTGATTTTTTAAATTTTTAAATTTGGATTTTTCTCAATTTTCTGGAATTTTCTGGAATTTTTTCTGTAATTAAAAACAGGGTTTTTAATTATTAAATAATTTTTAAATGATAATAAATAATATTAAAATATTATAAAAATAATATTTTTGGGTGTAAAATGAAAAACTGGACTTAGGATAATTTTTCTGAAATTTATCGGGCCCCGGACCTATTTTTAAATCACATAAAGCAAATTATTTATTTACTAAATAATTATTTAATTAATTATCTATTAATATTTATTTATATATATTTTTTAATTTCTCTGACCCGGCCCAGCCCAAGCCCGCGGCCCAGAACCCGGCCCAGTCCCCGCATTAGCGGGTCGGGTCGGATCCGCCTGCTCGAACCCGACCCGACCCGGGACCCCTTCTCCCTCCCCACGACTCTCTCCTCCCTGCGTTCTCCGGCGGCGCCCGCATCCCGCGCCGCCCCGCCCGGCCGCCCGCCCGCCTCGCTCGCCCACGACCCCCTCTCCCCTCCGCCTCCTCCGCCTAGCCGGCCTCCCTCCTCTCCCCTATTTAAACCACCTCCTCCTCCTTCTTCCTCCGCCTTAGCCCGCCCTAGCCGCCGCCACGCTCGCCACCGCCACTCTCCTCCCCGCCGTGCAGCTCCGCCGCGTCCCCAGCCACCCTCCGCCGAGTCCCCAGCCGCCTCCGTCGGCCCAGCTTCTTCTCCTCCCTCCTCCTCTCCTCGACGACGAGCCCGGCACCGGCAGCAGCAGCAAGCCGCAGCGGCAGCAGCTTCGGCCACCCCGCGCCACCAGCGCCGCCTCCGCCGGCCAGCACCCGAGCCCAGCGTGCCCCCGGCCCCTCCGCCTCAGCCCGGCCGCCCCCGCCGGAGCTCGGCCAGCAAGCCCTAACCCTAATTTCCCTTTTGTGTCCGGACAAGTGTCGGACACGAAAACCCGATTTCTGAGGAGCCCAGTTCAGGTACTCATATCTCACTCCTCGTAGCTCTGATTTCGATTCCGTAAATTGCGTTACGAAGCCTGTATGACCCTCTCGGTGCCCGGATAAACCGCTCGGGGCATCGCGTCCTGTGGTGATCGCACACCGCGATCCAAAAACAGGAAAAATAACGCCCTGTTTCACCCCGGAACTGAATACGCCCCGCCAAACGGGACGACTTGGTCGCGCGCGGTCTTCACAGATACGTGCGCGTCGTCGATACGGACGTGTGAGATTTTGCAGAAGCTGATACGGATGTGCGTGCACACCGGGATCAACGCGTATCCGCCGACATCGCCCCGTATCCGACTCTTCTGAATCTCGCTGTAACTTTGTGTACACACGTCGGATTGAAATAAAACTTGCACCATCGGACTCGTAGCGATACGCTGGTCCTGTGACCCAAGTTTGGTTCGATTCTGAGGACGTTGACGAAATCGCGTGTCGTGGGCCCCATAGGCCCCACTCGACGGGCGATTTTGTGATCGGCTCATCGAAATCCAATTCTGAAAGTTCCGTTGGCTTCATATCATCGTTCCTGACCTATTGACACTAAGTTTGGTGAATTTGGAGACCTTTGACCCTGACATATTTTTCGGTGCAAAGCGGGCCCCCGTTTTGACCCAAAATTGTCGTTTCTGCCCTTGTCTCCAAATTGGACTCAAGGACAGGCATTTCTAGCTGATTGATATTTTCTGGATCTGATGGTGATGTTTGTTTCAGCAACCGGAGTACCGCCTGCAAATCCAGTTGAAGTCAGAGCCGCAATTGGAACCAGAACCACAGGCAAGTGTACCTTGCCAAACCTTGCAGCTTGCTACTTATTTTTCTGGACTTATTTTGCATCAGTGGGCAAGTAGAGCTTGTCAACTCGCAGTGATTCCTGTTATAGTATTTTACTTGATTTCTGGTAGATTCATAGGTAAACTTGTTTAACTGTTTAACTCAGGACCGAGTGACTTTACTAAGCGTCCGATTAATAGTCGGGTGCCAACACCGTACGCGGCGTTGTGTATTGTCACATAGACATGGATACCGAGACCCTGTACTTCTCATACTTGTCTTATCAAGTACAATATGACCCAGGACACCGGACACTATTCATGAGACAGAATCTTCTTGAGATATTCATGGTGATTCTGTGTAGGATACATATGCCTGACATATACAGTTTACATGCTTAGTTATATCCTGACTTGTTGCATTAGCTTTGATCCTGCGTGTCATGGACATGAGACGTGAGATTTCATTGGGAGGGGAGAGTATTACCATAACAAAGGCTGATTATATTATATATATTGACATCTGGATGTGTCTTAGTCTCTGACACAGAGCTATGGCACCAGTTCTGGCCCTTCGAGAAAATACTGCTATGGTTTCTCCGACACTGATCCTGTAGTAGCCTCAGCCTGAGTATGACTAAAACTCTCAACTTGCATATCACTTAGCTGGTTATATAGTTTACCCTATGGTTTCATTTATTTGCTGCACTGTATTTATTTTGGCTTGTATTATCTGTACCTTGTTATGTCCCCTGAGGACCTGGAATGGACTATGTCCCCAGGTATAGCCGAAGAAATCTACCCCGAGGTGTACGGAACAGGAGCACTTCTCGGAACAGAACAGGAACCTGATGACGAGATCGTGGCAGAAGAATTCTCCTGAGTATTGGCTCTACATACTCAGATATTTCCATTTCCAGTATTTTATTTCATGTCTATTTTCCTTAAATGTAACAGACTGATCCTCGGATTGTTTCCCGAGACACTTATTTGATATTGCTTATTTATTTCCATTTGTATTATTTCTGGCAATTAATCTGTGTTTATTCTGTGGATGAGATTAGAAAAGCCTGGGACTTGTAACATATTACAGTTAGACTACAGCTTAAGCATGCCCAGATGGATCCATTAAATTGGGTTGTCCATCGGTGCGTGCTGCTGGCCATTGCCACGTGTCCAGTCCCTCGGCATTTTGGGACTGGGGCGTGACATCTGCAATACCCCATTCAATGGGACTGAGGACCCAATCGTGGCTCTAGATTGGTTGGCCGAACTTGAAGACCACTTCGCTCTGCTAGAGGTCCCCGAAGAGAAGCGCATCGCCTGAGCGCAACTACAGCTCTGCCTCAACGCGCACGATTGGTGGGACGTGCATCGACGATCTCTTCAATTTGATCTTGGAGAGGAGGCAATCTCGTGGACGACCTTTCGTGCCGCGTTTGAAGAAGAGTTTATACCCCCTTCCAGTACAACATCAAATGGAAAATGAGTTCGTGCAACTGAGGCAATGCAGCATGACAGTCAAACAGTACTCCGTCGAATTCAACCGACTCTCCAAATTTGCTAGGGCCTAGTTACCTGATGTAGCGAGTCTAGATAGAAGGTTTGAAGGTGGACTACGCCCTTCCATCCATGCGCACGTGGTCGTTCATCAGTATCGGACAATGCGTGAAGTCATGAATCATGCCCTATCGCTTGAACCACACTATCCTCACGTTTCTGCCGGCACTGTGCATACCTACAATCACAAACGCCAAAGCAACGAGAGAGGAAACAACACTACAAAGCGACGAAACAACGGTGGTCAGCAAATAAAGCATTAGAGCAATACATGTCAATTCTGCAAAAAGATTGGACACGATAAGAAAGATTGCCCTTGAGACTTGGGTTATGCCTCGCTTGTGGAAAACCAGGCCATGCCATAAATTCCTGCCCGAACCTTCCTGATCGTCGTCCTCGGCATAATGTTCGTTAGAGGTAGACCCTATTCCTAAGTTTCGAGGACGAAACTTTCAATTAGTTGGGTAGGATGTAGCGCCCCGTTCTTCTGGTGCGGAGAGCGCTATTAAGAAACACTAAACGGTATTGTTCGATCGGGATAGATTGAAACAAGAACTCGTCCTCGTTATGGATTTGTTTCTTCGGAATCGATTCCCATATTCAGTGGACCGTGCCCTCGGGATCGACTTAGCGGCAGAGTCATGAGGGACCTCTCCGCTGTTATCTTTTATTGCCTCGGATTTCGATGTCGCTTGTTGCTTTCGTGCTTTGAGTTGGTTTTGGGATTTGCTTGTTTTCCTTGAATGGTTTCGATGAGTTTCATTGTTTTCGTTCATTGAACTACACTTCAATTCCGAGATTGAAAAGAGTGGAAGAAGTATTGATCGAGCTGTTCGTGATGCAGGTGAACGAGCAGTAGGCGGCTTACGAGCGGAGTCTTGAAGCGCCTCTTTCCTTCTCCCTTCCAACCATCTAAGTGAGTGGCTACCATCCCGATTAGCTAGCCCTGCTTCTAAGTCTTCACACCTAATAAATCTTGCATCCTTGTTTGCCCGATCAGACGATACCAAGTAATAATAAAAGATACCAAGATAAAAAGGGAATAGGCTTGGATTATAATGCTTGTCAATCAAACTTGTGAACTGTTATCTTATTGTATGCTAGTTCATTGCGAATGTTCTATAAACCGTGCTAAGTATAGATCACATCTTGTATATGCATAATTGTTCAAGGAGGCTATGCAAAATGATTCATGCATTACTGCTTGTCGTGTACTCGTATTCTTGTACTCGTGTTGCCTCAACTGTATGAATTGTTAACTTATAATCGTGTTCGATCATGGACAACTTATGCACAAGGTATTTGTTCTGCGAACGGTCGCTGGGGCACTGGCTCCGATCTGATCCGGGCGGAACTCGTGTGTAGTCGTCGTGTACGGGACAGGATAGCTTGCAGCGCATCGTGTACCCTCGTAGCATGCTATCCTTGTCCTCGGCTACGTCCATTATGGCAATCATGTCAGTGATCCTCGTGTATATTTAAACCTGTTGCAAACTAACTTGTGTCTTCGTGGCAGGGAAGGCATGGTAAGTATTGTGCAGGTAGTTCAGACGGACAGGTAAAAGCCACCGAACGGTGGCAAGTTCATTTCAGTAACTTATATATGTTGCTTACTTGTAAATGAACTAAGGCAAGATAGAAACCGACAAAATATGCATGCTTCATTAAAATAACGTGTTGATTGGTATAGTTCGGTTAGCTCGCCTTCACCAGTATGTTTCGACATACTGACCCTCGTTGAAACAGGTTCTCCGTACTAGGACGAACCGAACGAGGAGCCGAAGTCGTCTTCCCGATCCAGTCCAGCTGTAGGCGCATCCTGATCGCGCCCCCTTGAAGCATTTTAAAGGAAGAAGCTAGCAACTCTGTACACAATGCAGCTTCGTGGCAAAGCCGTCCTCCAGCCCGGAGGTCTTTATCATTTTGAAGTTTAGTAAAGGGATGTAATGTACAGGACTGCTATCTCATTTTGAGTCAACACTTTTGTAAGCCCGTGAGGCAAATTAGCTGACTCGTTCAAGAGTTTGTAATAGATGTTCATTATAAAAAAAGATTACTTTTTCATGTTTCAAATCTGTGTTTCAATTTATCTGCGTACTCTGAATAGTGCTTGTTATGCAAAATACTTTAGCCTTGTGCGGGCGCAACCCCAGGCCCGCACGGCGGTCACGCCGGGGGACGCCCCTACGATTCGGCGAAATCGGGGCATGACAGTATATATGTTCTTTGCTGAGTCAAGAAAAGAGTTAGGCAAGTTTCAGTGGGTGCCATGTTTGGTTGATAGTTTTCTTGCCCCTATTTGGTTGGTTTTCACTTAAGCCCCTCCTTATTGAAATATTTGGAAAAATTGCAAAAGAGCCCTATTATGTAATAGTATATACATATATACTCATATGTATGTTCATATATACATATACATATACATATACATACGTATTTTACAAAAATCAAAATTAGTGTTTTGAAATACAATTCTGATACTAAAATATACATATATATGAAAATATAAAAAGTTACATACGTAGATATGTAAGTATTTTTAGTAGGAGGTTATTACATCCGGTCACACCTCTCCCCCAATGAATGACCTCTCACCCCCTAGCTTACAAACAATAATGCTAATTCAGACCTAAAAGATCTCAATGACAGAAATACGATGACGTTATTCTATATAGATATACTATCAAATTATGGCTTGTAATATATATGTATAGACACCTCAATCTTAGAGTGAAATGAAAATTGGGAAGAGAAGTATGGTTAAATGTAAAAGAAGTTTGAAATCTTATATAAGCTAACTAAACATAATTATTATTCATGCTACGGATATGCTGAAATTCACTACCTCATCCTCGTAAAAGAAAACTGGTTATGAGAACTACTTTGAAACTTTTATAGAGAAGAAAGCCAATTACACTCCAACGGAGGAAGAAGAAAGCGAAGGAGTGCTGAAACAAGCCTTCTCGTACATAATATTTCTCCTGTCTCCCAAACTTGTTCGAGTTCCTATTGGCATAAAAAAGTACTCAAAGCTATAATGGGATGCCTACTAAGACATGGTATCTTACTAAAACGTGTTCTTTAGTTATTTTTGATCTACAACTACTCAAAGCTATACAATTTTGAAACTTACAAGAAATCTAGTGATATTCGATGAAAAGGACACATTTTTGATGCCATCGAAAATGAATAACCACCATAGCAATCCCAAACTTATAAGAAATTTAGTGATCATTTCTTTCTTTTGGGTGAGAGAACTTTATTTTGTGGTAGAGAAGCATCTCAGACTATTTCATATACGACATTGTCAACAAAGCACACAACAAAAAATTCCCATAATCGTATAGGTTCCCCTTGGTGTTTCGGCCCCTTACAGAATCGAATACTCAATTTCCTTAAGTGACTACTCCCCTCACAAAAATGTCTCAACCCCTTGCCGAATCGACAACTTATCTTAGGAGTTGTTTGATCCAGTGAAGCACGTCGAAGTAAAAAAAAATTCAGATACCAACATTTTGTATACATATTACAGTAAAGTGGAGCGAAAGTAAAAAAAAATTTCTTTAGGGTGCTTTGAAAAAATAGAAGCTAGATGTGAGAAATTGTAAATTTTGGTGAAGTAAACGATGAAGAACTTTTTGTTAAAATAACATGAATATTAATTTTTATTTATTTTTTTATTAAAGTAGATAAGAAGTTGTTTCTTTCAAAAAAAAAATTTGAGAAGCGAAAATGAAATTTTTTTTTTTTTCTTCATTCCGTGCTCCACTTCAAAAAAAAAATGTGACATTAAAACTCTAATTTTGTGACAGACAAAATTTACTGTTCATGTCAAATCATAATAAATTTATCTGCAAATCTTTCAACCAAATATATAAAATAATCTAAAATTCGAATTTTGGCCACTTCCGTACTCTAAATCTACTAATCAAATTATCAATCCCTTACCATAAGTGACTTCTCCCCCGCAATGGAGCCTCGGATCGTCAGAAAGTATCTTAGGATTAGATTCAATTTACATTGTTGATAAATTATTAACCTTTATCCACACTTGCAGAGTCAATTCGTATAACATGAATGCGCTCACAATCAATCTGTATCCTATTTCTTCAATACATACATCCCAAAAAAAAAAAAAAAAAGAGTAAACATAACTTTTGTATGGACAACGATAAGGAAAAGTAAATTAAATATACGTATCCAGATTTTTTGGAATAATCCGTTATGTATAGAAATTTCTTGAGAATATTGAAAGATGGTCCTTTTCTTTTGTTGTGAATTTTGATCCTGCCAAGCTTCATGTCCTCGTCTCCGTAAAACGAATGATTGCCACACTTCCAATCAATAGTTTCCAAGATGGGGATTGTCGAAGTTGTCCTAATATCTAAGACAATAGCAACTCTGATCCATTGGATGTTATTAGTATTGCAGCCAAAGAAATACTCTCTATATGTAACCATATGGGTATATTATTCCTTTTCATTAGATGAATATAATTCTTTGTAACAAATTGTCGTCCATTAAAATCCTAAAACAAATCGTATAAATGAAAATTAAAATTCATTTCCACAATCAATTATGATGCGATCTCTTGCGGTCAACGGAGAATAAGAAAATTCGTGGATACGAGGGTGGCTGAGTGCAACGTGTCGTACAGATAAATATAATTCTCTGTAGCTAATTGTTTATCCTTAAAATCCTAACACAATCTATGTATACACGAAATTGAGATCCATTTCCTCTTGCGGTCGACGGAGAATAAGGGGATTCATGGCTATGAGAGTGGCCGATTGCAACGTAGCGACAATTCTCTTTAACAAATTGTCTACCCTTAAAATTCTAACACATTCTATGTATACAGGAATTGAGATTCATTTCCATAATCAATTTTGAGGCAACCTCTTGGGGTCAATGGAAAAGAAAGGGATGTGCGAGTATGAGGGTGGCGATAATTGTAAGGTTTGTCTTAACAGAGAAAAGGAGGATGTACGACTATGAGGGTGGGTTGTCATGCAGTAGGTGGCAACTTGTCATGCGTATAGAGAATTTTGGATGAGTTTGATGAAATTGTGACAGCGAAGGTCATTAAAAATGAGGAGATTTACGGCCACAAAAGTCATTGGACAATAAAGGAAGTAGGTGGAGAAGGGATGCATAGAAGACAAGATGTAGAGCATAGTCTTAGAAAACTCATGAAAGCGATTGATATAATTACGTCAAAGTTGACGGATTCAGACTCATGAAAGTGATGGATGTAGTTGAATCAACCTTTGACTAGCCGGTAAATTGTTCCTTCTTTATTAATTTTTGTTTGAGTTTGATCTTGTATTTTTTTTTTTTTGGAATTTTTTTACTTGAATATTTCTTCCATTAATTTTCATTAATAGGGATTTTTTTTTCTGATTGTAGTCTCAAACAAAAATTTCCATAGTAAATTGAATCATCTTTACCTCTTTTTCTAACACACTTTATGTTAGAATTTTGTCTTTTACTTACTAAAAAAATTTAAGAATACAAAAAATAAAATTAGATGTTATCGGCCTCTGGGAAAGTCGTGCACGAAGCACTGCCCTAAGAGTTTATTCGGGATCTGTGTGCAGACGTACCCGAAGCTCCTAGTGGTAAAACTTTCGCACTACCGGTATCTCGTTGCCGCACACGACTTGGAGAGAATGACCAGGACTTAGCTCTGCCCAGAGCTTGGAGATGAAGACGAAGATCGAACAAAATGTTGACAGAGATTTCGTAAAGAATTATTTTTCTGATACGATTTACAAAGAACACAGACGTATATATAAAACATTTGTGTAACGGTCAGAATTAATTTACGATTAATTCAGCCGTTACACAGGAGAATTAAACGAATGAATCTGGACATGAAAAAATTATAACGTTCAAAACAATTGTAACGTTCAGAAATTAATTCCAACGTTAAGAAAAATAAATGAAAGAAAGAAGAGGAGCAAAAAGAATTTTAGGGTCCCAGTCCGAACCCGAAGAGAAAATCGGATCGGCATTCGGCGCCCGCAGATGTGGGCGCGTACCCGCACCCGTTACGAGCGCCGAACCGAACCGAACCGAGCCGATCCGGGCCGGGCGGCGGCGGCAGCGGCGCGCGCGTGTGGCCCAAGGGGTTCCCCACACAACAACTTAATAGAGCAAAGAAGAGAAAGTAATATATGTACACAAGAGGGCTTTGCCCCATCCGATGTGGGACTAAAGATAGGAAAAAGGAAGTTGAGCTTTTGCAAACAAAGCAAAACCAACAATCCCCCCCCAAAAGGTCAAGTTTCGAAACAGAGATAAGAGTGAAGTAAATAGAGAGAGAGAGAGAGAGAGAGAGAGAGAGAGAGAGAGAGAGAGAGCATCTGGGCAGTAAAATACTATGCATAGATGAGATGGACTACAGCCTTGAATCTCACGTAGTGACTATTGCCTTAATCTGAAGAAGTGCTTGATGGACTATGCCTTGAATCAGACTTCTTGAACCAGATTTAGAAAATAGCACACATAGTACGCTAGAGGTCCTTGGTCTATCGGGTGGCGCTTTTAAATGGCCATGCGCACTTTCCACATTCATGAGAGTTGTCTGGAATCGCCCTGTCCCATAGTCGCGGCCTTCACGACCTCTCATATAGGTAAGTCCTTAATGGTTGGTGATATGAATCAACCTAGCATTACAGCTTGGACCTATTAAGAGTTTAAACTCATCCTAACCATATCACACAGGAACACTATCACCATAGGAATGGGGAGTCATTGTACACATGTACAGCCACTTGGGCTTTATTTTAATGAGACTTTAATCTCGAGTCAGTGTTCCATATAGTCACCTAAGTTCAGCTTGTTTCTACCCATTGAACCGGCTTCTTGGGATCTCTAGTCAGACTCGGTTGGGTTGCCACTGCTGGTGACTAACTTATGGGCTTAACCCCATCCCCCTCGATGATTCTAGGATCAAAGTCCTAGACAGACCCTTCGTCAAGTGATCTGCAAGGTTCTTTTCTGACTTTATATATTCAAGAACCACATATTTTCCTAGTAGGCTTTTGATTGACTTGAAGTGCAGCTGCAGGTGCCTGTTCATCTTAGCATTCACAGAATCATGCTTTAGTAGTTCAATAACAGATTTATTATCACAATTTAGAAAAATTGCAGGAACAGGACTAAGAGAAACAGGTATATGCATAATAAGATTTTTAAGCCATTCAGCTTCTGTGCAAGTTGTATCTAAAGCTATCATTTCGGAGTCCATTGTACTCCTAGCTATGATAGTTTGTTTACAAGAGCTCCAGGAGATCGCAGCTCCTCCTAGAGTAAATACATATCCAGTAGTAGATTTTACATCATGTGAGTCGGTTACCCAGTTTGCATCTGAATAACCTTCTATGATATCAGGGTGCCTAGTAAAATGAAGTTTGTAATCTAGGGTGCCCTTGAGATATCTAAATACCCTATCCAAGACAGTCCAATGTGACTGATTTGGGTTACTGGTATATCTGCTTAGTCTCCCAATAGCAAATGCAATATCAGGTCTTGTCCTATTTGTTATATACATAAGGGAGCCTATCATCTGTGAATATTTATGTTGTTTCAAAGGTGATCCTTCATTCTTTTTCAGTACAATACTGCTGTCATAAGGAGTAAGGACAGGTTTCTTATCAAATAACTCAAATCTTTTTAGCATTTTTTAATTGAATGTGCTAAAGATAGAGTATAACCCTCTTTGCCTTTGGTCACTTGCATTCCTAAAATTAGGTTGGCTTCTCCTAGGTCTTTCATATCAAACTGGCTAGATAAATAGTTCTTTGTAATATTTATCAATTTCAGTGATGAAACTAGGATAAGGATGTCATCTACATACAAGCATAAAATGACACAACTTTTACATGTACCTTTAAAGTATATGCATTTGTCATACTCATTTGACAAAAAACCATATTCACAAATTACTTTGTCAAATTTATTGTGCCATTGTTTGGGAGCTTGTTTCAGGCCATAGAGGGATTTTACTAGTCTGCAGACTTTCTTTTCTTGACCTTTAGCAATGAAACCTTCAGGTTGGTCCATATAAAGTTTTTCTTCTAGGTCTCCATTCAAAAATGCTGTCTTTACAACCATTTGATGGATTAGCATATCATGAATGGATGCTAAGGCCAAGAGAGTTCTAATGGATGTGATCCTAGCTACAGGAGAGTAGGTATCAAAATAATCTAGCCCTTTCTTCTGGGTAAAACCCTTAGCAACTAATCTGGCTTTGTATTTCTCTATAGTACCATCGGCTCTGAGTTTCTTCTTGAAAATCCACTTACAACCTATTGGTTTATTCCCTAAAGGTAGATCTGTTAGAAACTAAGTGTTATTCTCCATAATGGAGTTGTATTCACTGTTAATGGCTTCTTTCCAGAAGGGAGCATCAGGAGACGACATTGCTTCTTCATAAGTTGAGGGATCACCCTCTATCAAAAATGTGAAGAATCCTTCTCCTAAATTTTTCTCAATCCTATTCCTTTTACTCCGTCTTGGTTCTAAGTCTTGTTCAGATTGAGAGCTAGGTATTTGGACTTGAGAACTAGTAGAGGGTATGGAGGAAGAGATTGAACTTCTATCCTTAAAGAAAAATATGTTTTCAAAGTAAATTGCATCTCTTGCTTCTATAATGGTATTGTTAGAGATTTTATTTACTTCTGAGTGAGTCACTAGAAATCTATTGGCATAGCTGTCTAAGGCATATTCTATGAAAACAGCGTCTACAGTCTTGGGACCAATCTTCCTCTTTTTAGGTTCAGGAATTCCGACTTTAGCAAGGCATCCCCAAACTCTAAGGTAATTAATCCTAGGTGCTCTACCTTTCCACAGCTCATAGGGAGTCTTATCTTTTGTCTTACTAGGAATCCTATTAAGAATATAACAGGCAGTTAAAAGGGCTTCTCCCCACAAGTTATCAGGAGCACCAGAGCTGAGAAGCATGGCATTCACCATATCTAACAGAGTGCGGTTCTTGCGTTCAGCAACTCCGTTAGACTGAGGTGAATATGGAGCAGTTACCTCATGAATTATTCCATGTTCTTCACAGAAGTTAGTCATTTTATTTAAGGTATATTCTCCACCACGATCAGATCTAAGGATCTTAATCTTCCTTTCTAATTGATTCTCAGCTTCAGATTTGTAGACCTTAAATCTATCTAGAACTTCATCTTTGGTTTTGAGAAGGTATATATAACAATACTTTGAATAATCATCTATAAATGTAACAAAGTATTTTCTACCGCCTCTAGTCAAAATCCTATTTGAGTCACATACATCACTATAGATAAGTTCTAGAAGGTCAGAATTTTTTTCTACAGATTTGAATGGTAATATAGTGTGTTTGGCTTGAACACAGATTTCACATTTGTGTTTGTCATCTATTGGAGTCTTGGGAATAAGATCTAAGGTCATCATTCTTTTAATAGAACCTAGGTTCACATGACCTAGTCTGCCATGCCAAATATTTGAAGATTCTATATTAGAGACAATGAGAGAACAATCAGACATTTTATTCATTGTACTTAAAAAGAAGAGACCGTCTTTTACAAAGCCTTTCCCTATAAAAAAGTCATGCTTAGAAAAAACTACTTTATTAGCCTCCATTACAATTTTGTATCCTGAGGCTACAAGAAGGGATCCACTAACTAGGTTTCTCCTGACAGACGGCACATGAAGAACATCATGAAGAGTTAAGATTTTTCCTGATGTCATCTTCAGGTTAACTTTTTCTCTTCCAATAATTTGTGCCGTTGAGCCATCTCCTAGGGTCACACCTCCTCCACTTGATTCCTGATAGTTTGAAAAACAGGAGCGATCAAACGAAACGTGAACATTAGCTCCAGAATCCAACCACCAATCATCAGAATGGTAAGAGAGGTTAATAAGGGGTTGAAAGCTTACAGACCTGAAGGAACTCGAAGAACCTTTGTGAAGCATGTTCGCTTCTGGTCTAACTGAGCCCTTTCCTTTGTAGGAGGTCTGGACAGCTTCCTTCTTCCTATGGTAGCAGTTGGTGGCCATATGGTTTGTTTTACCACACACAAAATAAAACCTCTTCTGATCCTGAGTCTGACTGAAGTTTCTAGGTTTTTGGTTTTGTTGATGATGGTTTTGGTGGTTAGGCTGAAAGTTTTTCTTCTTCTTGAAGAAATTCTTTTTGGGTTTATAAGGAAAATTAGACTTGGGTTTTCCTTGGCCTTCTACAAGGTTTACCTTAACTTTAGATTCAGTCTTAGGCTTAGACCTCAATCTAATTTGTTCTTCGGTTCTAATTTTCTTTAGGACTTGATTGTAGGTAAGATCTCCTTGTGTATGGATAAGATCCTTAGCCATATCAGACCAAGAGGGAGGTATCTTGTCTATTAGGCATGCTATTTTATGTTCATTGGAGAAAGATGTCCCTTTGGCTTGAATATGCCTAAGGTATTCTTGAAATTCATGGAGCTGGTCATTCATTGGCTTGTTATCTACCATGAAATACCTATTAAAGGTTGAAGAATTGAACCTTTCTATTCCGGCATCATCACAGCCGTATTCATCTTCCAAGGCTTTTCAGAGTTCTTTAGCGCTCTTGTATTCAAAAAATATATCATACAAGAATTCAGATAATGCGCTTAGAATTCTGTGAAAATAGTGGAAGTCTATCTCTTTAGGGATTTTTGGTTTCGAGGAGGTGGACACTCCTATGTCAGACTCGGTATCATCAGAATCATTTGTGATGGGTGTGGACCCATCAATGGCTGAAATAAGTCCTAAGGTCGTGAGCCAAAATTTCATTTGGCTCTGCCATCTCTTGAAGTATGAACCATCAAACTTAGCAGGTTTTGCAGTAGAGGATTCCTCCTTTCCAGTCATGATTTCAGTCTGAAAAATATAAATTTATTTAATAACAATGTCTAAGATAATAGTTTAGGTGGTATTTGCTAATTCAATCTTAAAATCTTTAGTTTTTCAAGTGTTGATCTAATCAGGTTAGTTGTAGGGGCCGGTTCCCAGCTAGCGGTGGTCCGAAGACTCTTAAGTACCGTGTCGCTTAGGGTTGTTTACACCCGGTTGACAGAAGGACCCTTTCGGCTTGTGCCCGAGTTTGTCTCTACTTTGAAACTTTAGATTTGAAGATTTTATTTGCAATTTTCTTTTTACTAAACTATTTTTCTTTTGGTCCTAGATTGCTTTCAAAATACTAAGTGATTAAAAATGAAGTAAATTGTATGTTTCAATTGAAATGAATTTTGTGAACAAAATTCTATAAGAACAGTATTAAAACATTTCTAGAAGAATTGCTACAGTATTTTCCTTTGGTTCTAGAAACAAATTGCTAGAAGAATTATTAACAAATTCCTAGAAACAGTACGTTATAAGTAACAGTATTAAATAATCAATTGTAACAAATAACAAATTTGACAAATAACTATTTAAATATTTAATAAATAGTATTTCTACAACAGTATTATAAATTTTCTAACAGTATAGAAGTTTCACAAATAATTTTTTTTTCTTTTTTTTTTCTTAACAGTAAGCAATTGTGATAAAGAGTATAGAAGTTTTGTAATCAATACTTTAAGCAAACAAAGTTGCTTCAATAGTTACTAAGACAGTATAGAACTTTTCCAAATATTTTTTTTTCTTTTCTTTCTTCCGACAGTATAGAAATTGCTTCAAAATTGCTTCAATAGTTACTCTTGAAACAATTGCAAATTTAAACTAACAGTAAATCAATTCTAACAAAAAAAATAATAAACTCTTAGATTGTTAGAATTTTGTCTTTTACTTACTGAAAAATTTAAGAATACAAAAAATAAAATTAGATGTTACCGACCTCTGGGGAAGTCGTGCACGAAGCACTGCCCTAAGAGTTTATTCGGGATCTGTGTGCAGACGTACCCGAAGCTCCTAGTGGTAAAACCCCCGCACTACCGGTATCTCGTTGCCGCACACGACTTGGAGAGAATGACCAGGACTTAGCTCTGCCCAGAACTTGGAGATGAAGACGAAGATCGAACAAAATGTTGACAGAGATTTCGTAAAGAATTATTTTTCTGATACGATTTACAAAGAACACATACGTATATATAAAACATTTGTGTAACGGTCAGAATTAATTTACGATTAATTCAGCCGTTACACAGGAGAATTAAACGAATGAATCTGGACATGAAAAAATTATAACGTTCAAAACAATTGTAACGTTCAGAAATTAATTCCAACGTTAAGAAAAATAAATGAAAGAAAGAAGAGGAGCAAAAAGAATTTTAGGGTCCCAGCCCGAAGAGAAAATCGGATCGGCATTCGGCGCCCGCAGATGTGGGCCCGTACCTGCACCCGTTACGCGAGCCGAGCCAAGCCGAGCCGGGCGGCGGCGGCAGCGCGCGCGTGTGGCCCAAGGGGTTCCCCACACAACAACTTAATAGAGCAAAGAAGAGAAAGTAATATATGTACACAAGAGGGCTTTGCCCCATCCGATGTGGGACTAAAGATAGGAAAAAGGAAGTTGAGCTTTTGCAAACAAAGCAAAACAAACTCTTTATATTCTAAAAAAAAAAATACACAACCTTAAACTTTAGAGTGCGTCTACACAAACCGAGGAGAGGGGCGCTGTGAAAACAAAGGGGTTTGGAGTAGTGGCCAATAGGGAGGCCACGTCAGTGCGTGGGCTAAGCCTTGTTGCTCCATCCCTCCCCTCCCCCCCCCCCCCCCCCCCCCACACACACACAGCAGAAATTTCTCTTTACTGTATAGCATAAAGGGTCGTCAGTGTACTCATCAGAAAGGTTCGTCAGTCACCAACCTACATTCTAGATTCTATAAGATGACAGAGATTCGTAGTTTTGTTGACTAGAAATTTGGCACAAACATATAGACTGGGTGTCCTGTGTCCAGTGAAAGTTGTTCGTACAAACTTTTCCATTCTTGAATCCATAGTTAACCTAATTCTGGTGAGAGAAGGATCGAATAGTTGATTATGTCTTTCTTCAACTGTTTTCTTTTTTCCTTACTCAACACAAACTTTGTAGCAATAGACGGAATAAACTAAATCACTAACAAATGTAGCCAATCAATATTTCTTTTAGTTTTCCAAAAATATCATAATGTTACTATTATCTAAATATCATTCATGGTACTGTCCAAATTTTTTTTTTATAATCGATGCACCCAAAAACAAATATATTTCCAAAGGGGAGGGTTTTCCACATAAACAGGAGAAATTGAAGCCACCAATATTTCCTTTCAATTTCTAATTACAAACTTTTCAAAACATGGATAAGGAACCCAAAATCTATTTTGAAACCTCTAAAACATTGAACCAAATAGCAAAATCCCTATATTGTCAAAGCTTCTCTACAGTCAGGTGCACTCCAAACTCCGGCACAATTATCAGTCTAAATGCTGGAGAATGTCTATATTTGGGTGACGGGAAGAAGCGAGAGCACAATCTTCAACTCTAACATGGCAAAGTTTTGGCCCAGACAAGTTCGAGCACCGAAACCAAAAGGCAAGTATGCATTAGGATGCTTGCAGGCACCTGAGATGCCATGCGAGAACCTCCCCGGCTTGAACTCATCGGCGTCGATGCCCCATAAGTCAGGGTCACGGTGCATTGTCGAGGTCGGGATCCAAAGCTCGATTCCTTTCGGGAAATGGAACTTGCCGAAGCTCATGTCTTGAAAAGTCTCCATGACTACAAGAGCGGTGGGCGGGTAGAGCCGCAGAGTCTCTTGAATTACCATGGTCACCTGCACACAAATGACAATTACGTGAAGCATAGCTTGAGAATGTACTGAAAAGTTCTTAATAATTGGAGGAAGCTATTAGAGTTCCTTCTTATTTCTCAGATCAAATTTGCACCCCAACTCTATTTAGCTTGGAGCACTAGCATAACTTGAAAATGTACAAATAAGTTCAGAACAAAGAGAAAGCTATTGGAGTTCTTATTTCTCAGATCAAATTTGCACCTTACCGCTTATTTAGCGCGGAGGGCTAGCATAACTTGAGAATGTACTAATAAGTTCACAATAATTGGAGAAAGCCCTATTGAAGTTTTTCTTATTTCTTAGATCAAATTTGTACTTTACCTCTATTTAGCGCGGAGGGGTAGCATAACTTGAGAATGTACATATAAGTTCAGAATAACTGGAGGGAAGCTATTGGAGTTCTTATTTCTCAGATCAAATTTGCACCTTACCTCTATTTAGCGAGGAGGGCTAGCATAACTTGAGAATGTACTAATAAGTTTCAGAATAACTGGAGAAAGCTATTGGAGTTCTTATTTCTCAGATCAAATTTAGACCTTACCTTTATTTAGCGAGGAGGACTAGCATAACTTGAGAATGTAGTATGTACTAATAAGTTCAGAACAACTGGAAGAAGTTATTAGAGTTCTTATTTCTCAGATCAAATTTGCGCCTTACATCTTATTTCTTAGATGAAATTTGCACCTCTAGTTCTAACGGTTAACAAAAACCATCTATTCGCCTACCTCTAGTTCTAACGGTTCATTTAACTACTATTTTATTGTTCTTTTTTACTAAAGCAGTTATTAGTTTTTGTTGCACATATCCAAACCATCTAAGACGATTTTATCTCATTTTATCCTCAATTGGCGCCAGCTCTAACTTTCCACGAGTACCTTCATTTCTTATCATATCTATCAATGAATCACCACTCATCCATCTTAGCATTTTTATTTCTACTACACTAATCTTTTAGACATATTGTTTTGTAATTGTCCAACACTCTAATCTATAAGGCATGATTGATCTTATAGCCAAACTTATAGAACTTTTCGTTTAGAGTTCTAAGATATCATCCCATCACAAAGTTCAGACAATATGTAATCCAAACCATCCATTAACGATAACTTAACTCTTAAGGTATATATATATATATATATATATATATATATATATATATATATAGATATATATAGAGGTCCGGATCGGGAGTCCCTTTTCCAGAGCTCCGCGATCCTTAGCCGTTGGATCGGCACGGACCCCACACGGACCCCCCGATCCGATGGTGTAGGGGGGGTGGGGGCTTTGGCGGGACTCCATGGACGGGACTCCCGATCCGGATTATATATATATATATATATATATATATATATATATATATATATATATATATATATATATCACAAACAAATGTAACCAATCAATATTTCTCTTAGTTTTCTATAAATACGATTTCATTAGTTTCATAATGTTACTATTACCAAAATATCATTCATGGTACTGTCCAAATTTTTTTTTATAATCAATGCACCCAAAAACAAATATATTTCCAAAGGGATAGATTTTTTTATAATCAATGCACCAAAAAATATAGGTTTCCCAGATATATTAGAAATTGAAGCCACCAATATTCTCTTCCAATTTGTAATTACAGACTTCCCAAAACATGGATAAGAAACCTGTAGAAAGGAATAGATTGAATGATTCATTATCAATAAAGGAGTACATATATATATGAGAGGCTAGCTCATCTCTCTATTATTCTATCCGATGTGGGACTAAAGTTCACTAATACTTTAACACACTCTCTCAAGTTGGAGCATAGATGTCAATCATGTCCAGCTTGTTATAAAGAAACTAAATCCGAGGGCCTAAAAGAGACTTCTTGAAAATGTCATCTGATCGTCAGTCCTCACATGGTGAAATTTTATTAATCCCTTTTGATATTCGTCATGGACAAAGTGGCAGTCAATCTCAATATGTTTTGTCCTTTCATGAAATACGGGATTGGTGGCAATATGGATAGCTGACTAATTGTCACACCACATATCTGCAGCGTCAGAACCTGCTTCTTCTTCTCCTAGCCCCTTCAGAAGATGTTACAGATATAACATCTCTGCTGTGCCATGAGCAGTAGCTCGGTACTCCTCTTCTGAACTTGATCGCGAGATCACACTTTGCTTCTTGCTCTTCCATGACGCTAAATTACCGCCAATAAAAACTGAATAGCCAGATGTAGACCGTCTATCCATAGGACATGCACCCCAGTCTGCATCTGTAAAACATTCTAGACGAGTATGTCCCTGATGCTCTATCCGAATTCTTTTTTTCGGATTCTGGACTAGATAGCGCAGGATTCTGAGAACTTTCTGCCAATACAAAACTCGTGGAGAAGCCATAAATCTACTCGCGACACTTATAGCAAAAGAAATATTTGGGCGAGTCATGACCGCCAAGTAGTTGAGTTTTTAAACCACTCGACAATACTGGTCCGGATTGGTCATCATTGCCCCTTCATCGGAAAGTAACTTTACCCCTGGGTCCATGGGTGAAGTTGCTCCTTTAGCTTGTATCATTCCGACATTTAATTAATATGTCCAGCGCATATTTTCTCTGAGACATTACAATGTGCTTCTTACCTCGTGTGATCTCAATGCCCAAGAAGTAATTCAATGCTCCCATATCCTTAGTCTGAAACTGTTCACCCAGAAACTTCTTCAGCCCTGCAATATCCTGACTGTCATCTCCCGTAATCACAATGTCATCAACGTAGACACCAAGTAGTATCCTTCCATCTGATGTCTGTCGGTAAAATATCGAATGATTCTTCTTCGATTGACACATGCCAAACTAAGTAACGATATTTGTAAATCGACCAAACCAAGCACGAGGTGATTATTTGAGACCGTAGAGGACCTTCCGCAGATAACATACTTTACCCTCCCTTTCAACAAACTCAGGAGGTTGCATCACATGTACTTCTTCAAGGTCCCTATGAAGAAATGCATTCTTCATATCTAACTGCAGGAGGGGCCAATCATAGCGGACAACTAATCCGATAAGCACTCGCACAGAAGTCATCGTGGTAACTGGGGAGAATATCTCAAAATAATCTTCACCGTATGTCTGAGAATATCCTTTAGCCACCAATCGAGCTTTCAGACGATCAAGAGTGATATCTGGTTTCACCTTGATTGTAAACACCCACTTGCAACCGACCGCCTTATTGTCCATAGGCAAATCTACCAAGTCCTACGTATGGTTCTTCCGAAGCGCTCGTATCTTCTCTTCCATAGCTATGCGCCAACTATGATGTTTGAGTCCTTCATCCGCAGAATTGGTAATCTGAATCCCGTCAATAGTTGCCACCAAGGACTGAGTCCGACTCGCGAGCCCATTGTAGTGCCAATAACTCAAAGGATGGTCACGGCATACATGATGGGGTCGAGACGGTATAACAGGCGGTGGTGAATCAGTGGAGCTGGAGAAGAATTGTACGGCGGCTGAGGGACCATTGATGATGTTTGTTCTGTCGGAACTGGTGAATCAGTGGAGCTGAAGGAAGATGATGGCACGATGTCCGGAGGCACCATTGATGATGCTTGTTCTATCGGAGTTTATGAGACTGACAATGCCGATTCTGATTGGGGTGATATTTGCAGACCGTCTGACCGAGAGACTAGCTCGGCAGGGGAGGGGCACCCTTACGGGGGACTGATGTTTTTGAACAGGAAACAACAAAAAATTCTCTTCTAGGTAAATCTTGGTAACATAATTTGTAGTTGGTGGGAGTGGAGAAAACTCAGTTTCAACAAAAGTAACGTCCCGAGACATAAAATACCTCTTCAGAGTTGGAAAAAACAACGATACCCTTTTTGATCTTTTGGATACCCAAGAAAATATACTTTATTTTCTTCGGATCCAACTTAGAAAGAGTAGGTCGTGTATCCCGAACATAACACAAGCAGCCAAAAATTTTGAGGGGTAGAGAAAACGGCTCACGATTGGGATATAATCGAGAAAATGGAGTAGTACCATTGAAAATAGAAGATGACATTCGATTGATCAGATAATAGGCTATAAGGACTGCGTCAGACCAAATTTTTTTGGGAGTAGGTGCTTAAAACATAAGAACACGCATTATTTTCAAAAGGTGGTGATTCTTGCGTTCAGCTACACCATTCTGTTATGGTGTGTAAGAACATAAAGTTTGGTGGATAATGTCATGTCTAGCTAGATGAGAATTGAACTCACGAGATAAATACTTACGGCCATTGTCACTCCAAAAATACTTAATAGGAACCCCAAATCGGATTTGGATCTCCGCATAAAAATTGCACCAAATATTAAATAATTCGGAACAATTTTTCATCAAGTAGACAAAAGTGACACGTGCGTAGTCATCAACAAAGGAAACAAAATACTTAAAGCCCATCACAAATTCAATAGGGCAAGTCGTCCATACATCAGAGTACACTAGCTCAAAAGGAGCTGATACAACTTTATTTAGACTCACCGGATAGGATACCCAGTGATGTTTAGCCAAACTACATGACTCACAATAAAATGGAACATGAAAATTCAAAGACGGATACATCTTCTAGAGTGCTTGGATAGATGGGTGACCTAACCGACAGTGCAACTCAAACGGATTAAGTTTTACGTCGGCACAGGCAATAGAAGAATTCATGTCAAACAAGTATAATCCTCCAGCCACATGCCCCCTACTGATAGTCCTCCCAGTCTTTAGGTCCTGAAAAACACAACCATCAGAAAATAATGTTACGAAATATTGTAAGTCACGAGTAATTCTACTAATGGATAATAGACTGAATAGATTATCAAGTATGTGTAAAACTGATCTGAGTGGCAGACTAGAAAAAATACGGGTGTTTCCTTTTCCACGAACCCTCAGGAAATTGCCATTTGCAACAGTAATATCTGATACGCAACCGATATATATATAATCACACAGCATAACTGCATCACATGTCATGTGGTCAGATGCACCCGAGTCGATCATCCACTGCTTTGAGTTGATCACACACGCTGCTGAGTACCTGTCTGTGAATCCAGATGTGGAGGCTTCACTACGACGCTGAGCTTCGAATTCAGCAAATTCGTTATAGGCCTCTGTCGTCATCAGTACGGATATCCCATCAGGATTATCTGATGCAACATTGGCAGCAGGAGCTTTAGGACACTGCCACCGAAAATGGCCATGTTGACCACAAATGAAGCATATGCGCAGTCTTCCGCCATCACGATCGCCGTTGCCTCTTCCACCATCACGGTCAGCATTTCGGCCACTACGTCGACTACCATTACCTCCATGAAATCTACCATGAGCAGCACTCAGGACAGACCGATTAGCAGGGGCATCACCCGAAGAAGTCTCAATAACTTTTGCTACCCGTAGGACACGAAAGCGGATTTCCATCAAAGACGGAACCTCAGCCCCAGCAATGATGTGAGACCGTATAGAGTCTGCATCAGGACGAAGGGATACAAGATACGCCATAATGTAGAGATGCTGGCATTGAGTTCTTGCCTCATTAAAATCTGTCGTCAAGGATAGCACACGATCTACCTCATCAGTTAGTGCCTTGAAGGCACAAAAATGGTCCGTATGTGACTTTTCTCCTTGGTCAGCTTGGTAGACACCAACGACCGAGTCATATATGCGAGACAAATCGCGTTTGTCATCAAACGCTGTTGCAAGGACCTCCCATAACTCCTTCACCGAGTCTGTATTTTGAACCATGTCCTCTACTGATAGTCCCATCGAATTCATCAACTGTGTGAACAGTCGACTGTCATCAGTCTGCTACTGCTCGTATGTGGGATCACTCACTGCTGGGGGATTGTCAGTCAGATATTTTGACAACCGCATTCTCCAAAGCATCTTCTCGACCTTCTTGCGCCATGTCGAGTAATCATCTGTTCCATCCAACCGTCTATCAACAAGTCAAACCGATGAAACAGTCGTGCTAGTGCCCAATGTCCCCGCTACTGTATTTTCGGCACTGGTGTTAGTGGCACTGTTCTTCGCCTAAGTGTTTGGCATCCTTCAATGATCTTGATTTGACTGTCGTTTGGTCATCCCGACCCAAAAATCATATCAACTCTGTCAATGCGCGATCAACGTAACGAGAATCGGCTTGCGCAAAGAAAGCAAAGAGTGAAGGTGGATCACACAAGCCAGGACAGAGAAGCAACCCATGTTACTTTCTGTTAGATCCTGATGTGGATACCGGATCAGGAACAAAGATTCACGCAAACCTAGGTCTGCTCTCTGTTAACTCCTGATACCCTCGTCGAGAGTCAGAGGTTCATACAAACAAATCATTGTCTACCCTCTGAGTATGCTCTCTAATCTCAGAACCCATGTTGAGATCGAAATCAGAAGATCACACAAGAGTTCCACTATGATTATCCATGACCGAACAAACAACTCACCTACGCCAGGGTACGACGAGGACGAGGTCGGCAGCAGGGGGGCTTCCACTCGGGCAAAGGGATGCAGGGGGTGTCGGGTGAGAGAAGGGTGGAGAAAGAAAATTTTTATTTTTTTTATGTGGAGAAATGATTCAGAATTTTGGCTCTGATACCATGTAGAAAGGAATAGATTGAATAATTCATTATCAATAAAGGAGTACATATATATATAGGAGAGGCTAGCTCCTCTCTCTATTATTCTATTCGATGTGGGACTAAAGTCCACTAATACTTTAACAGAACCCAAAATCCTATTTGAAACCTATAAAACTTTGAACCAAATAGCAATCCCTATGGTGTCAAAGCTTCTCTACAGTCAGGTGCATTCCAAACTCCGGCATAATTATCAGTCTAAATGCTGGAGAAAGTATATTTGGGTGACGGAGAGAAGATGAACTTGAATAGAAGAGGCGAGAGCACAATATTCAACTCAAACATGGCAAAGTTTTGGCCCAGACAAGTTCGAGCACCGAAACCAAAAGGCAAGTATGCATTAGGATGCTTGCAGGCACCTGAGATGCCATACGAGAACCTCTCCGGCTTGAACTCATCGGCATCGATGCCCCATAAGTCAGGGTCACAGTGCATTGTCGAGGTCGGGATCCAAAGCTCAATTCCTTTCGGGAAATAGAACTTGCCGAAGCTCATGTCTTGAAAAGTCTCCCTGACTATAAGAGCGGTGGGCGGGTAGAGCCGCAGAGTCTCTTGAATTACCATGGTCAGCTGCACACAAATGACAATTACATGAAGCATAGCTTGAGAATGTACTGATAAGTTCTTAATAATTGGAGGAAACTATTAGAGTTCCTTCTTATTTCTTAGATCAAATTTGCACCTCAACTCTATTTTGCGTGGAGCACTAGCATAACTTGAGAATATACAAATAAGTTCAGAACAAAGAGAAAGCTATTGGAGTTCTTATTTCTCAGATCAAATTTGCACCTTACCTCTATTTAGCGCGGAGGACTAGCATAACTTGAGAATGTACTAATAAGTTCACAATAACTGGAGAAAGCCCTATTGAAGTTCTTCTTATTTCTCAGATCAAATTTGTACTTTACGACTATTTAGCGCGGAGGGGTAGCATAACTTGAGAATGTACATATAAGTTCAGAATAACCGGAGGGAAGCTATTGGAGTCCTTATTTCTCAGATCAAATTTGCACCTTACCTCTATTTAGCGAGGAGGGCTAGCATTACTTGAGAATGTACTAATAAGTTTCAGAATAACTGGAGAAAGCTATTGGAGTACTTATTTCTAAGATCAAATTTAGACCTTACCTCTATTTAGCGAGGAGGACTAGCATAACTTGAGAATGTAGTATGTACTAATAAGTTCAGAACAACTGGAAGAAGCTATTAGAGTTCTTATTTCTCAGATCAAATTTGCGCCTTACATCTTATTTCTTAGATGAAATTTGCACCTTATAACCTCTATTTAGTGGGGAGGCCATGTCCTTCGCAAGATTAACAAAAACTTCTATTCGCCTACCTCTAGTTCTAACGGTTCATTTAACTACTATCTTATTGTTCCTTTTTACTAGAGTAGTTACTAGTTTTTGTTGCACATATCCAAACCATCTAAGACAATTTTATTTCATTTTATCCTCAATTGACGCTACCTCTAACTTTTCACGAGTACCTTCATTTCTTATCCTATCTATCACCACTCATCCATCTTAGCATTTTTATTTCTACGACACTAATTTTTTAGACATTGTTTCGTAATTGTCCAACACTCTAATCTATAAGGCATGATTGATCTTATAGCCAATCTTATAGAACTTTTTGTTTAGACTTCTAATATATCATCCCATCACAAAGTTCAGACTATGTAATCCAAAACATCCATTAACAATACCTTAACTCTTGAGGTATATATATATATATATATATATATATATATATATATATATATATATGGGTCCGGATCGGCAGTCCCTTTTCCGGAGCCCCGCGATCCTTAGCCGTTGGATCGGCACAGGCCCCACGCGGACCTCGCGCGGGCCTTTCGATCCGATGGTGTAGAGGGGGTGGGGCTTTGGCGAGGCTCCCGATCCGGATCCTATATATATATATATATATATATATATATATATATATATATTGAGTTATGGGAACTTATTTAGTCTCACATTGGATAGAAAGTAAGGAGAAGGCCAGCCTCCTCCTATATATATGTACCTCCTCTTTGAGAAATAAATCAATTAAATCTTTCTACATGGTATCAGAGCCAAAATTCTAAATATCTTTCTCTACAATAAAGTTTTCTCTCTTTTTTTCTTCTCCACCACCGTCCCTCTTCTTTGCCGTCGACGTCCCCTCGGTGAGTGTTGTCGAACTTGCGGAAAGCAGGGTACGTCGATACCCCCTATGGGTGTTGTCGAACCTGCGGGAAGCAGGGCACGTCGACGCCTCCCTGTGGATGTTGTCGAACCTGCGGAAAGCAGGGCACGCTGCTGCCAACCTTGTCCTCGTCTACTCTGGCGTATACGAGTTGTTTGTTGGATCATGGATAATCAGAGAGGAACTCTTGTGTGATCCTCTGATTTCGATCTCAACGTGGGTCTTGAGATTAGAGAGCATACATCATGGAAAGTTTTGCATATATCTCTATCTCTAGCCTTTGTTCCGGCGAGTTTTATCTGTCGTGTACCTCTCCTGCCACATGAACTTGGAGGTAAAAAGAGAGATGAAGAAAGCCGTGATCGCATGTAGGCGCACGGCCCACGTTTGAGTTGCGTTTGATCTTGTCCCTGTGTTGAGTTTATGATAAGAGCAACTTTGGAGATAACACCTGTGACTAGTCAAGAGCTGAAGAGAATACTGGAGGGGGTGGCTAGGGTGTTTCAGGCCAAATTAGGGAAGACCTCATTCAGTAGGACAGTCGTGCCCGCACCAGAACCATCACAGGTGATGGAGAAGATAGAGTTGCTACCCAATGACATCAAACTTGAGGGGACGAGAAACTACCTAAGTTGGTCTAGGATGGCGTTGTTGACCCTTCGGACCAAGAAACTTGAAAAATATGTGAAGGGAGAGTGCACTGAGCCAGAGGATAAGACGAGTACTGAGTGGAGCACATGAAGTCACCTTAATTCTCTGGTGGTTTCTTGGCTGCTGACTTCTGTGTCTCCATCCATAGCTGAGATGGTGGAGTTAATCTGCAGTGCAGCTGATGTTTGGAAGACATTGGCTGGGATGTACTCTGGAGCTGGAAGTGTCATGTTGATGATGAAAGTTGAGAAAAATATTGATGCTACCACACACGGGGAAAAGATAGTACTCCAGTATGCAGCGGAGCTACGTCGCTTATAGGTGGACTTGGATCACTATGATCCGCTATCATTGCAAAACCCGGTAGATGTTCTCCTTGTAAAACAGTACCTTGAGCGTAGGCGTATGGCTCATTTTCTCAAGGGTCTGAACCCACAGTTTGAGACTGGGAGAGCAGCAATGTGTCATTTGCCATCTTTCTCATCCCTGGATGAGACTGTTGTATCGATGAAGCAAGAGAAGATCAGACAGAAAGTGATGAAAGATGAGACCTCACCCGATGTCCGCTCGGCATTGGTAATTCCTAGTGCTACCATCAGCGATGACAGGGAGTGCTACAATTGCGGAAAGAAATGGCACTTCAGCTACAACAACCCTCAACCCCGCAATTCTGGTCTTAGCCGAGAAGGCAGAGGACAGAGAGGTGGACGTACAGGTCAAGGAGGCAGGGGACATGGAGGCTGGGGAGTTGCTCACCTAGCTGTGCCAGAGGAGGCCACTACTAAGATGACTGGAGCTGAGATGACAGAGCTGGAGGAACTACGTCAGTTCAAGCTTCAGGTTGAGAGTTCTAAGGACAAGGGAAAAACCACTCAGGATCTGGCTGATACTACCTACCTTGATAACTTTACTGGTTACGCTGCTCATATGGGCAACAGTATCCCGGTTTAGGCATTTGCGTCCACTAAATCTCATACTGAATGGATTATAGACTCAGGTGCATCTAGGCATATCACAGGTGCATCTAGTGAGCTTGTATTATATTATCCAAACAAACATATGCATCTCGAGATAGTTCAGACTGTTGATGGGACATCCCAACCCATCAGGGGTCCTAGCTCGGTCCATTGTACTTCATCTGTTACCCTGTCATCTGTCATGCATGTTCCTTCATTTTTGGTCAACTTACTTTCTGTTAGCTCTCTCATTGATGAATTGAATTATACTGTTCCTTTTGATCGGGATATGTGTTCTTTCCAGGAGAAGACCATGGGAAAGAGGCTTGAGACTGGCATCAGGCGTGATAGCCTTTGGTATCTGGATAAGAAGGTTGCAATGCTCGCTGCTATTGGGGGGCCAAAGACAGAAGCACTGCTTCAACACTGCAAATTAGGATATTTATCTTTTGATAGTTTGAATAAGTTAGAACCTGAGATAATGCATAAAGTAGACAAAAAATGTTATTTTATAATGCTTATGAACTTGGGAAGCTTACATGTTCTACTTATAAAATGGTTGGTCTTCAAAGTCTTGAGCTATTTGCACTTGTTCATTCTGATGTTTGAGGACCATGTCCTACTACTTCCATCAGTGGATTCATATGGTTTGTTACCTTCATTGACTGCTACTCACATATGACCTGGATCTACATGATTACGCAGAAATCTGTGTACAAATTTTTTTAAGACTTCTCGACATATGTGAAGACCTAGTTTGGAGTAAATGTGAAGATTCTTCAAACAGATAATGGGACCGAGTACACCAACAAGAAGTTTGCTAATTTCATCTCTAGTCAGAAAATTTTCATCAAACCACTTGTCCAGACACTCCTGCTCAGAATGGGGTGGCTGAACGCAAGAACAGACATCTACTAGAAGTGGCACGTTCTTTGATGCTGACAATGAATGTGTCAAAGTTCTTGTGGAGTGAGGCTGTTATGACAGCAGCTTATCTAATTAACATGATGCCGTCAAGAGTATTAGGGATGAAGACACCATATGAGATGCTCTTGGTCTCTAATATTTTTATTGTTCCACCCAGAGTGTTTGGTTGTACATATTTTGTGCGAGATCACAGAATGATGGTGAGCAAGCTGGATCCACAAGCAGTTAAATGTATCTTTGTGGGCTACTCATCAAGTCAGAAATGATACAAGTGTTGATGTCCCACTGAAAGAAGGTTGTTTGTCAGTATGGACGTGATCTTCCGAAAGTTTAAACTATTTTATAAGAAAAAGACGGAGTTAAGTTTCTTGTTCGATGATGGCTCTACTAATGCTAGTAGAGAGGGGGATAATAAGAGTGGAATCATGGTTGGTATGATTCCATGTCCTTTTGAGTCACCGAGGAGTGATGGTGTCTCAGGGGGAGCCGACAATCAGGGAAAGTTGAGAGTATATACGAAGCATGAGCAGTATAAGCTTCCTCATTTTGTGCCTAGGCCAGTACTCACAAAAGCTGATGTCTCAAGTCCCTCTTCTCCAGGACCTTCTTCAGCACATCCACCTGAGTCACCTGGTAACAATTCCTCCTTTGATGCTTCTAATACACGTCTTGCTTCGTAGAACTTCTAGAGTCAATGCTGGAAAACCTTCAGCTAAATTTGGCAGTTGGAATACTGACATTGCACATTACATTTCATATGCATCCACTCCACCTGCATATAAATCCTTCCTTGCATCATTAGATTCAGTGCTTGTACCTAACAACTGGCAGGTAGCTAAGCAAGATCCTAGGTGGTTGAGTGCCAAGCAGGAGGAACTTCAGGCCTTGAAGAAGAACGACACATGGGAGCTGGTACCACTGCCAGCTGTGAAGCATGTTGTTGGATGTAAATGGGTTTATACTGTTAAGCAGACTTCAGAGAAAAAATTTACAGGTACAAGGTCAAATTGGTTGCTAAAGGCTATAGCGAAACTTATGGTATCGACTATGACGAGACATTTGCTCCAGTAGCAAAGATGAGCATTATGCGAATGTTGGTGTCATGTGCTGCCAACTTCAATTGGCAACTACATCAGCTAGATGTCAAGAACATCTTTTTGCATGGGGATCTCTATGAGGAGGTATATATGGAGATTTCACCTGGCTTTGCTAATTCACAAGCAACAAAAAATGTATGCAAATTGAAAAAGTCTTTGTATGGACTAAAGCAGTCTCCGAGAGCATAGTTTGATAGATTCAGGCTTACAATCTGTGGTATGGGGTATAGACAGTGCAATGGAGATCATACTATATTTTACAGGCACTCCAAGACTCGTATCACTGTTCTTGCAGTCTATGTTGATGATATTGTAATTACTGGAGACGATACTGAGGAGATCCTACGGCTGAAGAAAAGACTTGGAGAGGAATTTAAAGTTAAGGATCTTGGGCAGTTGAAGTACTTTCTCGGAATTGAAATTGCAAGGTTACGAAAGGGTATAGTACTTTCTCAGGGAAAGTACGCTCGAGACCTTCTTTCAGAGACATGAATGCTGGGTTGCAGGATTGCTCTACTCTTATCGAGCAGAATCACAAGTTGTGTGCTGAGGATGGTGATCCGGTAAGGAGCAATATCAAAGATTAGTTGGTCGGCTTATATATCTATGTCATACGAGACATGATATTACTTATGCTGTGAGTGTGGTGAGTAGATATATGCATGATCCCAGAGAGCAACATATGGAGGCAATTTGCAGAATTCTCAGGTATATTAAAGAAAGTCCAGGAAAGGGGTTATGGTTCAGAAGTTCTGGACATCTGAGAGTTGAAGGCTACTGTGATGTCGATTGGGCAGGTTGTATGGACGATCGTAAGTCCACTATAGGTTACTGTGTTTTTGTTGGAGGCAATCTTGTATCTTGGCGCAGCAAGAAGCAAGATATAGTGGTTAGGTCTACAGCTGAGGCCGAGTACAGGGCTATGACAGTTAGCCTGTGCGTGATGATATGGGTGAAGAACTTGTCACGCCCCAGTCCCAAAATACCGAGGGACCGAACGCGTGGCAATGGCCAGCAGCACGCACCGATGGACAACCCAATTTAATAGATCCATCAGGGCATACTTATGCTGTAAAACAAGTCTATGACAACATGGCACAACTAATCTCATCCACACAAGATATAAACATGATCCACAGAATATAAGGAATATAAATCATCAACCAGTCTCAACAAAGTACTTCGGGTATCAACCCGTTAAACATCTGTTACAATGGTTCAACAGACTAGAAATAAATGACTGAAATAAATAAATAAGTACTGAGCATGAACAAGGATGCTCAGGAGAAGTCCTCAGCTAACACCTCGTCCTCGGATGGCGGTACAGCTCCTGGATCAACTCCTGCTCCAGTCCCGTATACCTCGGGATAGATGTCGTCCTCAAATCCTGGGGACATAATCCATATCCAGGTCCTCAGGGGACATAGCAAGGTACAGAAAATATATAAACCAAAATATAAGCAGTGCAACAATAATGAGAATAATAGGGTAAGCTATATAACCATCTATGTGAAATACAAGATGAGAGCATCACGAGTACTCAGGCTGTGCCACTACAAGCTCTGTGTCGGGGAGCCGGTAGTGGAAATAACAAGTAATGTGTCTAGCTCTGCTACGAGAGTCTACGACCTCACAATAGTAGTAGATATATATAGAAAACAGCATGTAGCCTGTGTGTCTCTCCCCACCCCATGTAACCACGCATATCATGACCATAACGTCTCATGTCCATGTCAAGCGGGATCATCACTAATGCAACAAGTCATATGTATCTATGAATATAGTATCTCTGTCAAGTCCTGTATCCTATACAGAATTACCACGAATATCTCGGGAATATCCTGTCTCATGAACAGTGTCAAGTGTCCTGGGTCATATGGTACTTGATAAGACAAGTACGAGAATATATAGTGTCACGAATGTCCATCTCTAGATGATAGTACTCAACACTGCGTACAGTGTCGGCACCCGACTGATAATCGGACGCTAAGTACGTCACACGGTCCTAGGTTAAGCATGCACAACAATATATATGAAGCAAGGAAAATATGTAATAATACTGCAGAGTTTGGCAAGGTACACTTGCCTGATGTCCGAATACCAACAACTGTCCCTGTATCTGTGGATCCGGTAGGTACTACTCCAAAAGCTGTAATAACATCACCAATAGTCTTAGAAGATGTCAAACTGCTAGAAATGCCTGTCCTTACGTCCAATTTGGACTCAGGGGCAAAAATGTCATTTCCGGGCCAAAGCGGGATCCATATGTGGGCCACTTTGCACCGAAAAGCGGGTCAGGGTCAAAGGTCTCCAAATTCCTCAAACTCAGTGTCTATAAGTCAGGAACGATGATACGAGCCCAATGGGACTCCCAGAATTGGATTTCGATGAGCCGTTCTCAAAATCGCCCGTCAAGTGGAGCCTGTGGGGCCCACGATACGCGATTTTGTCAACGTTCTCAGAATCGAACCAAACTTGGCTCACAGGACCAGCGTATCGCTACGAGTCCGATGGCGCAAGTTTTGTCTCGATCCGACGTGTGTACACAAAATTACAGCGTATTCCAGAAGGGTCAGATACGGGGCGTTGACTGCGGATACGCGTTGATTCTGGGGTGCACGCACATCCGAATCGACTTCTGCAAAATCTCACACGACCGTATCAACAACACGGACGTATCTGTGAAGATCGTACGCGACCAAGTCATCCCGTTTGGCGGGGCACACTCAGTTACGGGGTGAAACAGGGTATTATTTTTTCTATTTTTGGATCGCTGTGTGCGATCGCCACAGGACGCGATGCACCGAGCGGGTTGTACGGGCACCGAGAGAGTTATACAGTCTACGTGTAGCAACTGGCGGAATTGAAATCAGAGTTGCAATGAGGGAGAAAAGGGTACCTGAACAGGGCTCCGTGAACGCTGAATTCTGCGTGTCCGAAAGTCAATTCGACGCGAGCCGAGTCCTGATTGTGTCTGCTGCGAGTCCGAGTGAGGGCTCTGGTCGGGACAGTCGAGGGCTTCGCCGGAGGGGTCGGCCTCGAGGTCGGGTTAGGGCAGCGGTTTAGCGCGGCCTGGTTAGAGCATCTCGCACGCTGGTGGAGGTTCGGCGTCGCTCGGCGCCGCGGGTCTCGAGCGGCGGCCGGTTCTCGGGCGACGGCCTGACGCGGGTCAAGGGCCGAGGGTGGAACTTGGTGGCGGCCGGCGGCAAGGGTTTCCAGAGGGCTTGGTACGGATGTCGAGGCAGCCTTTTATAGGCTGCTACAGTGCAAACCGACGGCTGCTAGGGTTCGCTTGCGGGTTTCGGGTCAGGTTGGTTTGGTTCGGTTCAGTTCAATCAACCCAATAGCTTTTAGACCTTAAATCGTTGCTCCGGAGTCCAATAAATTCACCGAAAAATGCCATGCGTCCGGTTTTCCAGGATTCACCATAAATTATTATTTCCCGAATATTTTAACACCAATAACTGTATTTAAAATACTTAACTCCCAATTTACCTTGATTCGTCTTCCAGAAAACACCGAGAAATTCGGGAGAAATTATATTAAAATTTTCTCTGAAATTTAGGGTGTTTACAATCTTCCCTCCTTAAAAGGATTGCGTCCTCGCAATCAAAGAGTAAGCTACAAAAGATAGAATTATAGAATTACAAGGTTGCTTAATTTTCAACTGCCTCTTCGAACAAGTGGGGGTAACGCTGGCGCATACTATCTTCTCGTTGCCAAGTTGATTCTCCAGGTGAATGATGTTTCCATGCTACACGAACCAGTCTGATTGTCTGTCCCCGCAATATCTTCTCACTGATGTCGAGGATGCCAACTGGTTGCTCTTCATATCTCAAGCTTGGGCCTACTGCGATCTCAGAATGATCAACTACGTGACTTGGGTCGGTCACGTACCTTTGCAGCTGCGAGACGTGGAATACGTCATGCACTCCCTCTAAGGATAGAGGTAATGCAAGATGATAGGCCACCTCACCAACGCGCTCTAGGATGTCAAATGGCCTAATATACCTTGGGCTCAACTTGCCTCTGCTCCCGAATCTGATAGTACCACGAGTGGGCAAAATCCTCAAGAACATGTGCTCTCCTTCTTTGAACTCTAGGGGACGTCTGTGTGTATCTGCCCAATGCTTCTGTCTGTCCTGGGCTGCTCGTAGATGATTCTAAATCTGTTTTACCTTTTCCACTGTCTGCGTTACCAATTCTGGACCTAGTATCTGACGTTCACCAACGTCACTCCAACATATAGGAGATCTGCACTTCCTTCCGTATAAAGCTTCAAATGGTGCCATCTGGATGCTGGCCTGATAACTGTTGTTGTAGGAGAACTCTACTAAGTGCAAGTGATCTTCCCAAGATCCTCCGAAGTCTAGCATACAAGATCGTAATATGTCCTCCAAGATCTGAATGGTGCGCTCCGATTGGCCATCTGTCTGTGGGTGTAAGCGGTGCTGAATTTGAGTCTGGTGCCCAGACTCTCTTGCATGCTTCTCCAGAAATGAGAGATAAATCTCGAATCTCGATCTGATACAATACTAACAGGCACTCCATGTAGTTTGATAATTTTTCGCATATACATGTCGGCTAGTACCTCTGTGGACTGTCCAACTCTAAATGGCAAGAAGTGTGCCGATTTAGTGAGTCGATCCACTATCACCCATACTGCATCTCTTCCGCTGGGGCTCCTTGGAAATCCAGTGACAAAATCTATCGTGATGTGCTCCCACTTCCATTCTGGTATAGGAAGCGGCTGGAACATACCTGCAGTCCTCTGATGTTCGGCCTTTACTTGCTGGCAGACTAAGCATTTGGCCACAAATCTCGCAATCTCCCTTTTCATTCCATGCCACCAGTAATACTGTCTCAAGTCTCGGTACATCTTGGTTCCTCCTGGGTGAACAGAGTATATAGAGTTATGTGCTTCAGTCATTAACTCTTGTCTCAATTCTCCATTTGGAACATACAGGCGGTTTCCAAACCTTAATGTCCCGTCTTCGTGTATGCGAAGTCCTGTCTGCATGCCTGCTTCGGTCCTCTCTTTTAACCTTCTAAATCTAGCATCGGTGGGCAATGCCTCCTTAATCTTCTCCACTAGTGACGACTTAACTTCTAGATTAGCCATCAAGCCATTCTGTCCTGGTAAAACCACTTCTATCTGAAGCTCCTGTAGATCTCTCAGTAACTCGGGCTGCATCGTCAAGAAATAAGCCGTAGGCTTCCTGCTGAGTGCGTCTGTAACCACATTCGTCTTTCCCGGATGATACTGCAGATCTATGTCAAAATCTACCATCAATTCCAGCTAACGTCTCTGCCTCATGTTAAGCTCCTTCTGAGTATACACATACTTCAGACTCTTGTGATCTGTAAAGATGTCTACTTTCTCACCATAAAGGTAGTGCCTCCAAATCTTCAATGCAAATATAACTGCTGCTAACTCCAGATCGTGTGTCGGGTAGTTCTTCTCGTGGACCTTCAACTGTCTTGATGCATAAGCAATAACTTTGCCGTGTTGCATCAAACACATCATAATCCACTGCCTGATGCATCACTGTAAACAACAAAATCTCTTGACCCTGAAGGAAGAGTCAAGACAGGTGTTGTTGTTAATCTTCTCTTCAGTTCTTCGAAGGCCTTCTGGCAGTCTTCTGTCCATATAAACTCCTGGTCTTTACGTGTCAGCTTCATCATCGGTTCTGCAATCCTTAAGAAATTTTCTACAAACCTTCGGTAATATCCCGCGAGTCCGAGAAAACTTCTTACCTCTGCAACTGAGGTGGGTGTAGGCCAAGTCTCTATTGCCGCAACTTTCTCTGGATCCACTGAAAGTCCTTCTCCTGATATGATATGCCCCAAGAAAGGCACTTTATCCATACAGAACTCACACTTACTGAGCTTGGCATATAACTTTTCCTGCCTCAAGGTCTCTAACACGATTCTGAGGTGCTCCTCGTGCTCTTCATGGTTCTTAGAATATATGAGAATATCGTCAATGAACACCACCATGAATTTATCCAAGAACTGATGAAAGACTCTGTTCATTAAACTCATAAATACTGCTGGCGCATTGGTTAAACCAAACGGCATCACCAAGAACTCATAATGTCCATACTTGGTCCTGAAAGCTGTCTTCGGTATGTCTTCCTTCCTTACTTTGATCTGATGATACCCGGATCGAAGGTCAATCTTCGAAAATACTCTTGCACCACTCAATTGATCGAATAGGTCATCAATGCGTGGCAAGGGATACCTGTTCTTGATGGTCACAGCATTCAATGCTCTGTAGTCAATGCATAACCGTACTGTTCCATCCTTCTTTGGCACAAATAATATGGGTGCTCCCCAAGGTGAAATATTGGGCCGAATGAAACTCTTCTCCAGAAGATCGTCAACCTGTTCTTTCAACTCTACTAACTCCTTAGGTGCCAGCCGATATAACGATGAAGTGATAGGCTCTGCTCCTGGAGTTAAGTCTATTATGAATTCTATTTCCCGATCAGGTGGTAAACCTGGAAGATCATCAGGAAATACATCCACAAACTCAGAGATGACTCTTGGGTAACCTGTCTCCTCTTCTACAGATAATACCCTAAGAGTAGGCTGAACTCCTTGCTCTACTGCTCCTCGAAGAAACTCGAATTCTGGATGTCCGGACAGTCTAAATATAACCTTTCCAAGCCGACAATCAAGAGTCGCATGATACTGACTTAACCAGTCCATACCAAGTACAACATCATAGTCAGGCATAGAAAAGATCAGAAATTGAGCTCGCATTTCTCTGCCACAAACTACTACAGAACATGATCTATAGATGTCACTAACCGGAATAATTCTACCTCCCGTAAGAATTCTCTTCATCTTCGGAAGGGGTGCGGTAGCTACTCTATGGGTGGCAACAAAGCTAGCTGCTATAAATGAATGCGATGCTCCAGAATCAAATAATGCTACAGCTAGTAATGAAGCTACTAAAATAGTACCTGCGATGACCTCGCCTGCTGTAGCCTCCTGCTCGACAGCTAATGTGAATGCTTGACCTCTTCCCTGAGCTGGGCCTCTCTGCTGCTGCTGCTGCTGCTGCTGCTGAAATAGGGCTGCTTGTGGTGCCAGTGGTGGTCTCTGCTGATAGCCCCCTGTAGCTGGTGGTCTAACTCCTCCAGCTCCGGTCTGCTGTGCTCCTACTGCTGGATGAGCTGGTCGTGGTGCAGGCAAGGCCAGTCTCGGTGCTCCCTCTCTTGGTTTAGTGCAGTCTCTAGAATAGTGCTAGTCTGATCCGCAAAGCAGGCATAGTCCCAACTTACGCCTGCACTCTCTCTCAATGTGTCCTACGTTGCCGCAGTGGTGACAGGTAGGAAGAGATATGGCCCTGTGTGCCGTTCTCTCCGGTATACTCCTCTGGAATCATTTTACAGAATCTCCAGGTGCTGTCTTGGTTGGTGTGGATGTGTTTGGCCTCTTCAGATTCGATTCCCTTCTAGTGACGCGCTCCATGCATCGTGCTGCTGCAAGGACCTCAGTATAAGATGTTGGTGCGACCGAGCCAATCAATCTCTGAAGCTCGAACTTCAGTCCATCAAAGAACTTTTCAGCTTTCTCCTCCTCTGTCGAGATCAATGTTGGAGCGAAGCAACTGAGGCGAATAAATTCCGCATTGTATTCTTCCACTATCATACTGCCTTGGATGAGGCGGTTGAACTTGTCTCTGAGCTCTGATCGTGCAACTGCCGGAATGTACATCTCTTGGAAAAGTCTGGAGAACTCTTCCCAAGTGACTCGGTCCTGTCCGAGCCTCCTCTCTTCTGCTAGCCACCAGTAATGCGCATTATCAGTTAACTGCATTCTGACTGCAGTCATCCACTTCTCTCTCGGAAGTTCAGCGGCTTCCAACTGATGCTGGATGTTAGTGAGCCATTCATGAACTTCTGTTGGCCCTTCTTTGCCAGAAAATGTACGAGGCTTGAGATGACAGAAATCGGTGATAGATCCCGTCGATGTTCGCCTCGTTGGTGGATTTGCCTGCTCCAATGCGGACACCAGGCTGGTCCTCAAATACTCTGCCTCCTGGCGATGGGCCTCATGCTGAATCTGCTGCTGGGCCTGCATTATGGCATACATCATCTGGAACATCTGTTGCCCGTCCATGGCTTGTCCGGGCGAAAAAACTGGCATCTGGGGAGTGAACTGTGGTGGAGGTGGGATGTCATCTCTCCGGAACCTTGGATTAGGTTGGCCTGTCCGATCGCTCTGCGATGCTTGTCCTCCATCCCCTGGGGTCACTCCGTCTGTATAAGTAACCACAGCGTCGTGTGGCGTGTCCAAAGGAATCTCGTCTCCATTCCTGGTATCCATTACTCTGCAATCAAAAGATAAACTGTAAGAACGCTCAGAGGAATCAAACAGGATGCAAATCAAGTAAAAATTTTGAGTTCGGTATAGAGTTCAACAAGGGTTTAAATGATGGATGAGATCCTATAACTTATCCTATTCTTAGGGCAGGCTGGTTCGGTCCCTAAGTTGAAACCGAACTATTTAGTCGTAGACCTGCATGGGCCACCACAAAAACTATGTCACGCCCCAGTCCCAAAATACCGAGGGACCGGACGCGTGGCAATGGCCAGCAGCACGCACCGATGGACAACCCAATTTAATGGATCCATCAGGGCATACTTAAGCTGTAAAACAAGTCTACGACAATATGGCACAACTAATCTCATCCACACAAGATATAAACATGATCCACAGAATATAAGGAATGTAAATCATCAACCAGTCTCAACAAAGTACTTCGGGTATCAACCCGTTAAACCTCTGTTACAATGGTTCAACAGACTAGAAATAAATGACTGAAATAAATAAATAAGTACTGAGCATGAATAAGGATGCTCAGGAGAAGTCCTCGGCTAACACCTCGTCCTCGGATGGCGGTACAGCTCCTGGATCAACTCCTGTTCCAGTCCTGTATACCTCGGGATAGATCTCGTCCTCAAATCCTGGGGACATAATCCATATCCAGGTCCTCAGGGGACATAGCAAGGTACAGGAAATATACAAGCCAAAATATAAGCAGTGCAACAATAATGAGAATAATAGGGTAAGCTATATAACTATCTATGTGAAATGCAAGATGAGAGCATCACGAGTACTCAGGCTGTGCCAATACAAGCTCTGTGTCGGGGAGCCGGTAGTGGAAATAACAAGTAATGTGCCTAGCTCTGCTACGAGAGTCTACGACCTCACAATAGTAGTAGATATATATAGAAAACAGCCTGTATTCTGTGTGTCTCTCCCCACCCCATGTAACCACGTATATCATGACCATAATATCTCATGTCCATGTCAAGCGGGATCATCACTAATGCAACAAGTCATATGTATCTATGAATATAGTATCTCTGTCAAGTCCTGTATCCTATACAGAATTACCACGAATATCTTGGGAATATCCTGTCTCATGAACAGTGTCAAGTGTCCTGGGTCATATGGTACTTGATAAGACAAGTACGAGAATATATAGTGTCACGAATGTCCATCTCTAGATGATAGTACTCAACACTGCGTACAGTGTCGGCACCCGACTGATAATCGGACGCTAAGTACGTCACATAGTCCTAGGTTAAGCATGCACAACAATATATATGAAGCAAGGAAAATATGTAATAATACTGCAGAGTTTGGCAAGGTACACTTGCCTGATGTCCGAATACCAACAACTGTCCCTGTATCTGTGGATCTGGTAGGTACTACTCCAAAAGCTGTAATAACATCACCAACAGTTTCAGAAGATGTCAAACTGCTAAAAATGCCTGTCCTTACGTCCAATTTGGACTCAGGGGCAAAAAGGTCATTTCTGGGCCAAAGCGGGGTCCATATGTGGGCCACTTTGCACCGAAAAGCGGGTCAGGGTCAAAGGTCTCCAAATTCCTCAAACTCAATGTCTACAAGTCAGGAACGATGATACGAACCCAACGGGACTCCCAGAATTGAATTCCTATGAGTCGTTCTCAAAATCGCCCGTCAAGTGGAGCCTATGAAGCCCACTATATGCGATTTTGTCAACGTTCTCAGAATCGAACCAAACTTGGCTCACAGGACCAGCGTATCGCTACGAGTCCGATGGCGCAAGTTTTGTCTCGATCCGACGTGTGTACACAAAGTTACAGCGTATTCCAGAAGGGTCGGATACGGGGCGTTGTCTGCGGATACGCGTTGATTCCGGGGTGCACGCACATCCGAATCGACTTCTGCGAAATCCCACACGACCGTATCAATGACGCGCACGTATCTGTGAAGACCGTACGCAACCAAGTCGTCCCGTTTGGTGGGGCGCACTCAGTTCTGGGGTGAAACAGGGCATTGTTTTTTCTGTTTTTGGATCGCTGTGTGCGATCGCCACAGGACGCGATGCACCGAGCGGGTTGCACGGGCACCGAGAGGGTTATACAGTCTACGTGTAGCAACTGGCGGAATTGAAATCGGAGTTGCGATGAGGGAGAAAACGGTACCTGAACAGGGCTCCGTGAACGCTGAATTCTGCGTGTCCGAAAGTCAATTCGACGCGAGCCGAGTCCTGATTGTGTCTGCTGTGAGTCCGAGTGAGGGCTCTGATCGGGACAGTCAAGGGCTTCGCCGGAGGGGTCGACCTCGAGGTCGGGTTAGGGCAGCGGCTTCGCGCGGCCTGGTCGGAGCGTCTCGCACGCTGGTGGAGGTTCGGCGTCGCTCGGCGCCGCGGGTCTCGAGCGGCGGCCGGTTCTCGGGCGACGGCCTGACGCGGGTCGAGGGCTGAGTGTGGAACTTGGTGGCGGCCGGTGGCGAGGGTTTCCAGAGGGCTTGGCACGGATGTCGAGGCGGTCTTTTATAGGCTGCTACAGTACAAACCGGCGGCTGCTAGGGTTCGCTTGCGGGTTTCGGGTCAGGTTGGTTTGGTTCGGTTCGGTTCAATCAATCCAATAGCTTTTAGACCTTAAATCGTTGCTCCGGAGTCCAATAAATTCACCGAAAAATGCCATGCGTCCGGTTTTCCAGGATTCACCATAAATTATTATTTCCTGAATATTTTAACACAAATAACTGTATTTAAAATACTTAACTCCCAATTTACCTTGATTCGTCTTCCAGAAAACACCGAGAAATTCGGGAGAAATTATATTAAAATTTTCTCTAAAATTTAGGGTGTTTACAGAACTTGTTGGCTGAGATGTGTTTGTTTAGAGGGGACTCCCTACAACTTTGGTATGACAACAAATCAGCAATTGATATTGCAAACAATCCAGTTCAGCATGATCGCACAAAACATGTGGAGATTGATTGGTTCTTCATCAAGGAGCAGCTGAATAGAAAAGTTTTGCCTTTGAGCTACGTGAAATCAGCGGAGCAGTTAGCTGATTGTTTAACTAAAGGTTTAGGTTCTAGAGAGTTTAACATCTTTTGTAACAAGATGACGATGATTGATATCTATCGTCCATCTTGAGGGGAGTGTTGAGTTATGGGAACTTATTTAGTCCCACATTGGATATAAAGTAAGGAGGAGGCTAGCCTCCTACTATATATAGGTACCCCCTCTTTGAGAAATAAATAAAATTAAGTCCTTCTACAATATATATATATATATATATATATATATATATATATATATATATATATATATATATATATTTATATACTTACCAACTTCATCTTGTTAGTCATGTCTGCATTTGGTGGTTGGCCCTTGCAGACCTCCATTACCTCAGCACGAGCTCGATCTTGCCACTCTGGATAAAACGAGAGCAACATCAAGCTCCAGGTTGCAGCGGCTGCAGTCGTTTCATGACCTGCAAAGTAGATATTCTTGCAGTTGTCTACAACGAAAGATTCTGCGGAGTCAGAGTTGTTGATCTCTGCGTTCTTCAGGATCGACCGCAGCAAGTCATCTCCAGTGCTGGTTTCTTCCATACGTTCCCTAACCACATCTAATATCAATGAACGGATATCTCGCTCGAGCCTTCGGACTTCTCGATTACTCTTCTTCGGTATAAAGCTGCAGCGGATTCAAGTTGGTATCAGAAATGAAATTTGTACATTATTTGCTTTTGTTATAACAAAAGTACATCTATTGACATAAAATATTACAAGAAAAAAAGTTATCAAAACAGCTACATAAGTTTTAAATAAGAAATAATATTCTCAATAATATGTTAATCTTGTTGGAGTGGGTAGGGTTCCCAACCTATCGGTAAAATATTCCGGAGTAGGATTGAGTATTTCTACATATAATAGGAATACCTCAATTTATTTGGATTGGGTATTCCTAAATATAATAGGAATATCTCAATGGATTTGGATTGGATATTCCTACATATAATAGGAATATGTCAATGGATTTGGATTTGAATTGGATATTCCTATCTATAATAAGAATGCTAGTTGTGGGTTTGAGGCTATATATAGGTGTCTCCTGGCCCTAAAATATATCTCATATCTCACTCTCTCTAATACATAGCAACAAGAAGAGAAAATGAGGCAAAAGTGCAATTGCAACATTGGAGAGAAGAAAGAAGGATTGGAGGCCGTTTCGAAGAAGGAGATCAGTTTCGGGTATTTCTCGTTGTTTTTCTTCTTCGTGGTTATAATCTATTTTCTGATCCAAAATAGTTGTGGTAATCCATTTGGATCGTGAGAAGTTTGTAAGGAGTCAGTGTATTTCTTATTCCATTAGTGAAGGCTTTTCAGGGTTGGACTCCGATCGTCTCGTAGTTTTTTCCGCAAGGATTTTCCACGTCAAAAATCTCTGTGTCTGCGATTTGTATTTGGCATTTTTGGTTTGTGTGTTTTGCTCGGTGCTCTCGCAGGTACTATCTGGTTTGGGGAACGGTTTTCGCACTTTCGTTCCCAACAAAGTGATATCAGAGCCAGGTTCTAAAATTTTATAAGGGTGTCAGGAGTTGACAGGCAAACCAGGGAGGAGAGATGGATGCGAAGTCGATGCGCATGGTAAACCTGAACGGTACCAACTATCACTACTGGAGGAGCAAGATAAAGGATCTGCTATTTGTTAAGAAGCTGCATCTGCCGGTATTTGCTTCCGAGAGGCCCAGTAACAAATCCGAAGAGGACTGAAAATTCGAGCATATACAGGTGCGTGGGTACATCAGGTAGTTCATTGACGAGAATGTGTACAACCACGTTGCCAGTATTGAGCACGCGAGAATACTGTAGGATAAGCTAGAATGTTTGTATGCGAAGAAGACCGAAGTAAGTAAATTATTCCTGATCCGGATGATGATTGGTCTGCGGTACAAAGATGGGGTGTCTATTACGGATCACTTGAGTGAGTTCCAGGGCGTGGTTGATCAGCTATCCTCGATGGAAGTCAAGTTTGACGATGAGGTTCAGGGACTATGGCTGTTGTGTACATTGCCAGACTCGTGGGAGACCGTACGAGTGTCTATGATCGCTTCTACTCCGGAAGGCGTGGTCAGTCTGTAGTTTGCCAAGACCGGGATACTGAATGAAAAGATGCGGAGACGTTCTCAGGACACTTCATCCACATCTCACTCAGAGACGCTTATTTTAGAGAGCCACGGAAGGGGTAAAAGCAGGGGTCCAGGCGTGGTAGAGACAAAAGCAGGAAAAGGTCCAAGGGTCGGTACAAGAACTCGGAGTATTACTATTGTGGCAAGAAGTGCCACATTAAGCGGAACTGTTTCGCTTGGAAGAGAGAGAAGAAGGGCGACAAGGGGAAGCAAAGTGAGAACAATACAGCGGCAGCCTCGACACATGGAGGCGACATGATCATTGTAGGTAATAAGGTGTTATGAACCTCGTCTGCGATGATAACTCTTGGCTGGTGGACTCAGGTGCTTCAGCGCACGTATCTCACAACAGGGCACTATTTGCTACATACACAACAGGTGACTGTGGAGTGTTGAAGATGGAAAATGGAGATGTGTCGAAGGCGGTTGCCATTGGAGATGTGCATTTGAGGACAAAGACAGGTGCAGTTCTTGTTCTCAAAGATGTTCGTCATGTCCCTGATATCCATTTCAACCTGGTGTCGGTTGGAAGATTGGATGACGAGGGTTTCTTCAGTCTCTTCGAGAACAATCAGTGAAAGCTTTCCAGAGGTTCGATGGTGATTGCCAGAGGAAGCAAGAGGTCCGGACTCTACTATATAGAAGGGAGCGCACATGGGGCACATCAGGTTAACGCAGCTATTGATGCGTCTACTGAGTTGTGGCACAGGCAGCTCAGTCATATCAGCGAGAAGGGGATGAGCTACTTGGTGAACAGGAAGGTGATTCCAGGGCTAAAGTCTACAAAGTTGGAGAAGTACACGCACTATTTGGCAGAGAAGCCAAATATGGTATCTTTCCAAAGTCAACCAAGTTCAAGGAAGCCGGCGTTGCTCGAGTTGATTCACTCGGATGTCTGCGGTCCTATGAAGGTAAAATCCATTGGTGGTGCTTCTTATTTTGTAACATTTATTGATGACTGTTCCAGGAAGGTTTGGGTCTATGCCTTAAAGACCAAGGATCAGGTGTTGTCCACTTTCAAGGAGTTTCAGGCCTCTGTTGAAAGGAAGACGGGCAAGAAGCTGCTATGTGTTCAGTCGAACAATGACGGCGAGTATATCGGTCCCTTTGATGCTTATTGCAGAGAGCAAGGGATACGACACCAGAAGACTCCACCAAAGACACCGCAGCTCAACGGTGTAGCAGAACGGATGAACAGAACGCTAATGGAGAGGGTGCGGTGTTTGCTGTCAAAAGCAAACTTGCCAGACAGATATTGGGGTGAGGCACTTTACACAGCTACTTATGTTATTAATTTATCTTCTAGTGCTCCTTTGCAGGGTAATGTACCTGACAAAGTATGGTACGGCAAAGAGTCGTCATACAATCACCTGCGAGTGTTTGGTTGTAAGACCTTCGTGCATATACCGAAGGATGAGACATCCAAACTTGAGCCAAAGACGAGGCGGTGCGTCTTTGTCGGCCACGGTCGGGATGAGTTTGGCTATAGACTCTACAATCCAGTGGAAAGAAAGCTCTATAGAAGCAGGGACGTGGTATTCATCGAGGATCAGACCATGACCAACACTCAGGATTCCGAGATTCCTTCTGAGGCTGAGGAATTGCCTGAGCTAGAGTCATTTTGCTTTGAGCAGTTTTCGGAGGACATCGTAGAGGATCCAGTTATAGGGGAGCCAGTACATGGAGTTGCTCCCAACCTTGATCATCAGCCTGCTGATGGTGATCAGGGTGACCCTCAGGAGGATGAGCATGCCGAGAAGGCAGTTCCTGGAGGGGAGGAGGCTGTAGATATACAGCCAGCACCAATGGTTCGGTTGAGGAGGAGCGATAGAGAACGTCGACCATCTACGAGATACTCACCGGGTGAGTATGTGCTACTGACTGACGGGGGAGAACCCAAAAGTTTTGCAGAGGCTACGGAAGACGAACACAGGCAGGAGTGGATTGAGGCCATGCAGGAGGAGATGAGTTCCTTGGAGGCCAACTCTACTTATGATCTAGTACGGTTGCCAAAGGGCAAGAAGGCTTTGAAGAATCGATGGGTGTCCAGAGTGAATCAAACAGATGATGCTACTCGCCCTCGATACAAAACGAGGCTGGTAGTTAAAGGCTATGGTCAGCGGAAAGGCATAGATTGTGATGAGATCTTTTCACCAATCATCAAGCAGTCGTCTATACGGGTGGTGCTAGCATTGGCAGCCAATTTCGACTTGGAGGTCGAGCAAATGGACGTGAAGACGACATTCCTCCATGGTGATCTTGAGGAGTTGTACATAGAGCAGCCAAAGCGATTCTGTGAGAAGGACAAGTCATATTTGGTCTACCGGTTGAGGAAGAGCTTGTATGGTCTGAAACAGGCTCCGAGGCAGTGGTACAGGAAGTTCGAGTCGTTTATGGGGGAGCATGGCTATGCACGGACGACGTTGGATCATTGTGTTTTTGTGAGGTACTTCGCCGAGGATGATTTTATCATTTTGTTGCTTTATGTTGATGACATCCTGTTGGTGGGTCGGAATGCCACAAGGATAGCAGAGTTGAAGCGCCAACTGGGCGCGGCCTTCTTTATGAAGAATTTGGGCGCATAGAAGACTATCCTTAGAATGCAGATTAGCCGAGAGAGAGTCCAAGCTGCTACACTTGTCCCAAAAGAAGTACATTCACCGGATATTTCAGCATTTCGGGATTGACGGGTCGAAGAAAGTGAGTAACCCCCTTGCGGCTCACTTTAAGTTCATTGAGGAGCAATGTCCATCTACCGAGGACAAAAAGGAAGATATGGAGCGAGTTCCATATGCCTCAGCCGTGGGGAGTCTTATGTATGCTATAGTATGTACGAGACCAGACATTGCTCACGCAGTCAGCACAGTTAGCAGGTACACTACCAATCCTGGAAGGGTACATTAGAGTGGGGTCAAGTGAATTCTACGATATCTTCAGGGTACTGCCGATTGGAGACTTTCATTTGGTGGTGATGAGCCGAAGCTGATTGATATGCCGACGCTGATATGGCTGGAGATGTAGAGACGAGACAATCGACTTTGGACTATGTGATGATGTTTGCTGGTGGAGCAGTATCGTGGCAGTCGCGTTTACAGAAGTGTGTTGCCTTGTCGACGACAGAGGCATAATACATTGCGGCAACGAAGACTAGAGGCATAATACATTGCGGCAACGAAGACTTGCAAGGAGTTGCTGTGGATGAAGAAGGTACTGCAGGAAATTGGGCTAAAGCAGGAGCAGTATCCTTTGCTTTGCGATAGTCAGAGTGCTATTCACCTTGTGAAGAACCAGGCATTTCATAGTCGGTCCAAGCACATTGATACCAGGTATCATTGGATACGGGATGTGGTTGACAAGAAGGAAGCGACACTTGAGAAGGTTCATACAGATGACAACGGAGCAGATATTTTCACAAAGGTTCTACCAAGGGTAAAGTTTGAGTACTGCAGGCGGATCGTAAGAATGACGACCCCCTTCACATAGTTGTGAAGGGGAATATTTGTTGGAGTGGATGGGGTTCCCAACCTATGTGAAAAATATCCCAGAGTAGGATTGAGTATTTCTACATATAATAGGAATAGCTCAATTTATTTGGATGAGATATTCCAAAATATAATAGGAATATCTCAATGGATTTGGATTGGATATTCCTACATATCATAGGAATATGTCAATGGATTTGGATTTGGATTGGATATTCCTATTTATAATAGGAATGCTAGTTGTGGATTTAAGGCTATATATAGGTGCCTCCTGACCCTAAAATATGTCTCATATCTCACTCTCTCTAAAAAAAAAAATAGCAATAGGAAGAGAAAAGGTGGCAAGAGTGCCATTGCAACATTGGAGAGGAGAAAGAAGGATTGTAGGCCGTTTCGAAGAAGGAGATCAGTTTCGGGTATTTCTCGTTGTCTTTCTTCTTCGTGGTTATAATCTATTTTCTGTTCCAAAAGAGTTGTGGTGATCCGTTTGGATCGGTGAGAAGTTTGTAAGGAGTCGGTGTATTTCTTATTCCATTAGTGGAGGCTTTTCAGGGTTGGACTCCGATCGTCCTGTGGTTTTTCCCGCAAGAATTTTTTACATCAAAAATTTCTGTGTCTGCGATTTGTGTTTGACATTTTTGGTTTGTACGTTTTGCTCGGTTCTCTCGCAGGTACTCTCTGACTTGGAAAACGGTTTCCGCACTTTCGCTCCCAACAAATCTAGTAAATAATAAATTACAAAAAAAAAAGCAGCTCTGGTATCACCACTCACCTCATGCAGGGAATATAGAAAAGGTTCCTATGTGTCGATATCAACTGTGAAAGAGCCGTGATCTTTGCACAAATCTCCTTCCCTTTGGAGTTACTCTCCCCAAAACAAGCTCTTGATATCACATCTGCTGAGAAGTTCTGCAGATCACTGACAGCATCTACTTCAGCAGCGCCACCTTCGCAGTCGATTCTTTCTCCCCACGATTTCAATAACGGGAATGTGGACTTCACCATCAGCTCCCTCATGCCCTGGGCAGTCATTGAACATATGTCACTATAGATTAATTTACTTAACACTTTGTATTTATTTTATTTTATTTTATTTTATTTTATTTTTGATGTTGTTGTCCGTAGGATTTTTAAGATTTAGCATAGATTGGACAACCAAATAACTACAACTTATAATTTACTTTAACCTGAAACTAGGCTATTCTGTGATTGAAGTCTGAGATGGTTTGGAATTGGATGTACATATGCAGTGGAAATCACCACTCCAGCAGTTTGGAGTAATCATGGCCGGCCAGTCAAAAAAGATGCTGTTAATGTGAGAGAGGAGATGATGTTGGGAAAGTGGTGTGACCCGAACTTGAGTTGGCCTATGAGGTACAATATTGGATTGGGTCCATATGCTTTAAAAAGGAATTTTCATGTAAGACGTGAACCAATTCCAATTATCTACACTTCATGATCCAACTTCCTATCCGATGTGGGACTAAATTATCAATTCGATTGTCACCCTCTTTTGAGGGCTTAACCGGAAATGAGATACAATCCAACAGATGGTCCTTCAAAGTGCTGAATGCAAATGGAAGATAAGTACTCATGTAAAATATGGGATAAAGATTTCGTCATTATAGTTATACTTTTTTTTGTAATAATTCTCAATATGTTGTTAGTATCTTAAGATACGATATAAGACCATCGCATTACGTAGTTGCCGGTCCAATGCGATACGTATAGGTTGATAGGTAGTATCCGATTTTTTACCATGTATACTTATGAATTCGAAGACTGAAACTAGATAGATCTATGTAAAGATGAAACAAATAAAAAAAAAATTATGAGAAAAGTTATACTAAATCATATTTCTATTTGAATTTACGAGTATAGACCTAAATTTTTTTTAGAGTCATTGTATCATACGATATACAAGCAAATCAACTTATTGCGAGTTGACAACCTAGTTCTCAACTAATACGACTTCTATAGCCCATGCTAACACAAAACCAATAATGTGTAGGCCAACAAGTTTTGTTATATGTTTTAAAATACATAAACTACTACAAACTGACAAACTGCATCAAATTCCTAATGACTACATTAATCAGGTCTACAAGACTTACAACATGATTGGTACCATTCAAATGACAATAAATCTAAAGATGCTAAAATATTATGATACATAATTGCTGCTGCACAATCGTGAAGACTGCAATTATATATGGTGCATAGTTTGCAAACTCAACTGTACACGCATCACCTTCATGAAAAGGCCATTTTTGTAGAAGAGTTCTGTGCTTGTTCCTAAACTTTGCTTTATTTATATTTCATTACATGTCATGTACCTCCAGCGTTGACCAAGACGCTACTTTGGTAAAGATATTATATGCATAAAAAACATTATACCATAGGTTAAAGTCGTATTGTTTTAAACTGTGTCAAACCGTATCTTATCGTATTGTACATGTACCAAATATTGTCGAGACTCGTAAAAGAAAAAGAAGTGCTAAACGGAACTCTTCCAAAATCAAAGAAAGAGGGGCCTGTACAACCATATATACTAGAGTTAAGGATTAAGCAAACAGCTAACATGTTTGGTGAAGAGGGCAAACATTAGGGGTACAATAATAGAGTGTATATATTCAGTGGTCAAGGAGAAATTATTCAGTGGGCCGACCTCACCCACGTGGCAGTGGTGAGGCATTCCTCTCATCCAATAACAACATGCCACATTACGGGAAGAGCATGCAGCATGATACCACGAGAGTGGTGTGTCATGTTGTTATTAGAGGAGAGTAAGTCTCACCACCAGTGGTGTCTAATTCGCCAACCCCCCCACGTCCCACGAATTGGGACGAATGACCCCGAACGGGTGGCGTTCGCGACCCAGGTCGTCAAATTTAGCGACCCCTACAGAGGGTGGGGATGCTGCTGCTGGCCTGATGTTGCTGCCGTAGGCGCTTCTTCTTCTTCTTCTTCTTCTTCGTCTTTGCTCTTGCTGTTGTTGCTTCTTCTTCTTACACTCTTTCTTTCTTTCTTTCTTATTTTTCTTCTCATTCTTGAAGAGCAGCACTGCTGCATAGATTTTATCTTTTATTTTTTGAAGAATGTGCTGCACAGTCAAAGGGGGGGGGGGGGGGGGGAGCATGTGAACAGTCTGGAACATTAAGTGTTGCTGCACAGTGATTTTTTGTCTTCACCCAAAAATCGAATGCCGAACCTCTTTTAAAATTTTGAATTCCTGAATTTTTTTGTACTGGGTGCATATATATATATATATATATATATATATATATATATTATATATATATTAAAAAAATTGGCGTCTAGGCGGCCTAGGTGCTAGGCGGGACTCGGGCGCACCGAATCCACCTAGCGATTTTTAGAACAATGACCCCAAATAGCGTTTGAATTTTGATGGGTCGTCTTTTTTGAAAATATTGTCTATGCTTTCCTTCACTTAGATTTTGATGGCTTTGGTTATGTACTTATGATATTTGGTTTAGCTACAAGAAATATGTTTTTAAATTTCATTTTGTGTGGGTGGTATTAATACAAAATGTTGACTTTTGTGGAGTTGGTGCTATATATTTTTAATATTTGATTGTTAATTAATCATTTTTATTTTATTTTTATATAGTGTATACTTCTATATAATTGTATATGGTACAAAAGACGACCCAGATAAAAACGAACAACGATCCCAAATAGCGTACCGAATAAGCCTACCCCCACCGCACCGCGTACCGGCTGAGGTACAGTACCGCATACCCGTACCCGTACCACGTACCAAAGTGACCCACGATCCTGGTAACACTGCTCACCACTACCAAGTGATGAGGTCGGCCCAATGAATAATTTCTCGTTGTCATGGTCAACAAATTGTTAACTTGGATCATTTTCTCGACTATTAAGTTAAACATTACTTTATGGACAATGAACCACTTGATTTGCGCAACCATTGATTTTTTAGAGTATAGTATTCCACAACGAATCCTTAAATATTGTGCTCATCTGTCATCGTTGTCATATTGCAAGTCTTTTACAAATTCCTGAACCGGGTGTATATGCACCTTAGGCCTGAAATCTGACATGTGCGCTTGCTTGTCTCATTTGAGCCATATGGGTGACACACCAGGGATACATACATTTTTGGGTTAATTAGACTTTGGGTCCGAGAAACATTCGAAAATTAGCATTTGGGTCCTGAATATGTCCAGCTTAAAACTTGGATCCTGAGATGACGGTTGACCATCCAAAATTTATTAATATTGTATTGGATAAGATGTAGGAGTATGAGACAGATACTTAACAAGAGGGTTCCGTTACAAATCATGTGGACCAAATTCAATATCATATCCAATGGATCAACATAAATTGTGTCCACAACAAGTGGTATCAGATCTCAAGTTTAGAATCCAGGTTGGATTGGTTGCTCTAGTTCCTTCGAGAGAGGTTGCGTTGGCACATGCATGATATATATTATAATCAAGTTGGTTGATAATATGGAATCCTTATAAGGAGGGATTATACCGGATTGACTCTCATTAGTAAGACGTAAATTGAAGGAATTCTATAAAAACTAACTACGCAAAGCCAAAGCCTCAAAGCGAATATTCATGGAAAACAAAAGACTAATCAAATTTGTATGCATACTTTGCGTGCTCTGCATCAAATAGCGTTAGGCATTAAGAAATTTTGCTACTCTACAGTTTATATTATTGTTGCCATTTACTGAGGAGTCGACAATTAGGTCTAGTTTGATTCGCGAAAAAGAAAAAAAATTAAATCAATTTTTTGCTTTTTTTTTTAAAAAAAATTGTAATTTCCATCAAAACAAAAATCCGGTGTTTGGAAAGGTTAGAAAATCGGAAGAGAAAGTGAATCCTTGGGTGGGAAAATGAATCATTGGATATATGGAGAACCATTTTTTTCCTCTTTTCCTTTTCTTTGGGGACCATTTTTCTTTCTGCTCCTTTCCTTTCACACAGAAAATGAATGACTTTATTTTCCCAAAGCCCTGATTCTGATAACCAAACGTGGCCTTATAGTCATTACTGCCGTTTGGCAGGAGCTACTGAACATCGGCATAACCTCGACCGAAGGACATTACTCCAAGTTAAAGCCGAAAAGGATCCATTTACAGGTTGAGGACAGTATGTCAAACAATAGTTGTGATTAAAACTCAAATAAGACAGACCCAAACACCCTTTCTCCTAACTAACTTAAGAATCTGATTTAAGAACTAGCTAGATAAAACTCAGGCACAACACGAACTTAAATCCTCTACACTAGCAATGTAGACTGCACGAAAGCTCGTATAAAGCTCTGTACAGCCCTCTATACAGGTCCGGCCCAGGGATAAGTCCGACAAGACTCTATACTTGGACAACCCCCAAGATCATTTGGCTTTTTAGAGTAAAACTTTGATACAGATGGTTGTATCAAAGTTTTATGTATCAAAGTTTTGATACAGCCACTGTACGACAAGTGGGCTCCACCTCAAAGTTTATATATTTATATACTTGTACGTTTTACGAAAAGAGATGGGAGGCCCACTTGTCATTCGGAGACTGTATCAAAACTTTGATACAGCATTCTGTATCAAAGTTTTATCCGACTTTTTAGGACCGATTCATCCCAAATCCAACTTAAACATGTATGTTTTCATTAGATGTAAAGGGTTTTCATTAGAGGTAAAAAGGCAACCAAATTAGCTCCGGCTAATTCAACCCAACTCACAGAGCCGGCCCTGCCTACATATTATACGACATGGACGTACTAGACTGCATGAGATTTTAGCGGAGTTATTCAAATTTAGGATGAGCACAACATACCATTAGTTCTCCTCCATTGATACAGATATGGAAAGAGAGTCTTCGCGTAGTCTTGGTTGATGGACTCGTCTCTCTCCCGGTCGGCCTTCTTAGCTACCGATGTCAAACTCCGCATCTCGGAGAGGTTTCCGGAGAGGAAACGAGGGGGAGGGCCGTCGATCCCTTGCTTCTTCATAGCAAGTTGTATTCTCCGTGGCCTTAGCCAGAGGATTGGGTACAAGTATAGAGCCAAGGATATGGAAAGGCAGAGGAGAGTCCCTAGATAGACTTCCATGGATTGTTCTTACTCGTTTCGTCTCTTTAGGACATTACATCTTTAATAGCACCCAGTCTTTAAATAAGGGTTTTTTTTAGGTGTCACAACTGTAAAAAAAAATTGGACTATCAAAATTTTTGTCAGTCCTTATTATAGCTAGGACTGTCAAAAAATTTGACAGTTCTATATTTCCAGCAATATATTATTAGGACTGTCAAAGTTTTTGATAGTCCTTTATGTAGTCAGGATTGTCAAAAAAAATGACAGTCCTATATTTTCATCACTTCAGTATTAGAACTGTCAATTTTTTTGATAGTCCTTGTCACGACCCGCATCCGGTGTAGGGACACGAGTACGTGGGTAGGTCCAGCCTACGCCGCAGTATCGACGGTAGAACGCTGTCTACGTCAACAATACTATCTAAACATCTCACACAATATGTATAAGGTACATGTAATGCTAACTCAACTCCAAATAGAGGAACAATATAATGATATCATAATGAACTCAATACTCAATCACAATATAAAAACTAGAGGTACGATATGGAATAGAAAGAGAAGAGATACAAAGTCTCAAAACAACACAAGTTCAACAATAGTCTAAACCTCAACACAATGATCTCAAAATAATACAATACAAGCCACATAGTCTATCTAAAATCAATACAATATCACAACCAAATAATATGAGTCTCTCCAAGGTGATGGTACTGTATCAAGGGGATCTATAGTGCAATCTCAACGGCCTCGCTGTCCTGTGGTCCGTAAAAGGTGGGACACATCCCCTCTAGCCAAGCATCTGAAAAATATATCCAGTCAGAAAAGAGCGAGTACAACCCTAACAACAGTTCCAATACATGGTAGAAACTATAATACCGTAAATAGCAATAAACTACATGATGAGATAAACATACAATATCGTAACAGAATAAGCAGTTTTAATAAATAAGCAGATACAATAGGCAATGAACAATACTGTGGGAAAAGTAAATAGACAGATATAATGTGGTAATAGACAATAATGTGAAACGATGGAAAGATCGAACTAGACTGACTGTATCTTTGAAGTACTGCTTTCAATATGTGATCAATCATCCACGATACCATACGATGTCTACAATAGTACAGCTCAATCATAATGGTAAGGTATGATCAGCTATCAAACGATGTCTGGGATGGTACGGCTCAATCACATACGTGATTAGCTATCATACAATATCTACGATGTCTACAATGTTTAAAAATAGTTGATCACATATCTACTTAGCACTCCCCCGCCCCGACTAGTACAATGGATCCAAGTCACGACACGTCACGACACGGTAATCACGATGCAAGGTCTATAATACGAGCACGAAGATCACGGTCTATATAGTCAATGAGCTATACAAGGTAATCACGATAGAGTAACATCTCATGACAGGGATCCACTATATACCAGTCCGTGTAACCATCGTGTTATGAATCAAGTAAAATATCACTAAATACATACATTATAATAACTATCAAGTAAAAAAATATCAAAGAATGTACTCTCGTAGAATCCGGGGTGAAGTATCACACAATATCCGTATCAGTAACTCAAAGACCTAAATATGGAATATCAAGTCATAATAGTGTTTTGTAATGATAATGAAGTTAAACTAGTTAATTTTTAGGTCTCAAGCCTTTTCTAGGTCAAACTATGTCAAAATAGCCAAACTAGGACAACTAAGTCAAACTAGTCAAACATGGTCAAACTAGTCAATTCTAGGTAATACTAGTCTATACATAGGTTTCTAGGTCCATACCCCATTATACTTGGTTATACTAGCTAATATAAGACACTAGGACACCAAACACTGAGTATCAATATATATAAAAATTATATATATAAACTAGTTATCTACTATCTAAATTACCTTAGTATTGATTACCTTGGCTTTGAGCCAATCATTGGTATCAATATCAATCTAGCTATTAGTATCCCAATACCAATACTAACTTCTACCTTAACTCAATACCTAAGTTCAATAACTCAACTCACCCTAACTATTACTCATAACTTATGTCACGACCCAATTCCGTGGAATCGTTGAGGCGTCCCCCGAATCATGACCGCCGTGCGGGCCTGGAGTTGTGCCCGCACAAGGCTTTAATGATTTGCATAACAAGCACATATTTAGAGTACGCAGATAAATTGAAACACAGATTGAAACATGGAAAAAGTTCTCTTTATTGATAATGAACATCTATTACAAACTCCTGAACGAGTCAGCTAATATGCCGAACAACTTACAAAAGTGTTGACTCAAAATGAGATAGCAGTCCTGTACATTATATCCCTTTACTAAACTTCAAAAGATATAGACCTCCAGGCTGGAGGATGGCTTTGCCACGGAGCTGCATTTGTGTATGAAGAGTTGCAGGCTCCTGCTTCTAAATGCTTCAAGAATGGCACGGTGAAGATGCGCCAACAGCTGGACTGGATCGGGAAGACGACTTCGGCTCCTCGCTCGGTTCGCCTTAGTGCGGAGAACCTGTTTCAACGAGGGTCAGCATGTCAAAACATACTGATGAAGGCGAGCTAGCCGAACTATACCAATCAACACGTTATTTTAATGAAGCATGCATATTTGTGGGTTTCTATCTTGCCTTAGTTCATTTACAAGTAAGCAGCATATAGAATTTACTGAAATGAATGTGCCACCGTTCGGTGGATTTTTTACCTGCCCGTCTGAATTACCTGCACAATACTTACCATGCCTTCCCTGCCATGAAGACACAAGTTAGTTTGCAACAGGTTTAAATATACAATAGATCACTGGCGTTGCCATAAAGGACACTAGTCATAGACGAGAATGGTTTGCAGCGAAAGTACAGTGGGTGCTACAAGCCACTCCGTCTAGTACAGTTAACTATACAGTAGAGTTCCATCCGGACCGGATCGGTGCCAGTACCCCAGTGACCGTCCGCAGAAACCAGTTACCTTGTGCACAAGTTGTCCGTGATCGAACAGTACGTTTACTAAGTTAAAAGTTCATACAGTTGAGGCAAACAGTAGTACAGGACAGTCGGTATTGTATGATTCATTTAACATAGCCTCCTTGAACAGTTTAACGCATACAAGGTGTTCCATACTTAGCACGATTCATAGAACAGTTATAAACGAACTAGCATACAGTATGATAACAGTTCATAGTTGGTTGACAAGCATAATAACCAAGTCTATTCTCTTTTATCTTGGTTTCTTTTCTTATTACTTGGTATCGTTTGATCGGGGCAAAGAAGAGTGCAGATTTTATAGATGTGAAGCTTGAAAGCAGGGCTAGCTAATCGGGTTGGTAGCCACTCACTTAGATTTTGGAAGGGAGAAGGAAAGAGGCTCTTCACGACTCCGCTCGCAAGCCGCCTACTGCTCGTTCACCTGTATTACGAACAGTTCGATCAATACCTCTTCCACTTTTCCAATCTCGGAATTGAAGTGCAGTTCAATGAACGAAAACAATAAAAACCATCATTATCGTTCAAGGAAAACAAGCAAATTCCAAAACCAACTCAAAGCACGAAAGCAACAAGCGACATCGAAAATCGAGGCAATAAAAGATAGCAGCGGAGAGGTCCCTCCTGACTCTGCCGCTAAGTCGATCCCGGGGGCACGGTCCACTGAATTTGGAAATCGATTCCGAAAAAACAAATCCATAACGAGGACGAGTTCTTAATTTAATCTATCCCGATCGAACGATACCGTCTTGTGTTTCTTAGCCGCGTTCTCCGCACCGGGAGAACGGGGCGCTACAACTTATAACTTACCTTATCATACCTTAACATTACTAATACCTCATTATTAGTAAACACCCTATGTCACGCCCCAGTCCCAAAATACGTAGGACTAGGGATACGTAAGTATGCCAGTTGTATGTATATGGCAACTCCAATATATGAATACCATAATACACACGTAAGCTATAATATGAATATTAACTCGCATGTGGTATATATATTGTCACAAGTCACAGTAAGTACTAATCTCATCCACAAAATAAGTCATAGTAAAGAAATAACTAAACCAGAATAATGAGTCTGAATAATCCAAAAATGATAGTCGGGTGGAGACAATTCCACTACCAATGACTATAGCAATACTAAAATAAGAGAGGAGAATAAATCTCCAATATAAAATAAGATGATGATAGAAGTATATCAGCTAAGAGAATCCATCGTTAGAGATAATCAAAGATGCTCAGAAGGTAAGACCTCCTCGTCAGAAAATAATACGTCAGGTCCTGGCCCGTACTCCTGCGGATACTCCCGATCGTCTATACCTGGCAAGGGACCAGGTCCTCAGAGGGACGTAACAAGATATATAGAAGCATGCCAATTGAATACAGTAAAACATACATAATAGACAAAATATATAAGTACGCTGTACTAGACAATCTATATGGATATGCATAACGAGGACAACTTTTCGACGTATGGGCATGGGTAGGCTACTCTATCTAATCTCACAACTCACACACACGTCCATGAACATCAGAAGCCGTCATACCGCGAGGGTAGCGACCATCATGACACCAAAAATTGACATACGATAAGGGTAGCGACCATCATGACACAACTACCATAGTGCGTGCTAGTTACTACGGTTTACCAGAGTGATTATAGCCCATACGTCTACTGATTATCCTCCTTTCCCATGATACTATGTATCAAGTGTGTGTCAACATATATAATTTATAATTATGACTGAAAAAATACACATGCAATGACTATATAAAAATATAATAAGCATGCGAAGTACTATAAGCAATTTGGCAAGGTATACTTGTCTAGCAAGAAAGCTGCAAGGTGTAAGCGTCCAGATGTCAAGCACAAGGGGTTAGAAACTATGGCCTCAGAATGAACATCTTCGGATGCTGAAATAAATATCACCAACGTTCCCTAAGCGAGATAGCTAGAAAATACTACACTTTCGTCCAATTTGGACACAGGGGCAAAACAATAATTTTGGGTCAAAACAGGGTCCACATGTGGCCCACTTTGCACCAAAATATGTGCCAGAGGTAAATGTCTCTAAATAGAATAAATTATAGGTGAAATAAATTTTAAACGTTGATACAACCTCAATGATATGTCCAATTTTGGATTCCGGTGAGCCGATTATAAATTCGCCCTTAAAGACAACCGTGGGGCCCGTAAATAGGCAACTTGGTCAACTGTCTCGGAATCAGGTAAAACTTGGGTCACAGGACCAGCGTGATACCACAAATCCAATGTCGCAAGTTTCGTCACATTTCGACGAGCGTACACAAAATGGGGTGGTATGTTACAAAAGTTGCGATACGGGGACTTTTTACGGATACAGGTTGATTTCGACGCGCACACACGTCCGAATCAGTTTTCGCAAAAGCTCATACGTCAGGACATACCATACGCACCTTTTGGTATAATTAGCATGTGATGGGGTAGTCCCGTTTGGCGGACGCGCTCCGTATCGCAAATTTTAATATTTAAAAATAACTTTTTCTGAGTTTTTAACCTAATTTATCTCTGATTCTAATACAAAATAAAATAAACTAATTAACAAAAAATAATCTTAGTTATATAGGCTTTACATAATAAAAAATAGATTTTGATTTGGATGTCTACGTTGGAAGATATTGGCCTCGAAACATAGGCCGTTGGAACAGTTTATAGCAGTTTCAAAAATATGGTTTTTCCTCAACTTGGCTTCGATTTCTGCCTAGTTTTTAACGCTGTTCAATTGAAACTAATTAACAGAGTTTAGAGAGGGATATGTTATCATCATACCGGTAAAGACGGATCTAAAATCGGTTGAAAGATGGGACAGAAAATGGTGCGTAAAGAGGCAGTCATCGCTGCCTGTTCCTGCCGGGGTTGACTGTCGCGATCGCGCGGACGTGGCCGGCCGGCGGCTCTCCGGCAGCTTCGTAGGGGCGCAGGGGTCGGAGGTCAGTGGCACAGGACTGGGGGTGTCAGAGTGAAGGGTTAGGGTTTCGAATCATAAGGTATATATAGAGAGAAGGAGGCGTGCGGGATGTGTCCACGCTGGGTCCCGCGGGGGAAAGCTACTGCTCGCGGGTACTAGGCTCGCCGGGGGGGAGGGGTAGGGGTGGAGAAGTTGTTGTGGGCGTATTGTTGTGGGCTGGGGTTTAGTTGTTTAAGGGGGGTGGGGTGGGAATTAGCTTAGGACTTAGGGCTTTAGTTTAAGGTTTGAGATTAAGGGTTTTAGTAATTAGTGGTTAAGGGTTTTTGTATTTTCTTTTTCTTTTACTTTTTGAATTAATATTATTATTACTATTACTATAATTATTATTATTACTAATAATATTATTATTATCACTAACATTATTATTATTCTTATTATAACTACTACTTATTATTATTATTATTATATTTAATAACTATATATTATTTATATATATATATATTTGAGGTATATAAAAAAATATTTGTACCCAAAATAAATTCTAAAAAAATCTATCACTCTTCTTCAATGATTCCTAATATAAAAATAATAATTTTTGTGCAATAATTCTAAACGAGTATTTATCTAGGTA